>JAANYP010002823.1:0-207871 GCA_020465985.1 Centrapalus pauciflorus | reverse complement strand
CATATGCTCATAAATTAGCTCAATCCTAACACACAGCTCACTAAGTTTGTCTTTTAGAGCTACTGCATCTTGAGCATCGGCTTTCCTCTTAGCCCTAAGATCTTCCTTAAAATCTAACAAACTAGCATATTCTGATTTTAAGGATTGGTTTTGAGCTGTCATGGAGGTATGTGATTCTAGCACTAGGTTCAATTTATCATTTAACGTAGTACATAAAACACATAAATCATGAAATGTAGAAGAGTTAAGAGATACCTTTTTACGATCTGATTCCACGTTTGCCATTTGAGCTGCAAAATCCAGAGTGGCCTGCTCCTCTAATTTTTCCAATACCAAAAGAAGAGTATCGGACTGCTGGGTGTCCTCCATTTCTGCTTCAGCTTTGCTCTCCGTCTCTGTTACTTTAGCCATAAAGTCTCTAGTGTCTGACTCCAGATGAGTACTCAAATGATATGTACCGTCTAGCTGTCTGTTAGAAGATACATTCGTTAACAGACCAGCTATTGCAGCTAGATTCCCTGAACTACCAGAAATTTTTGTTCCCTGATTCTGATAGTTCTCAACCTTTGGCTTTGACATTCTCTAGCAAAATGTCCCAAACCTTGACAGTTGTAACATTTCACCTTTGACTTATCAAATCCAACATTGTTACTTACACTCAACTTCCTTCCAGTTCTCTTCATAAACCATTTGACCCTCTGCGTTACCATGACCAGTTGCCATTGTTGGTCCATCTTCTCTAAGTCATCCGGATCTACATGGTCGTAATCCTCTTCTCACAGAGCTGGATCGTTGATTTTGCCTTGAACACAGTTGTCATATGCTACTACAAACGAAGCTAGAAGATTTGGATGTTCCTCAGCTGATTTAACACTCATTGGCATCTTGCTATAACCTTTAGAGGTTGATCCTGAATGATGTAGTGTATCTTCTGGTTTTGAGAATCCTAAGAATGCCCTATCACCAGATTCTTCAGCTTTAACTAGTATTTCCTCTTCTCCAAAAAAGAATGTTGTAGCCCCCGACTTCTGTTCTCTAGAAGATGATGATTTTGATTTACCAAAGTACATTTCAGGATCCCGTACTTGATCAAATTCCCTCTCCTTCTTCTTTAACATAAAGTTGTAGGCCCTCAGAGTTCCAATTACTTCTTCTAGAGTAAGAGTTTCCAACTTTTCTTCATCATGTTTTATCAGCATAGTGAGCATCTCCCACTTCGCTGGCATCAAGAAACTTTTCTATCTTTTCCGACTCTGAATACTCAACCCTGTGATTATCTAGCTCAGTCAGAAGGTGGTAGAACCTTGTGATTATGTCATCCGATGTCTCATTCTTCAGCCCTTTGAAAATAGTGAACTGCTGTTTTAGTAATTCTATTCTCCCCTTTCTTACCCGAGGATTTCCCTCATATCTTTTCTCCAACGCCTCCCACAGTTCTTTAGAGGTCCTGTGATGTTTAAAGGTGTGCAGAATATCTAGCGGTAATGCCATTCTAATTGACGATAGAGTTCGATTCTCGGCCTCATAAATCATCTTGTCCTCATCTTTTAGGTGTTGATAGGACAAAGATTCTGCCATATGAAGACAAATCCGCATTATCAGAATATGCTGAAAAGGTGTTTTGTCTTTTTAGAAAGACATCTCACAATCTCATAGTCCAATGAAGAAGCATCACTGGGATTCTCAGTGAGAGTATAAAAGCATGCTTCTAAGGATTGTGAGAATAACCAAGTGTGAGACATCAGATCGTGCATTGAAGTGTGTTTTTCCATGCATGCATGTCTGCTTGAATATAATAGTACGTGTGTCTAAGCTGTTCATACTCAAGTTGTCCGTCTCTGTCTTGTAAAATCAGTGAGTTCATCTAAGTGAGTGTATTCATTGTATCTAGTCTGAGTGTGTCTTAGAGTAGTTGAAACATCTGTTGTATATGTCATCTCCGCTTTAACCTTTCCGCAGTCAAGCTTGTTTGTAATTAACATTTGTTAATAGTATAAACAAACGTTGAGAAAAGAGTGTTGAATTTGAATTTGCTGTATTCATCCCCCTCTACGGCTTAGAAAAATACTCTAAGGAAACCTTTTGGGACCTACATATGTTAAAGATAGTCATAAGTAATAGATGAAGCTTTATTAATACAAGTTATGTGTGTTAATTCATGTCTGTGTATTATGATTGCATATGCATATTAAGTTCAAGAAGTATCAAGATAGTTTTAGACTATCAAGATAAGTTCTAGACAGTGATGATAAGTTCTAGAAGGTGCAAATAAGTTCAAGACAGAGAAGTTAGGTTCTAAGGCTGAGCTTCGAACTTAACCCAACCCAGACGAACTTTGTGAAACTAAGTTCGTAGGGTATTGTGCAAGTTCGTGGGCTTGGGTATAAACAAACTTAATTGAGTTCACTTTGAACTTAATTAGTATAATTAGATGTTAATTCATTTTATTAACAAACTTTTGGGACTTACGAGTTTTAGAGCTTTGCAAGTGCACGTGCGAGCTAGAGCGTATTCAGAGATTTTGTCTTGGAGCAATACACAGTGTGGGGTCGCTCGTTGAATCTGCTATCATTGTGTTCGGCTTCGGTTTCCGTGTGTGATCGATCCGTTAAGCGTCTAACAAGGATTCCGCACTCGTTGGATGGCGTCGTGTCAAGATCAGATCCGTAGACGTGGTGACCTTACACTGCTTTCTTATAGGGACAACTATAAGCATCGTGGCCTTTTTCATGACATCTAAAACATGTCATTTTGTCAATAGGCTTCTTATAAGTACCCTTTGACTTAGGAGTCTCACTAGTGTCCTGTTCTTTTGTTTCAACTTCAGTGTTCAACAACTCTTGGTTATTATCACTCATAATTTTTGCCTCTTCTAACTTAACAGTTTTCTTAACCTTAGGGTTGCTGTTGACACCTTAGTTGTTGATGTTGTCAGGATCTATAACTTATGAAAATTATGAATAACCAAGATTAACTGATTTGAATTTATCAGAGTATAAATCAATAATCTTGCTTTGAATCAAAGTTTAATTAAGAAGTTTGCGGAATAACACTTAATTATTTTGACAAAAACTTTCAGAATCAATAATAGCATAAAACATAAGAAGTAATCAAGACTGTTTGTATTGCTGAATTCACTGATTACAATCACCTCTAATCTGTTTTGATTAGACGAAGAACACAAACTGTTCTTAGGGTTTTACAACCTTAGAGGCTTAAGAAAACTTGAACAATAAAGCAATTACAGACTCAAAATATGCAGAAAACTCTTATTCTATGCGTATATCTTCTATACAATCTTCTGTCTATTTATATTGCTTTATGGACGTGTTTCCTTGAAGGACTATGACTTCTCTGATAGTAGATATGCTGGAATCTTCTTGTAGATATCTTCCCTGAAAATCAGCACATTCTGTTTATGAAACTGTTGAGCAGCTTGAATGATTTGGCAGCATGAACTGAGCAGCTTGAGTTATTTTGCTCTGGCAGCTTGAACTTTTATACTGGCAGCTCGAGTTTCTTCAACTAGCAGCATGAACTTTGTACTTACACAGAAATTCTACTAACAGTATGAGAAGTCTAACTAACAGCTTGAGTATACTTAAACTATTTCCCAACAGATGTCTTTTTAGTCTCAGTTACGGTTGCTTCCTCTATTTCAACCGTTTCTTTGGTCTTATCCTGAGCTAGAGGCACATAGTTTTTTTTTTAACGGTGGAGGACTTTCCTGATATCCTAGGCCCACTGGTTTCTCATATTGTCTCTGCGCGTCTAAGATTTTGCCTAAATTCAGGGGTGAGTTCCTAAACTTTTCAAGTTTACTATTAGACTCTGCAACCTTAATCGTATCCTCTGCTAATTCTTTATCTTTTAAGGAGATGTCTTTGGTTAAGGCCTCTATATGCTCATAAATTAGCTCAATCCTAACACACTGCTCACTAAGTTTGTCTTTTAGAGCTACTGCATCTTGAGCATCGGCTTTCTTCTTAGCCCTAAGATCTTCCTTAAAATCTAACAAACTAACATATTCTGATTTTAAGGATTGGTTTTGAGCTGTCATGGAGGTATGTGATTCTAGCACTAGGTTCAATTTATCATTTAACGTAGTACATAAAACACATAAATCATGAAATGTAGAAGAGTTAAGAGATACCTTTTTACGATCTGATTCCAAATTTGCCATTTGAGCTGCAAAATCCAGAGTGGTCTGCTCCTCAAATTTTTCCAATACCAAAAGAAGAGTATCGGACTGCTGGGTGTCCTCCATTTCTGCTTCAGCTTTGCTCTCCGTCTCTGTTACTTTAGCCATAAAGTCTCTAGTGTTTGACTCCAGATGAGTACTCAAATCATATGTACCGTCTAGCTGTCTGTTAGAAGATACATTCGTTAACAGACCAGCTATTGCTGCTAGATTCCCTGAATTACCAGGAATTTTTCTTCCCTGATTCTGATAGTTCTCAACCTTTGGCCTTTGACATTCTCTAGCAAAATGTCCCAAACCTTGACAGTTGTAACATTTCACCTTTGACTTATAAAAAAAAAAAAAAATTTTACTTACACTCAACTTCCTTCCAGTTCACTTCATAAACCATTTGACCCTCTGCGTTACGATGACCAGTTGGCATTGTTGGTCCATCTTCTCTAAGTCATCCGGATCTACATGGTCGTAATCCTCTTCCCACAGAGCTGGATCGTTGATTTTACCTTGAACACAGTTGTCATATGCTACTACAAACGAAGCAAGAAGATTTGGATGTTCCTCAGCTGATTTAACACTCATTGGCATCTTGCTATAACCTTTAGAGGTTGATCCTGAATGATGTAGTGTATCTTCTGGTTTTGAGAACCCTAAGAATGCCCTATCACCAGATTCTTCAGCTTTAACTAGTATTTCCTCTTCTCCAAAAAAGAATGTTGTAGCCCCCGACTTCTGTTCTCTAGAAGATGATGATTTTGATTTACCAAAGTACATTTCAGGATCCCGTACTTGATCAAATTCCCTCTCCTTCTTCTTTAACATAAAGTTGTAGGCCCTCAGAGTTCCAATTACTTCTTCTAGAGTAAGAGTTTCCAACTTTTCTTCATCATGTTTTATCAGCATAGTGTACATCTCCCACTTCGCTGGTAAAGCATCAAGAAACTTTTCTATCTTTTCCGACTCTGGATACTCAACCCTGTGATTATCTAGCTCAGTCAGAAGGTGGTAGAACCTTGTGATTATGTCATCCGATTGTGCTTTTTCTGCTGTATATTGGGCGATCCGTATGTACTCATCGTGTTGTACGAGTTGCGCTCTTGTCGCGACATGTTGATCTTTTTGGCTCATTCTTCAGCCTTTGTAAAATAGCGATAGCTCTCGTCCCTCGCCTTAGATCTATATCTCCCGTTCCTTACCGATTCGGAGTTGTTCCCTCATACTCCTTTCCTCTCCCAAATCACGCCTCCCACAGGTTCGCTTCATAATTCGGTCCCATGCCTTCACATCGTTTAGAAGGTGCCTGCGAAGATATCTAGCGCTCGTGGTAACACTGCCCTACTTGGCTAATTTGACGAAGCTTAGAGCTTCGATCCTCGGGCCTCGATCAAATCAGCTTTGTTCCCTTCATCGTTTTATACTGGTGTTAGAGTAGGACAAAATTTCTGCAGATCATGTAAGACAAATCATGCTGATTATATCAGGAATACTGGCTGAAAAGGTGTTTTGTCTTTTTAGAAAGACATCTCACAATCTCATAGTCCAATGAAGAAGCATCACTGGGATTCTCAGTGAGAGTATAAAAGCATGCTTCTAAGGATTGTGAGAATAACCAAGTGTGAGACATTAGATCATGCATTGAAGTGTGTTTTTCCATGCATGCATGTCTGCTTGAATATAATAGTACGTGTGTCTAAGCTGTTCATACTCAAGTTGTCCATCTCTGTCTTGTAAAATCAGTGAGTTCATCTAAGTGAGTGTATTCATTGTATCTAGTCTGAGTGTGTCTTTAGATTTAGTTGAACATAACTGTTGTAGATTGTCATCTTAAAGTTGAAACCTTCCGCAGTTCAGGCTTTGTTTGTAAGTAACACTGTGAAAAGTATACACAAACATTGAGAAAAGAGTGTTGGGTTTTTAAATAGCTGTATATACCCCCCCCCCCTCCTACAGCTTAGAGCAATACCCTAGGGAAACCTTTTGGGACCTACAAAGATTTTCATTTATCAAACATCGGAAGAAGTTTTAACCCAAGAGGATGTGAAACAAAATGACAATAAAGAAAAAGAAGTGCCTTTTAAATATGATGATCTAAACGAGAGTTAACCTTATAGAGTACCTACTCTAGAGGAGAATTTCTTGTCTACTATTGAGAGGCTGAAACGAAAGCAGAACCTGTCAAGCCAATCCCTCATCTTTACATTCCTGCAAAAGTTCTTCAACATAAAATCAAAGTTTTAGAAAAGGAATTAAAGACAACTTGAAAGAAGCTCTTGATTATCAAGAAGCTCTTCTTAAGAGTTAGGAAAAATTGGAAAATCTATGTTTTCAACAAAATGTAGAATTAACCATCTACAAAGAAAAATTTGACATGGTTTCAGAAAGCTTAATTTCTCATTCAAAAGAACCAAACGTTTCTCATTCTACCAATGCACCTCTCACTTCATCGGAAAAAGGTAAAACAAAAGTTGATGTTTTTTCTTTCAGTTGTAAAGGTGAGTGCTCAAAACCTTCCAAAGCTGAGGTTTCACAGAACACTCAGAGTCAATCTAAGTCTTCCAAGAAACACACTCACCAAGGAAAAGAAAAGTTTTCAAAGTCTAAGTCTTCTATTCGTACTGACTCTCATCGTTTTGTTCCTACAGATCATGTGAGAAGAGTGCCCAAAACGACGTTGCAAGATTTTTCCAGTTTTTTGTGAGGAAGGCTGTAATGCCAGATGAATTTGTTTCTAGAGATAAGTTGCATGTAATCTCTGAAAACAATATTTGTAATGAGTATTGAATTCTGGTTCTTGTTTAAAGTATTCGTTTGGTGACTTCTTTAAATTATGTCCAACTCATTTTAGACGTCAAGTACCTGAAATGAATGCTTTTGTGTCTGATCCTATTCAAAAAATTCCGAAAAATAAAATAATGCATCATCGGCCTCCACAAAAACTGAGACTTGTACTTTGCCTAGGCCCAAAACCAAAGCAAATGTTAAAGAAGTTTCAAAAAGTACAAAACCAAAGGTAATTTCATTGCCTAAGGTTCCAAAGCCTATTAAATCCAAACATAAATGGATTCCAAAAGGCCCTGCATTCAGTCCACACATAAATGCTAATTGGGTTCCTAAGACTGTACACGTGCCATATTCTCCAGAAACACCTAACCCAAAAGGACCCATCCTAAGACGGGTACCCAAAGTTGTGTGATTTTAATGAAGATGGTTCTTGGTTACTTCAGATCAAGACCGGCACTTCATTGAATTGGCTTGTAGTTATCATAGACTAAGACCTGTTAATCTACTTGTCGGTTGTGGTTAAACCGACATGTTTGGCTTCGGTGCACTCAGCTCAGGATGTAACAACCTAGCTTTTAACCCAACTTTAATTTCTATTTTTGTGCTAATAATGTAATTTAATTTCCTTATTTGTAAAGTAATATAATTAAGTAATGAAATTTATTTAATTATGTTTCATATGTGTTATAAATTGTTAAGATGATCCAATTTAAAAGAAATTAAAGAAAACAAATGTAGAGGGACCAAAAGTGATAAATTGCAAAAGTTAAGAAATAATAGACCTAAACTTTTTCATTTTCTCAATTATCACAATTAAAGGAATTCAACTCTCTCTCTTTCTTCCTTCATCATCTACGGCTTCTTCAGAGATTCATCAAAGAATCATTAAATTTGCAATAAATTCGGATATTAGTCAAGGAGAAGTTACAAACGAGAATCAAGCAACAAAAATTTACAAGATTTAAAGGTAATGCTTATTTAAATTTCGAGTTTAAGTATTATGTGTTACGTTTTGCGCAAAACTGAAATCTAAGATTTAAAGCATAGATTGAAGTTGCATTTTTGAAATATTAGTTAGAAATCATGTATTGAAGTCCTTAGAAGTTATAGAAACAAAAATCATTGGTTAAATTGTCCAAAAAGAGTAGAAATCTGAATTTTTTTTAACTTTTATGTTCTTGACAAAAAAATCTCTATTTTGGACAAATCAGGATGATTTAATGAGTTTAAAATAGGGAAATTAGTGTAAAAACACCCCAATAATGATAATATAACCTTATTTTGAATTGCATGTTAATAAAAAGGTGTTTCAAATATTTTTGGTAATAACCCGAATATGTCAAAACTGCAACTTCAAAGAATAAATCTGGAAAATTTCCAGGTATAGGATCCGAATTCGAATGAGACCGAATTCGGATGAGGCACCATTTCGGATCCCATCTCGGATACCATTTCAAATCTCATCTCGGATGCCTTATTTCGGATGGACTATCTCGGATGAGCAGGTCCGAATTCGGATGGGTGCGGATCCGAACTCGGATGATCCGAGTTCGGATGATCAATTCGGATGGCTCATTTTGGATGCTTTAAAGTAAGAAATAAATGTCTTATCATTTTATTTCACGAATATAAGTCCATGATCATATAATTAGAGAACATTGAAATAAAGCATCAGGATATATATATATATATATATCTTTTGAAACTTCAAACGAACAAAGAAAGTGTAGAATAATTGATTGAGTTAATCAGTTATCAGAATCAGATCAAGTAAAGATTTAAAGCTAAAAGCTAATGTTCTTGCTATGATAAAATGCTGGACATGTTCAGATAAATTCTAAACAAAAAATTAAAATATTAAAGATTAAAGTTATTGAAAGTGGGTAAAAGATTTGTATAGCAAAGCCAGAGTCCAGAAAGACATATATTAAATATTTAAATCCTTAGATAACTCAGGTGGTGGAGAAATCTGCTTGATAAGACAACAGAACCTGTGAGTTATAGATATTCAGTTTTACATGCTAGATTCCGGTTGATACATATTGTTGAAGATAGTTTATTTTGACATTCATACATGCTCAGCTGGATTGTGACCTGTGCTCACCATGGTTCGGTGATGCCCTGTGGATCATGATGGCTATTTGACTTATCATTCTGCATATATTGTACTTCTAGTTCAGTTTAGTTATTGTTAGAAGTTGATATAGCTATCATGACCCTGATTATTTATGCTTTCATTATTGCTCGCATCTTTAATACATTGATTCAACCTAGCATGATTAGCCTTGTCGGTCTATTGTTCTAGCTATGTCACCAGTTCTATTGAACTTGGTATTGATTACTCTGATGCTCCCCCCACGATGATTGCTGGTAGCTAGCCTAGTATAAGTGGATAGCTTCCACTAAAAGCGTGAGCGTGGCCTGGACATCATCTAACTCTATGACTACTATGTCTTAATCATGAGTGGCTGTAGCGGCCGTCAAGACATATCACGCTAGACACCATGATCCGCTTGATAAAATGCATGTAATCTGAAAATCTATATTATCACTAAGCATTGCTTATAGTTGTTGTTTAACCTTTTTACAGGAAAAGATAAAGGAAAGGCACCTGCTGGACCTAGTTCTTAGGTCTTTCAAGAATCAAGTTGATGTTTTCAATCGACCGCTACTCAACAAACTTTCGGTACAGATTTGCAGATGATAATTGTGGTGGTCTGGGTAGATTTGATTTGATTGTATGATGACATGAATTAGATTAGCCTTCTACCCTTTATAAGTTTAATCTGAAACTGTAACTCGTACTAAAATCTGTATTAAACTCATCCTAATATTTTGTACTATAATTCATAATTCCGCACTTGAATACTCTATCTTAGTTATGATTTATATCATATTGCATAATTGTGGGACCTAGACTCTGCGGACTGCCTCGTAAGGGGAGGTCTTCACAGGATGGTATCAGAGCCCATAGTTTGAGTGAATCAAGTATTATGTGTATAATACTTGGTCTCGTACTGAAGGAATACATATGTATCAACCATTCAGGTGGTTTAAACTAAGATAGGATGTACAAACTGTTAGGATGGGAATAATGGTACATAGCTCTTAGTCTAATAAACTGATAGATACATGATTTTAATTTTTAGTAAAGATGTTAGGATCAGGATCAGGGGATTTATCCAACATTATGACTCCCCAACAGATGTTTGAAATGGTGCAACAAGTACTAGCCCAACATTTTGAACAACAAAATAAAAATATAAACAGTTCCGGGTCAGAGATGAGTCCGAAGCTAAAAGATGTGCCGATAAGAAAAATAAGCGAAAAGAAAAACAAGTCCAAAATGATGAGTCTGATTCTGATAACTCAAACCTTGATACCCAAATTGAGTAGCCGAAAGGCTGTAAGTTTGAATATTTTAAAGCGAGCGGTGCCCTAAACTTTAAGGGTACAGTAAATCCAATTCAGGCGTTGGATTGGATCAGTCACACTGAAATAATCTTCAGAATCTCCGATTGCCTAGATTCAAAGAAAGTCAGTTATGCTACCGCTCTGTTCGTCGGCACTGCTCCTGCCTGGTGGAAGACACAGAGGAGCATTTATGGAGAGGAGGTCATCCAGACTTTAGAATGGGACCAGTTTCTTGACATGTTTAACCCAAAGTATTGTCCTGTTGACCAACAAGACAAAATGGAGGTCCAACTGATGCAACTAACTCAAGGAACCAAGACTGTTGATGAGTATGAGCACGAATTCTCGCGGATCTGTGGCTATTCTTCATATCAAGTAGCTACAGAGGAAAAAAAGATGAATAGATTTCGCGGAGGGCTTAACCCGAGGTACAGACACCCCATGAGCGCGATGAGGTATAAATCTTACTTGGAAATGGTTGAAGCTGCAAGGCAGATAGAGAGGGGATATTTAGAGTATGGCGATCAATTCTAAGCTCCACAGACAAACCCGACATGTCCTTCGCCCCCAAGGAAACAAAGATTCGGAAAATTCTTCAAGCCCAATAAATAACAGTCCCAGCAACCCCAGCAATCTCAGCAGTATAACTCGCCTCAGAAACCTCAAGCCTATTCTCTCACAAATGAACCACGATTCTGCAAAAGATGCAGGAAATCACACATGGGGCTGTGCAACCCGGATGACGTTACTTGCTATGTGTGTAGCAAGATCGGACACAGAAGTGAGGAGTGTCCTCACCGAGGTCTTGGATATGCAAAATGCAGACAGCGTTGACACTTTATGTATCAGTGTCAGAGTGGACGCCGAGATCAATCACAGTCATCAGCCGGAGGTTCTACGATGGAAAGCTCAGCCGTAACTCCAACTGCAAGGACCCGTGCATTTCAAATAACAACAGAGGAAGCGAAAGAAACACCAGATGTGGTTACCGGTACGTTCTTACTAAATTCAAAATACATGCTCGCGTACTATTCGATTCCGGTGCAAGCCGTTCATACATATCGACTGCTTTTGCTCAAAGAATGTCTAAATATCCATCAAAGCTTCTCGTAGTACTTGATATAGAGACGGCCAGTAACAATTATGTTAAGGTTGATTCCGTGTACCGAAATTGCACTCTACTTGTCAATAACGTAGTGTTCAACCTTGATCTCATTCCGATTATGTTAAAAGAGTTCGACATTATTATCGGCATGGACTATTACATGAACAATGAAGCTACAATCGTCTGCAACCACCAAATAATCAGGATCGAGTCTTCACACAGCCGAGTGTTAGATATCAAAGGCGGTAAACGAAAAGGTGACCATTGATTTATATCTGTTGAGAAAGAGCATAAATATCTGTCTAAGGGTCACGAATCCAATCTGTGTTCTGTATCGTCTGAATCCGTCTCTGAAGCCAACAAGAAATATGTATCTAATATTCTGATCGTCTGTGAGTTCCTAGACGTATTCCATGATGATATTTATGGAGTGCCACCAGAAGGTCAAGTTGAGTTCGGAATTGACTTAGTTCCTGGTGCGGCTCCAATCGCCAAAGCTCCCTACAGACTTGCGCTTGCAGAGATGCATGAAATGTCAAAATAATTGCATGATCATTTAGAGAAGGGATTTGTTCAACCTAGTTCATTTCCGTGGGGTGCACCTGTCTTATTCGTTAAGAAGAAAGATGGAACTCTCCGTATGTGCATCGACTATCGTGAGTTGAACAAAGTCACTATCAAGAATAAATATCCTCTGCCCAGACTCGATGACTTATTTGATCAGCTACAGGGAGCAAGTTACTTCTCCAAAATTGATCTTCGTTCTGGTTATCATCAGCTAAAAGGCAAAGAAGATGATTTCCCAAAGACACCTTTCTGAACGAGATATGACCATTACGAATTTCTAGTAATGCCATTTGGTTTGACAAATGCACCAACGGCGTTCATGGATCTCATGAATCGCGTGTGCAGGCCAATGCTGGATAAGTCAGTTATCGTATTCATCGACGATATTCTGATTTACTCCAAAACGGTGGCTGATCATGTTCTTCATTTGCGTCAACTGCTAGAGTTATTGAGAAAAGAGAGACTCTATGCAAAATTCTCTAAAATGTGAATTCTGGCTCAGACAGGTATAACTTTATATTGTCTCGAGCTATTTCCTAAGCGTTCTTTGTATCAATAAAAACGTGTAATTCTGCTTTTTCATTTTTATAGATCCAATTCCTTGGCCATGTTGTATCTGGCGAAGGTATTACAGTTGATCCGTCTAAAGTTGAGGTTGTTCAGAAGTGGCAAACACCTCACGATGCCTTAGAGATCCGAAGTTTCCTTGGATTGGCCGGTTATTACCGACGATTCATTAAAGACTTCTCAAAGATTGTTGTACCATTTACAATGTTAACACGAAACAACACACCTTTCGTATGGTCTGATAAACAACAAAAGGAATTTGAAACTTTGAAGCAGAATCTTATTCAAGCGCCAATCCTAGCCTTACCAGAGGGCAATGATGACTTCATGGTCTATAGCGATGCATCTGGTATAGGTTTAGGTTGTGTCCTCATGCAAAGGGGAAAAGTCATTGCCTACGCTTCAAGGCAACTAAAAGATTACGAGAAAAGTGCACCAACTAATGATCTTGAGTTGGCTGCCATTACCTTTGCACTGAAAATATGGCGTCATTATCTCTATGGAACTGGGTGTTAGGCCCAGACTCGTGTTGTATTCTCTTCTGATCTTATCGAGGACATCAAATCTGCTAAAGCCGAAGCACTGTTTGAAGAGAATCTCTATTCTGAAAATCTCAAAAGGCAATTAAAATTACTATCTATGAATCATTTGGGACTTCAATGTCTCAAGGGAAACCAAATCTGGATTCCTAAATATGGTTCTATCCGCAACACTCTTCTATCTGAAGCCCATAAGTCCAAGTTATATATTCATCATGGTAGCTCAAAGATATACTTCAATCTAAAAGCTGATTATTGGTGGCCAGGAATGAAGAAAGACATCGGTCAATACGTCGAAAGCTGTAGAGTCTGTCAATGGTTAAGGCAGAACACAAGAAACCCTTCGGGGATATGCAACCACTAACAGTTCCTGAGTGGAAGTGGGAGCATATAACCATGGAATTTGCAACAAAGTTGCCTAAAACAAGAGACATCACGACTCCATCTTGGTAATCGTGGATCGATTAACGAAGTCAGCTCAATTTATACCGATGAAACAGACCTATTCTTTTGATAGATTGGCACAAATGTACATCACTGAAGACATTTCTAGTCACGGTGTGCAAAAATCTATCATCTCTTATCATGATAGTCGTTTCAGTTGAAGATTCTGTAAAGCACTGCAAAAGGGGATGTGTACTCGAGTCTCTATGAGTACTGCTTATCATCCTAATGTAGATGGCCAAAGTGAACGTACTATCCTTACTCTTGAGGAAATGCTCCGTGACTGCATTCTTGATTTGGGTGGTAACTGGGATGACCATTTTCCGTTGGTCGAATTCTCATACAACAACAGTTATCATTCAACGATCAAGATGGCTACTTTTGAAGCTTTGTACGGAAGAAAGAACTCCCACCTGTTGGCACAAAACAGGTGAATTGCCTTTCGCGGGTCCTGCCATTCTACAGTTGACTCGAGAGAAAATTCAACTGGTCAGAAGGAACATTCTTGAAGCTCAAAGCAGGCAGAAGACTTACTATGATAATCGGCACAGATCGACCAGTTTTGCGGTCAATGATTGGGTGATGTTGAATGTATCCCCAATGAAGAATGTGGTGCGGTATTTAAAGCGAAACAAGCTAGCTCCAAGATTTATTGGTCCGTTCAAGATCGTTGAAAAGATAGGGAACCAATCCTATCGTCTTGAATTTCCAACAGACTTAGCGGGAATACATCCTGTATTCCATGTTAGTCATCAGCAAAAGAGCTTGGCCGATGAAAGAGAGGTTCAGACACCACATGTTAATGTGATAATTGATGAGAAGCTTCGCGTGGTTGAATAGCCAAAATGTATTCTGGACTCGAAGACCAAAAAGCTACCAAACAAAGAGGTGCAAATGGTGCTCGTTTAGTGGAAACACCACAAAGGTTCGCATCATTCTTGGGAATCAAGAGGTGTCATGAAAGCTACATATCCAAGTCTGTTCGAACATAACTAACTTCGAGGATGAAGTTTGTGCGTGGTGGAGCTCATTCTGTAACAACCTAGCTTTTAACCCAACTTTAATTTCTGTTTTTCAGCTAATAATGTAATTTAATTACATTAATTGTATTGTAATATAATTAAGTAATGAAAATTATTTAATTATGTTTCATATGTGTTATAAATTGTTAAGATGATCTAATTTAAAAGTAATTTAAAGAAAACAAATGTAGAGGGACCAAAAGTGATAAATTGCAGAACTTAAGAAATAAAAGACCTAAACTTTTTCATTTTCTCATTTATCAGAATTAAAGGAATTCAACTCTCTCCTTCTTTCTTCCTTCGTCATCTACGGCTTCTTCAAAGATTCATCAAAGAATCATTAAATTTGTAATAAATTCGTATATTAATCAAGGAGAAGTTACAAACGAGAATCAAACAACAAAAATTTACAAGATTTAAAGGTAATGTTCCTATCCCTTAGGATGAGACCAAGGAAATGGTTAAATCATAGGAAATAAAGGTGATTGAATCCGATAAGGTGTCAACAGCTACGGTTCCTACAACTGCTTCTCAGGTTAAGAAAACAGTAAAGTTTGTGCAGTCTGAAGTGTTTCAAAACTAGAAGAAGCTAAAAGTGTTACTAATAATAAACAAGAGGAGTTGTAGAAGGTTGTTGATACAAATCCACAGGAAATTAGTGAGACCCCTAAGTCAAAGAGTGCTTATAAGAAGTCTATTGACAAAGTGTCTTGCTTTAGATGTCATGTCGCATGAAGTTGTCACTATAAGAAACCAGAGTCTACACTTATCGTAGGGAAACAAGAATAACAAACCTTGAAAACAGTGCCTAATAATGCAAGCACGAGTAGTCCACAAAATTCAGAGAAGAACTCGAATGCGACATCATGAGTAGGTACTAAACAAACATCAGTGTCAATCAAACAAAATGAAGGACTTGGGAATAATTCACCGAATAAATTCTCTAGTCAATCAAGGTCTGGCCCACAACCTATCATTAGGAATCATACACCTAAGAGGAGTTATACTCCAGTTAGGTCTCATACTCCTAACAGACATCAGACACCTGGTAGAGCCTAGAGTTATAACACTGAAATGCATTATAACAGAAATTACTCTAGGGATCCACAACAAAAGACAACCTGAAGGCCAAGAGTGGATATTAATCACTCAGCTTCATAACAGGTTCTTGCTCAAAAACCCAAGTCACCTGAAAGGAGAGATGGGTTTAAAGAGTTCAAGTATGTGGACGAGAATGGTATTACCAAGTCAGTCATGGCTTGGTTCCTTGTGATAAATAATTTGTTTTCTTTCATGTGCAGGAGTTAACTAAAGGTCTAAACAACAAATGGTTCATAGATAGTGGTTGCACTCGACACATGACTGGGGGAAGAAGTCTACTGACAGACTTCATAAGTGGATACAAGGGATTTGTCTCATTTGCTGGTAATAAAGGAGGCGCTATCACTGGGTTAGGGACAGTCACTAATGGGAAAATCCCACTCGAGTAGGTCTACTATGTAGATAAGCTTGATCACAATCTCATTAGTGTCTAACAAATCTGTAATAAGCAAAATTCAGTGCTGATTCTTGAGAAGGAAGTGCTAGTGCTAAAGCCTGGAATTGAGATTCTGGAAGAATGGATAATGATGAGGGATCCATGGAAGAACAGTCTGTATATGATGCACATGACCATAGCAGAATCTTCAATGGGGGAATACCTGTTTGTTATAAAAAGCTTCAGAGTCAGAATCCTTGCTGTGGCACATGCGAATAGCACACTTGCAGTTAAGGAAGATGCCTTTCATCACTAAAAATGGCCTTGTGCAAGGCGTTCCATTGAAGAGTTTCCAGTTTAAAGATAAGTGTGTGACGTGCAAGAAAGGAAAACAACATAAGAAGCCACACAAATCGAAGACTCAAAACTCAAGCTTTTCCACCTTTGACCTATTGCATAAGGATCTTTTCGGTCCAATCAACAAAAGGAGCATAGGTAGGGGTTGGTATTGTTTAGTTATTACTGGTGGTTACACACGATTCTCTTGGGTTTTGTTTTTAGGTACAAAGGACGAAACAGCAGGCACGCTGATTGGGTTTTTAGACGAAGTTGAGAACTTTTATGGGAAAAGGGTAAAACGTATCAGAAGTGATAATGGAACAGAATATAAAAATGCAATAATTGGTCTATATTGCCTAACTAAAGGCACAGTGCACCATATGAGCCACAACTAAATGTGGTGGCAGAACGTAAAAACAGGACATTGATTGAGGCAGCAAGGACTATGCTCTTGGGATTCAAAGCTTCCCACTATGTTATAGGGGGAGGCAATGAATATCGCACGTCATATTCTAAATAGAGTACTTAGTGTCAAATCTTTGAACAAAACCTGTTATGAGATTTTAAATAAAAGACCACCCAATTTAACAGGCTTTGAACCATTTGGGGTGCCATGTACTTTGTTAAAAACAAAACATCAACCTAAGTTTAGTGAAAAGGCAGACGTAAGATACTCCAAGGATATGTCCCAAATTCACCAAACAAGAGGGTTTTTAATAAAACTACTGGTACAGTAGAAATTGTGTTTAACATTAATGTAACAAGTTATTCACATGAACCCCAAATTGGTCTAGAATGGTTATTTGATTACGACTCAGTGTTTGAGTCATTTAACATTCCTTTTAGTGGTGATGCAGAAACTGTGGAGAATGACTTTTCGACGTTAAATCTTAATGACGAGGGTAGGGTCTTTCCAAATTTGAGCATCCCCACGACATCTGAAAATATATCGACAAAAGATGGGTCCCTAACAACTGAAGAACCGTTGTCGTCTAATGATGTTAATCAGACAAATAGTTCAACCTCTGAAGATAGTGATCACGAGGAGGATGTTCCATCTAAAGTCACACCCCCATTAGGAAAAATAGGATCTAATCTGGGAGACAATCTTCAGGTCGATGCAATTGAAACATCGATAGTAAATAAGGATCATCCTATTGAAGACATCATTTGGAATCCAAATGTTGTTGTGAGAACTAGGAGTAGTGTGAATAGTAACACTGTATTGTTATTGATGATCAATAACTCCGAGGCATTTCACACTTGCCTGTACTCTTGTTTCATCTCACAAGTTGAGCCTCTGAAGGATAATTCTTGGGTTCAAGAAATGCAAGAGGAACTATCACAGTTAAAAAAGCTAGAAGTCTGGGAGTTAGTGTCTTTGCCTCTTTGAAAAGTTGCAATAGGGACCAAATGGGTCTTTAACTGTAAAAGGGATGATTGAGGCATCGTTACACGAAACAACGCAAGACTTGTAGCCAAAGGGTTCAACCAAGAAGAAGGGATGGATTATAATGAGGTGTTTGCACCAGTAGCAAGTCTTGAAGCTATTAGACTGTTTCTTGCATTTGCATCCTTCAAAGGCTTCAAAGTATATCAACTAGACGTCAAGAGTGCCTTCTTGTACGGAAAGGTGAAGAAGTTGGTGTATGTCGAGCAATCACCAGGGTTTATTAGATCCCAAGTATCTAAACAGAGTATATAGATTGGATAACGCTCTATATGGATTACATCAAGCACGTAGGGCGTGGTACGAGACACTGTCTACTCATCTCTTATACAATGGGTTCAAGAGAGGGAGAATAGATAGTACACTGTTCATCAAAAGGAAAGGTGATGATTTCTTACTGGTACAAGTTTATGTGGATGGCATCATATTTGGTTTGTCAAATGAAGAAATGTGCAAGGATTTCGAGAAGGTTATGAAGTCAAAGTTTGAGATGAGTGCGATGGGAGAGCTGAACTTCTTTTACTAGTTGAACAACGAATGGAGGGGATGTTCATCCATCAGACGAAGTATGTCTATGAAATATTAGAGGGCTTCGGGATGGAAGGAACAAAACTCACAGCACACTTCAGTACCCCAATTCAAGTCAATCACAATCTCGGACCGGGTACCGATAGTGATACTGATGTGGATCCGACCTTATATCGGGTCACTTATGTATTTAACTACTTTTCGACCTGACATAATGTTTGCTATATGTGTTTGTGACAGGTTTCAAGCTAACCTGAAGGAGATGCACATGAAAGCTGTGAAACGAATTCTGAGATACCTGAAGTCGAAACCAAAGCTGTGACTTTGGTATCATGCTGATGGAGATCTGGAATTGGAAGCTTACACAGATTCAGATTATGGAGGGTGCAGCTTGAATAGAAAGTTAACAACGGGTGGTTGTCAGTTCCTAGGAGGGAGATTAGTGTCCTAGCAATGCAAGAAACAGATTCCTGTAGCCGTATCAACATGCGAGGCCAAATATGTAGCTGCGGGTAGTTGCTGTTCACAGGTTTTGTTGATTCAACAACAATTGCAGGATTACGGTTTGACTTACACTCATACTCCCATTAGGATAGACAATCAGTCCACGATTTCAATAACCAATAATCCGGTAAAGCACAGTAAGACTAAGCACTTAGACATAAGACATCATTTTATTTGTGACTGTGCTGAGAAAAACCTAATAAAATTGGTAAAAGTTCCAACGGAAGACAACTTCGCGGATATGTTCACAAAAGCATTTGATAGGTCACGCTTTGAGTTGTTAGTCCAACTAAATGGAATGCGTAATCCAGAGTAACATGACCTCAGTAGATAAGCTTTCTATTCAATATTTTTAAGATATTAGTTTGTCTTTTTAGTTCTTTACTTAAAAAAAAAGGAGAAAAAGAAAAGAAAAAAAATAGAGAAATACATAAAAAAGAGAAAAAAGAGAAAAATGAAAATAAAGAGAGAAGTCTTAGAGTCCAAGGTTCAACGTGACGAAATTTAGCACAGTCTAACAAAATCTAAGTGTTAAACTTTCACACATAATGCACTACAAAATCAAAGTAATATACATGTTCATTATCTGATATGTTGGTAGGCATAAAAAATGAAGATTTTCCTAAAAGCTAATAAAATAATCAAGAAATTTTCATATGTGTGACAAACTTAGACTTATGACCAATAGGTCTTAATTTCTCTGTTAGAGGCTCACATACAATAATTATTAATGAGGTATGAAAATCAGTCTGGGGGATGTATGGTTTCGTCAAAATACATCTTAAAAAAGAGCAAGCATGAAATGTAAAGAGAGTCAAGACATGTCGCTTTGTTGTACGTGAGTACAGACCTGTCACCGCTATTTTGACTCAATATAGCAAGATATGTCGCTTTGGTGTACGTAAGTACAGACCTGTCACCGCTGTCTTGGCTAAAATAAAAGAAGAATGCTCTACCCTAAGACACCCTGTTGTATGTAAATACAGAACTGTGTCCGAAGTATGCCTTTTAAAGATGATTTGCAAATACTGAAAAGTCATAATGATTGTATATCTGTCTATATCACAGGAGTATGTCTACGTATGGGACACGTAAGGTAATTCCTTAAAAAATATAAACGCCAAAGGAAAATTGTATGTTTTGTGTGTTTAAGTGGATAAACATACCGACAATCGACATGCTATGTTTGTGACGAAAAACAATAAAGGGATATTAAAATTCCAAAGTGTGAAAGTGCAACACCAAAAGTAAGTTGGCAAAGCTATTTGATTGAACCTTTTAGGACTCTCTCGCAAAAATAGTTAGTGTGTTTATTTTATTATTGCCATTTATTTTTTATTAAAACTTTACTTTATTTTATTTTATTTTTTTATTTAAATAATAAATAGGATCGAGGTCAAAAAGTAGGATGCATTTTAGTGGGAAAAACAAAAATTGTGTGATAATCTGCTTGCTTAGTGTGAAGTGTTTCGTAAAGTTGAAAAGTTGAAAAAGTTGAAAATTTTTCTAAGTTTTTCAAATTTGAACTTAAGTTTGTATAAACCTAAGTTCACACGAACTTAGGTTCGTACGAACTTGACTGAGGTTGTTGGTACACCCTGTGTGACGATAGCAGTCTAAGCGATCTAACATTTTGGTTTAAGTAATATTCAAAGTATTGAGAATTAACGAGTGTTTGATATATATGTTTATATATGTTTGACAGTTATTGATTGTATGTTTGAACTTGATGTAACGTATTACAAGAAGTTCAAACATAAAGTTCAAAGATAATATCAAGCATAAGCTGAAAACATAAGTTTCTACACTAAGTTAATTATTTGTTAGAGTAAATTCGAATTCTCAAAGGACTAGGATTCGAATCTAGGTCAGATTCGAATAAGTCAATTAGGCAGATTCGAATGTGTTATGAGGCAGATTCGAGAGTGTCAGTGAGGACAAACTCGAATGGGCCTTGGGCCGGATTCGAGTTTGGCCCATGACAGACTCGAATTAGCCTCTATAATTAGGGATAGACTCGAAATATTATCAGACTTTTTGCAGAATTGGAGAGTGATTAAGCAAAAGGCGATTTCGAGTTTATCATCAGTCTTAGTGTTATTTCGGAGAGAATCAATTCGTAGGTGCGTTCGTTGTAGTTCGTGCAGCCTATTGATAGTCTCCGTGTTCCTGGTGAGTGTTGTTATCGTCTACCCGTTAACGAGGATTCCGCACTCGTTGACGGTTCCGCGTCTAGATAGATCTCGTAGTGGTAGACCCTACAAGTGGTATCAGAGCCTACGGGGTGTTCTTGGTGTTCTTCGTGTTCATCCAGTTACATCCTAGGTTTCTTGACGCTTTTGGACGGTTTTTCTCTCATCTTCGTGTTTTTCGTGTTTTTCGAGCTTAGCAAATTGTTATCCGGGAAAAATTTCGTGTTTTTCACGTTTTTGATCGAAATCAATATTTTTCGTTGTAAAAATATTGATTTAATCTGCAAAACGTAAAAAAATCGAAGTGTTAGCCGTTTTTCGAGTTTGCGGCGCTCGAATCTGTTAGGAGTAATTACGGTTATTCTTAGTCTCGAGTCTAACCAAAATCCGCTCCTCTCGAGTTTGATAAAAAGAGTTTCGAGTTTAATTTGAGTTTGTGCTATAGTCAAATAAGAGTCTCGAGTTTACTGTCATTCGAGTTTGCTTCGAGTTTGGACTATAGTCGAACAGGGGTACTTTGAATCTGCTGAGTGTTCGAGTTTGTCTTGACCTTCGAGTTTGGGGACTTTCGAATCTGCCATCATTTTCGAATCTAATTGAATTACAAAACTTAATCGAATTTAATTCCAAATAAATTTAAACTAAATTATATTCGAATCTACCTAGATTCGAAAGAATTAATTTAAATTAGTTTCGAATTAAATTTATTAAGTTCAATTCAATTACTTTTGAAACGATGTCAAATCTTCAAAAGTTTCTATAAATGGATCATGAGGTCGGGAAGGCAAACACTCCGCCTAAGCTGATGAAACTCGAGGATTATTATTGGTGGAAAGATCGGTTTGCCGATTTTGTGCGTTTCAACGATATGCGCATGTGGGTATGTATTGACGAAGGATACATTCCACCTATTTCAGAATTTGAAGGCCGTCAGAGAGTCTTATCATATCAGATGATGAAGGAAGATGATAAGAAACTTTATGAAGCCGAGAACAGAGCTTTCTCGATAATTCGAATGGCATTGCCTCAGGATGTACTACACACATTCCGCACTCAAAAGACATCTAAGGAACTTTGGGAGTCGCTGGAAAAGAGATGTGAGGGTAATCCGAGGGTTCGAAGAAAGCGTATGGAGCTGTTGTAACAACAGTTTGCTATTTTCAAGTCTCTGAAGGATGAACAGCTGGACGACACCATAACCCGCTTCTATCATCTGCTGACAGAGCTTGAAAGTCACGGGATTGAGTATAATGACACTGAGAAGAACAATAAGCTTCTTGATGCCTTACCAGCCAAATGGGCGATGTATGTGGCAATGATAAAGCTTAATGAGGACAAGTATTATACCCAATCATTAGAGGATATAGTGGGAACGTTGCGAGCTTACCATTTCGAGCTACTGAAGGCCGAAACGGATTACGAACAAGTCCAGAATCCAGCGATGTATTTTGGAAAATCAACAAAACCTTCTGTGGCAGCTGATCTGAAGACTGCTACAGCGTTTTTCACCGGAGAAACGTCGTCACAAGCAGAGACTGATGACACACTGAACAGAGCGTTCTTAGGATTGGGAAGATCGGAAGAACAGCAGCCTCAAGTAACACAGGCATCAACATCTCAGGGCTACTCTAAGATGCCCATGAGCGCTAAATCGGCCGAAGAACATTTGAACTTACTTGCTTCATTTGTTGCCGCGTATGGAAACTATGTTCAGGGAAAAATAAACGATCCTGCTCTCTGGGATGAAGACTATGATCAGGTCGACCCTAACGATCTTGAGGAGATGGACCTTAAATGGCAACTGGCCATGGTAACCCAACGGGTTAAAAGATTCATCAAACGAACTGGGAGGAACCTGACTATGAACAATAAGGGGATTGGATTTTATAAGTCGAAGGTCAAGTGCTACAATTGTCAAGGTCTGGGACACTTCGCCAGAGAATGTCAGAGACCGAAGGTAGATACGTACCAAGGGCAGAACCAGCATCATGGACAGTTTCAGAATCAGTCTCAACAAAGATACCTTCCGAGTTCATCTGCCGGTCAAGCCAATCTAGCTGGTCTATTATCAAACGTCACATCAGACAGACAGCTGGATGGTACCTACGACTGGAGCTCACATCCAGAATCAAATGCTAGGGCTTTTATGGCTAAAGTCACGGAGAATGGATGTGAAGGGGAAGAGCAGACCACAAGGGACAACAGTCCGATGTGGGTGGAGAAGACGAATGATCAGACGCTTCTGGAGTTTGCCGCTCAAATGGCCAACGTGGAATCCGATAACACAAAGGTTAGTCTGAATTACTCTCTTTTTCATGAACTATGCATGTTGTGTGTTACTTCTAACGATAGGTTAAATCTAGTCTTAGAATCAAACAAAACCATAACTGCTCAAAATGAGTCTTTAAAAGCTGATAACGCTAGCCTGAATGACATTAAGCAAGATCTTAAGGACAAACTTAAAGCTGATGCCCAAGATGTCATAGTTCTAAAGGACAAGCTGAGTGAGCAGTGGCAATCTAAAAAGCCAATCTAAAAAGCCAATCTTAAAACAAAAGAAGTAGAGCTAGCTGAAACAAAGGTGAAGGTAGCAGAGGCTAATAGTAAGTTAGAAAAGTTTAGGAATTCAAGTCTTAACCTAGGGAAAGTTTTACATGCTCAACGCCAATCTAAAAAGCATGTAGGTCTAGGATTTCATGAAATTCCTCCTCCTTTTAATGCAAACTACATGCCTCAACCTCAGGAGAAAACTGATAAATCAGTAGACTTAGAGGACATACCTACACCTATATCTGAGCCTGTAAAAGAAAATACACCTAAGGCGACTGATACAACCGTCAAGGTTAAGAAAGTCAAATTTGTGTCTTCCTCCAGTGAAACACCTGCAGGAAAACATAAAATTGATTTTAATGATCAGGACGATGAACCAGTCGCAATAGATGTTCAAAAGGACCAAGACACTAGTGAGACACCTAAGTCTAAGGGCACACACAAGAAGTCCATAGATAAGATGTCCTGCTTCAGATGTCATGAAAAGGGGCATGTTGCTTCTAACCGTCCGCTTAGGAAAACTGAAGTTACACCTAAGACAGGGAAGTCAACACCAGTTAAGCCCTCAACCAGTGTGGCAAGCACTAGTAGTTCTCAGAGTTCCGAGAAAACTGTGCAGGCTACACCAAAACAAGTTGTGAAACAAATACCGGTAAAGGTTGGACCAAAGGAAGTGGTTAGGACTAATTCACCGAATCGAGTCGTAAATCAATCTAGGTCTGGACCTCAACAACAATATAGGAGCACAACACCTAGCAGAGCAAACACTTCAGTTAGGTCACACACTCCTATTAGACATCACACACCGGTTAGAGCTCAGGGATCACAATCTGAAATGCAATATAATAGGAATTAATCAAGAGCTCCACAACAAATGCCTACTCAAAGGCAAAGAGTGAATTTACATCACTTGGCACCACAACAACGTCCCAAGTCACCTGAAAGGCGAGATGGGTATTTGAAAGAGTTTAAGTATGTGGACGAGAATGCTATAACCAAGTCAGTTATGGCTTGGGTTCCCCGTGATAACTAACCTATTTTCTTTCATGTGCAGGAGATTACCACAGGTCCAAACAACAAATGGTTCGTCGACAGTGGATGCTCCAGGCACATGACAGGGGAAAGAAGTCTCCTTACAGACTTCAAGGGTGGGAATCGGGGATTCGTATCATTCGCGGGAAATAAAGGAGGAAACATCACGGGTACCCGAGTGGTCACTAATGGGACGATCAAGTTGGACCAAGTTTATCACGTTGATAAACTGGTTCACAATCTCATTAGTGTATCTCAAATTTGTGACAAGAAGAATTCAGTGTTGTTCACTGACACTGAAGCGTTAGTGCTAAAACCGGGATTCAAGATTCCTGAAGAATGGATATTGATGCGGGCACCAAGGAAGAATGACTTGTACATGCTTGATATGAACAAGCTGGAGACTTCGATGGGGCCAATCTGTTTGTTATCCAAAGCTTCGGAGACGGAATCGGTATTGTGGCACAGACGCATGGCTCACTTGCACCTAAGAAAAATGAACTACATAACGAAAAATGGATTGGTGCAAGGTGTGCCTATGAAGAGTTTTCAGTTCGAGGACAAGTGTCTACCATGCAAGAAAGGCAAACAACATAAGAAGACACACAATTCCAAGAAGGAGAACTCCATAACCTCTACATTCGATTTGTTGCACATGGATCTTTTCGGACCAATCAACAAAAGGAGTATAGGAGGTAGTTGGTATTGTTTGGTTATCACTGACGATTACTCACGATTTTCTTGGGTTTTCTTTCTAGGTACAAAGGACGAGACGGATTCCAAGCTCATCGGGTTCTTAGACCAAGTGGAGAATTCCTACGGAACACGGGTTAAAAGGATAAGTAGTGATAACGGAACTGAGTTTAAAAACACTGTAATTGGTGTATATTGCCTCTCAAAGGGCATAGTGCATCAATTTAGTGCACCATATGAGCCTCAACAAAATGGGGTGGCCGAACGTAAAAACAGGACATTGATTGAGGCAGCTAGGACTATGCTTTCGGATTCAAAGCTTCCTACCATGTTTTGGGGGGAGGCAGTAAATACCGCATGTCATATTTTAAACCGGGTCCTAACTGTAAAATCTTTGAACAAAACCTGTTATGAAATTTTGAATAAACGGCCACCTAATTTAACTGGCTTCGAACCATTTGGGGTACCATGCACTTTATTGCATACAAAACATCAACCTAAGTTTGGTGAAAAGGCTGACGAAGGATACTTTCTAGGTTATGTGCCGAACTCACCAAACAAACGGGTTTTTAACAAAACTAATGGTACAGTAGAGATTGTGTATAACATTGAAGTCACAAGTTATACACATGAACCCCAAACAGGTCCGGAATGGATATTTGACTATGATAAATTATTTGAGTCATTTAACATTCCTTTGGATGAAAATGCAGGTACAATCGAAAAGGACATGGCGATGTTGCATCTGAATGACGATGGCCATACCTTTCCGAGGACTACATTTCAATCCACATCCGAGCCTACTTCAACTGAAGATGGATCTCCAGAAGTCGCTGATCCAGAAGCACCTACAACTGAGAATCAGACTCAGTCAACAAAGTCCATCTCTGAGGAAAATGTCCACGAGGAGGAAAATGTAGAATCTGAGGAAGTTCCCCCATTAGGTGAAATAGGATCTAACTTAGGAGATAATCTTAGAGTTGACGAGATAGAGACCTCTAGGATCAACAAGAACCATCCTATAGAAAGCATCATAGGAAATCCTAATGAGGGTGTGAGGACTAGGAGTAGTTTGAATAACAATACTGTGTTGTTGTCGATGATAAACGACTCCGAGGCATATCATACTTGTCTCTATTCTTGTTTCATATCGCAACTAGAGCCTAAGAATGTGCAAATGGCACTTAAGGATAACTCCTGGGTTGAAGCGATGCAGGAAGAACTCTCGCAGTTTAGGAAACTAGAAGTGTGGGAGTTAGTTCCATTACCTCGAGGGGAAATTGCCATAGGAACCAAATGGGTTTTTAGGTGCAAAAGAGACGATCGAGGTATAGTCACTCGCAACAAGGCTAGGTTAGTTGTAAAGGGTTTCAACCAAGAGGAGGGAATCGATTACATTGAGGTGTTTGCGCCAGTACCAAGGCTGGAAGCCATTAGGTTGTTTCTGGCTTTTGCCTCCTTCAAGGGCTTTAAGGTCTATCAATTAGATGTGAAGAGTGCTTTCCTATATGGGAAAGTGAAGGAGCTGGTGTATGTAGAACAGCCGCCCGGATTTACAGATCCAAAATATCCAGATAGAGTATATCGTTTAGATAAGGCTCTATATGGATTGCATCAAGCACCCAGGGCGTGGTACGAGACTCTATCCAACCATTTATTAGAAAACGGGTTTGAAAGGGGTAGGATAGATAGTACGTTGTTTGTCAAGAGAAAGGGAGAACACTTCATCTTGGTACAAGTGTACATTGATGATATCATTTTTGGATCATCAGACGAACAAATGTGCAAAGATTTCGAGAAGGTGATGAAGTCGAAATTCGAGATGAGTGCAATGGGAGAGTTAAATTTCTTTTTTGGGTTACAAGTTGACCAGAAGAAGGAAGGGATGTTTATCCATCAGACGAAGTATGTCTATGACATATTGGAACGTTTCGGGATGGAAGGAACAAAACTGACTGCCCATCTCAGCACGCCGATTCAAGTGAATCACAATCTCGGACCGGGTACTGAAAGTGATACCGATGTGGATCCGACGTTATATCGGGCCATGATTGGATCACTTATGTATTTAACTGCTTCAAGACCTGACATCATGTTTGCTGTGTGTATTTGTGCTAGGTTTCAAGCTAATCCGAAGGAGATGCACATGAAAGCTGTGAAGCGGATTCTACGATACCTCAAGTCGAAACCGAAGCTGGGACTTTGGTATCACGCGGAGGGAGATCTAGATTTGGAGGCGTTCACGGATTTTGACTACGGAGGATGCAGCTTGACGCGCAAATCAACAACTGGAGGTTGTCAATTCCTAGGAGGGAGACTGGTTTCCTGGCAATGCAAGAAACAGACGTCGGTAGCCGTGTCAACGTGCGAGGTCGAGTATGTTGCTGCTGGTAGTTGCTGCTCACAGGTTCTGTGGATACAACAACAGTTGCGGGATTACGGTTTGGCATACACTCAAACTCCTATTAGGATAGATAACCAATCTACAATTGCTATAACAAATAATCTAGTTAAACACAGTAAAACAAAGCACATAGACATAAGGCATCATTTTATTCGTGATTGTGCTGAAAAGAACTTAATCAAATTGGTAAACGTAGCACGGACGATAATAATGCTGATTTATTTACCAAAGCCTTTGATATGTCACGGTTTGAATATTTGATTCAACTAAATGGAATGCGCAACCCAGAGTAAATTGACCTTAGTAGAACTTTTATTTCCTTTTATAGCTGTAGTCTTTCTTTCTTTTTATAGTAAGTTTACTAAATTAGGATAGTTTCCATTTTTAGTAAGGTAGTAGTTTATCTTATTTTATTGCTATTTCTTATGAAAAAAAAAGAAAAAAAAAGAGAGAACCATAAAAATTCAAAAAAAGGAGAATATCAGAAAAAGAGTTAAGTCTTAGATGCATAGGTTCAAAGTGATGAAAATTAGCACAGTCGTTACAAACTCTAAGTGTTTAGGCTTTCACACATAATGCACCTAAAATTCTTACTGTTATACAAAATTTTAGTTTGATGTGTTGGTAGGCATAATACATATAGGGAGTCCCAAGGCTAATAAAATATTCAAGAAAAAGTCAAACGTGTCCCTAACTTAGATGTATGACCAATCGGTCTTAATTCTTATGTACAAGACATAAAAACCTTGAGTCTAAATGAGGTATGCAAACTTTCTGGGGATGTTTAGCAACATCAAATACATCTAAAAATAGAAAGCATAAAAAAATCATAAGGAATTGAGAGTCAAAAACATGTAACTCTGTTGTACGTAAGTACAGACCTGTTGCCTCTGTTTTGATTCGGGTTAGCAAGATAAGTCGCTTTGTTGTACGTCGGTACAGACCTGTCACCGCTGTCTTGCTAGCTTTAAAAATAAACCTTAAGTCAAACTAAGACACTTTGTTGTATGAAAATACAGACCTGTGTCCGATGTTTGTCTTTTAAAGAAAGTTTGCAAATACCAACAAGTTAGAAGCTTTGTCTGTATGCCTTGATGATAAAAGTATGTCTATGTCTGAGTCACGTAAGATAATTTCATGATAAATAAAAATGCCAAGGGATATTCCGAAATGTAGCATGTTTAAAGGGGTAAATACCAACAATCGGCTAAATGGGTATTTCACGACAAACAATCAAAGGAATCAAAAATTCCTAAGTGTGAAAGTTTAAGTACTGAAAGTGAGTATCTGACACCGCTAATGGATTGAACCTTTCTTCGACTATACTCATCAAAAATATTTTATTAGGTGTTTAGCATAGGTTGTAAATTTTAATAAGTGTAGTTTAAATCTAAGTTAAATTTTTTGTTCAAAATTTTAATTTTACCTTTACTTATATTTATTTTATTTTTATTTTATTTTACTTTATTCTATTTTATTTTTATTTTTATTTTTATTTTTATTTTTATTTTACTTAGGAAAAAGGTCAAAATTAAATTACTGAGGGTGCATTCATAGTTGGATAAAATAAACACTGCGTAAAAATATTGTGCTTAGGGTAAAGGATTTGGCATAGTTTATTTCGTTACACAATAAGGTTGAAAAGGTTGAAAAAGTTGAATTTATTTCAAAATTTTCGAAATTTTCTAAATGTTTGGGATAATTCGAGTTTAGATTAAAATCGAATTTTGATGATCTCGAATCTGTCAGTAGATTCAAATCTGTCATTAGACTCGAAGGTAGGTGTTATAAATTGGTTAACAGTAATTGTCATTACTCTATCTGTTTTCGAATCTGTTCCTTCGAATCTATCCAGCGATCTTAAATCTATTTGCTCGAGTTTACCGTTTTCACTAAAAACCACTATTTGTCGAGTTTCTTGCTTGTGTGTTCGATTCTACTGATACATCTAGGTATAAACAACTGGTTTGTACAAGATTCAAGTAGTTTTATACACCATTTAAGCCAAAATCAACAATTTTTTAAGGTTTATTGGTCGAAATCGTGTTTTTCAAAATTCCAAAGTTTGGACCTGTAAAGAGTCAAATTAAAGGCAAATATCTGTGATTAGAACCTAGTAGGACTAATGAATGTGATTTTCTAAGTTCAAAATGGTTAAAATCATAGAGTTTGGTGATGATATGGGCCGACGAGTTCGAATCTGTTCCTGACCAGTCTCGAGTTTGTCAGTAAACTCGAGAAGGTCATTAGATTCGAGTGTGCAATCAAACTCGAAAAGTGGTTTCTTCGAATCTGTTTATTCGAATCTGTCATTTTATTTGAATTATTCAATTTAAAATTAATTAAACTTGTAGAAATTCATTTGTGTTGGATTTTGTACTTAAACAATTTCAAAATAAAACAAATTTGAATTTAAGCAAGTTTATTGATTTTTAATAATTCTAATAGTTTATCTATTGTGCAGATATGGCTGATCGAGTATTCGTGCCTAAGCATAATATGCTCATTCCCCCCGACCATCATATCCCTGAGGCGCAGGGTTTCCGTCAGATGATGGATTTCCTAGTGGAATCTAGGATTGCGTTTGCATTGTCCCATAACATCCAAATCGTGATTCCATATGTACGGCCCTTTTACGAGCATCTGCAAGTTGATTGTACCGTCACCCCAACTGTGCTAAGGACAAGGATAGCAGGACAGCCGTTAGTGTTTTCTGCTGATATCCTACGTCAGGTTCTTCAGCTGGGATCCCAAGAGGAAGAAAATGGGCCTATAGACTTTCCCTTAAGTATTAGGCAGGCAGCTTTTCTGAGGATGGGTTACAGCTTGGATGTTACTAAAACATCGTATATGAAGAGTGGGCCAATAGGTCAATGGAGATTTTTGGCGCATGTGTTTATGGTCTGTTTTGCGGCCAAGAAAGCTGGATTCGATTATATTGTCTCGAAGATCCAATCCGGGATGATCGCTTTAGTTTATAATCGGCGCTTCAGCTTTTCTGAAATGTTTTTCTCAGAATTTGTTCATCAAATCACTGCGCCTGAACGCGAAAGATTGTTGCTGTACCCACGATTCGTGATGATGCTCATCAGGCACTTCTTGCCGAATTTGCCGCAGCAAAATGAGATTCAGAGTGTAGCGGTGATTGACAAAAGGATTTTTGCAGACTGTTCTGCGCATAGAGGAAGGTTGGCAGTTCCGGTCGAGCGACCATTGTTTGGAGCTGTAATAGACAGGAACTTTGAAGCACCGGCAAATGCCAATTGGGCAGGTGAAGTGGAAGTTCAACTTAGACAGCCACAACAACAACAACGACAACAACCGCGTCCTCAGCAACAGAGGAGACGCCAAAGGCCTACCGCGAGTCAAACTCAGGCAACTAGGCCTTCTATAAGTCAACAGCAAGAGGTACAAGAGGGAGGGTGTTGGGAAATAGTTTAAGTATGTTCAAGCTGTTAGTTAGACTTCTCAAACTGTTAGTAGAGTTTATATGTAAATCCAAAGTTCATGCTGCTAGTTGAAGAAACTCGAGCTGCCAGTGTAAAAGTTCAAGCTGCCAGAGTAAATCAACTCGAGCTGCTCTGTTCAAGCTGTCAAGGGATTCAAACTGCTCAACAGTTTCATAAACAGAAAGTGCTGATTTTTCAGGAAAAGATATCTACACGAAGATTCCAGCATATCTACTATCAGAGAAGTCGTAGTCCTTCAAGGAAACATATCAAGAAGCAATATAAATACATAGAATAGGTCTTTCTATTGTATAGGAGTTTTCTGCATATTCAAGTTTGTAATTGCTTCTTGTTTCAGTTTTCATAAGCCTCTAAGGTTGTAAAACCCTAAGAACAGTTTGTGTTCTTCGTCTAATCAAACAGATTAGAGGTGATTGTAATCAGTTAAATCAGCAATACGAACAGCTTTGATTATTTCTTATGTTTATCTGCTATTGGTTCTGAAAGCTTTTGCTAAAATAATTAAGTGTTATTCCGCAAACTTCTTAATTAAACTTTGAGTCAAAGCAAGATTATTGATTTATACTCTGATAAATTCAAATCAGTTAGTCTTGGTTAATTAGTTTTAGATCCTGACAAGTGGTATCAGAGCCACAGGTCGTTCTTTGTTTTTCAAAGTCGAAAGTTTTCTTTTAAATTTTTAATCTTTTGCAATGGAATTTGAAAATAGCAGCAGTGGATCTGGGCAAGGACTCAAAGTGCCTATGCTCAAGCCCACTGAGTTTGAGATGTGGAAACTCAGGATTAAACAACATATTCAATTCATTGATTATGCCATATGGGAAACTGTTGAATTTCCTCCTGTAGTTGATCCAGAACTTGATGATGAGGGAAAACCAGTCAAAACTCCTCCAAAAACTGAACTTGAAAGAAAGGCTAGAATGAATGAAGTGAAAGCTCTTACACTCTTACAAATAGCCATTCCTAATTCTTATCAACATCAGTTCAAAAAGTTTTATACTGCTCATTCTCTTTGGAATGCTTTAGAAAAAAGATTTGCTGGTAATGCCAGTACCAAGAGAAATCAAAAAGATCTTTTGAAACAGCAGTATGAGAACTTTTCTGGTGGCAAGAATGAAAACCTTACTCAAATTTTTGACAGGTTCAACAAACCGATAAGTGAATTAGAAAGTGCAAAAGTCAGTCTGGATCAAGATGAAGTCAACAGAAAGTTTCTCAGATCTCTTGGAGAAGAATGGACAGTTTATGCTGCACAATGGAGAACAAAAGACACTCTTGATGAGATAGAACTGGATGATCTGTACAACAGTCTAAGAGTGTTTGAGACTGAGATTGATACTAAAAAGAAATCCTTTTCTTATAATCACAATACTGCTCTTCTGTCTTCTGAAAAATCTAATAGCAGTGATTCCTTTTCAGGTGGTGATGGCAACTATGCTGAAAATCACTATGAGGCTTTTGTTGCCAATGATGGACTATTTGCTCTAAATTCTGAAGATTTAGAACAAATTCATCCAGATGATCTTGAAGAGATGGATTTAAAGTGGCAACATGCAATGCTGACTATGAGGGCCAAAAGGTTTCTTAAAAGAACTGGAAGGACCAACTTTCAAGCCAGAACAGAAGGCAAACCAGCTTTTGATAAGTCAAAAGTTGAGTGCTATAAATGTTATAAGCTTGGTCACTTTGCCAGAGAATGTAGATCTCAAGGTCAACAGTCATCAAGGACTCCACAGCCCAATCAGACATCATCATCAACAGCACTTGTCTCTCAAGAAGACAATGTGTTTGACTGGAGTTATCAGACAGAGGAAGAGTTTCAAAATCAAGCTCTAATGGCAGAAACAACAAATGTCTCCTCCACTGAACTACCATCTGAGGTAAACTCTAAACTCTGCTCTCAATCATGCAAAAATATGGTTAAAAAGTACAGAGATCATAATGAGAGCATGTGCAAAACTCTAGCTAAGATGGAAGAAAGGAGATATGAATACATGCAAGCCATAGAAGATCTTGAAAAACAGATCAATGACTATAAGGATAATGAGATCCAAATGGGACATGATAGAACATATCATGAGTGGGAGAAAAAGGAGCTAAATAAGAATATAGACTCTCTGAATAAAAAGGTAGAAGAGACTGAACAAAAGGTGTTAGAGGCTAATAAGAAACTAGAATCTGTCAATATAGATCTAGGTAACTTTAAATTGGCTAATCAAAAGCTAGAACACCTAATGGAAGTCCAATTCAAAGATAGGGTAAAATCTCAGGTTAATCCCAAAAGAGGCATAGGATACAGGGCTACTCCACCTCCATACAACAATAAGTACATTCATCCAATGAGTGAAGTTGCTGATAGACTTGTCAATGAACCATTAGATGAGTCTATGACTACTGTAGATCCTATCCTTGATACCAGCCCTGAATTTAAAGAAGATCAGATTCAAAATACAGAGTGTGAGTGCACAACAGTTGAGAAGGCACACAAAACAATGAGTGCACCCATAGAGATCCAAGCCCCCAATAAGAAAGGAAAAGAGAAGATGAGTGTATGCAATGCTGCTCCACAAGTTTCTGTACATTCTAACTGTAACACTGCATCTTCTTCAAAGAATAATAAAAGGGGTAAAAATGTTCCTGTCTGCACTTGCCAAAAGCATGGTGTTCAAAAGTTTCCCAAACAACAGCAGGTAAGGGGAAATCAGAGGAACAAGAACCAGAAATTGTCAGAAAAATCCGGTTCTCAAATTCAAATAGTCAAAAGGTGTTTTCACTGTGGCAGGAAGAACCACTTGGCCAAGGATTGTTTTTATAAACCAGCTGTTGCAAAACAGATTTTGAATCAAAAAAATTCAAATCCTACTCAGGCAAAACATTCAAAGGTCAAACCTTCTGCTACACCAGTTCCAAAGAAAACAGTTGATCACAGGTTTTTAAAAGTTAATAAAAAACAGTCCACACACCAAAAACAAGTTTTGGCAAAGCCTAAATTATGTTTTAAGCAAATATGGTGTGTCAAGGACAAATCTTCAGATCAAACTGCTGATACAAAAGATCAGACTGCTAAGCCAAATTCTGAAGCTGTTAGTGCAAACATTGAAGCTGTTAGCACTAAAAACACAGATCAAGCTGCTAAGCATCAATCTGGAACTGTTAGTGAATCATCTGAGACTGTTAGAAGAAAAGATGATCAAAATACCTGGATACCTCATATAATCACTAAATATTCTCCAAAGACTCCATCAGTAAATCTCACTAAATATAAGAAGTCAAAAACAGTATTTAGTTTTGTCAATGCACAAGGCCAACCCAAAACCAATTTGGTTTGGGTTTACTCCACTACTGACTAAGCTTCTATTTGTGCAGGGCAACCACAGGTCTCCTCATAAAACAAGATGGCATTTGGACAGTGGATGCTCTAGGCACATGACAGGTAATTCTGAGTGCCTGTCAAATTTCAAAGGCTTTGATGGAGGATTTGTTGCATTTGGAGGCAACTCAAAAGGAGGTAAGGTTACAGGTAAAGGTACTGTTAATGCAGGCACCATGATTTTCAATGATGTTTTGTATGTTGAACAGCTTAAGTATAATTTATTAAGTGTCTCTCAAATTTGTGACAAACAAAACATTGTTTTGTTTACAGATTCTGAGTGCATTGTCCTTTCAAAAGATTTCAAAATTCCTGAAAATTTTGTTTTACTGAGAACACCAAGAAAGGACAATGTCTACTGTTTGGACACAGATCTTTTATCCAAATCAAATACTTTAAGCTGTTTGATATCCAAAGCATCATCAAATGAGTCTGCTCTTTGGCATAGAAGGATGTGTCACATGAACTTCAAGTCCATGAATGTTTTGGTCAAAAAGAATCTGGTAAGAGGTTTACCACAAAAGGAGTTCATATGTGATGATCATTGTGTAGCATGTCTTAAAGGCAAGCAACACAAAACTTCTCATAAGGCCAAAGAAGTAAATTCAATCTCATCTGCTCTTCAGCTGATTCATATGGATCTATTTGGTCCAACATCTGTTTTGAGTTTGAATAAAAGGGCTTACTGTTTAGTTATTGTTGATGATTTCACCAGATTTACTTGGGTTTACTTTCTTAGGTCTAAAGATGAAACTGCTGAGCTAGTTAAGTCTTTTATCCTTAAGATAGAAAACCAATCCAACTCAAAAGTTAAGGTGATAAGATCAGACAATGGAACTGAATTTAAAAATCACATTCTAAACAGTTTCTGTGAGTCCAAAGGTATTGCTAGAATATATAGTGCACCAAGAACACCACAGCAAAATGGTGTAGCTGAAAGAAAGAACAGATAATTAATTGAGGCTGCTAGAATAATGTTAGCTGATTCAAATCTGCCAATGACTTTCTGGGCAGAAGCTGTCAATACAGCCTGTTATGTTCTGAATAGGGTTCAAGTTGTTCAATCTCAAGGGAAAACTCCCTATGAGTTATTCCACAACAGAAGTCCCCTAATAGCTTTCTTCAAGCCTTTTGGATGTCCATGTACTATTCTTCATACTAAGACTCACTTAGGGAAGTTTGAAAGTAAGGCTGAAGAAGGATTTCTTGTAGGATACTCAAATCAAAGCAAAGCCTATAGAGTATATAACAGTGTGTCTAAAACCATTGAAGAAAGTGCCAATGTTGAATTCAATGAAAATACTGCTAATATCAAAGGCACTGGTCCTGATTGGTTGTTTGATTTAGATTCACTAACAAATTCTCTGAGCTTTGTTGAGTATACTGAAGAAGCTGATGCATACAGTCTTGAAGCTGCCAACACAAATTCTCATGCTGCCAATACAAATTCTCAAGCTGTTGGCACAAAGTTTTAAACTGCTGCAGATTCAACAAATTAGGATGATTACACCACTATACCACTTCTGTCTTGTGATCCTCCAGGGGTCCTGAATGTTCAACACGATACAAATCCAGACACTGAAGTGCAACTCCCAAGTCCTAAGAGCACAGCTCCACCCCAAAGGGAACCAGTCCCAGATTCAAGTCAAGCTGTTACTGAAACTGAACCATTCACTGGTCCTGATAGAGATGATACAAATCTTGGATCCTCTTTTCAGACAGAAAGAGAGCCTAGCCTCAGAGTTCACAAGTATCATCCTCTCAATCAAATACTGGGTGATCCAAGTACTCCTGTACAAACAAGGAAGATGGTTCACAATGAGACTGCTGCTGCTGAACAAGGAGTTCCTGAATTCAGTCTAGCTGCTTTTGAACATGCCTGTTTCATGTCTCAACTGGAACCTAAAAAGGCATCAGAAGCATTGAAAGATTCATCCTGGATTGAAGCAATGCAAGAAGAGCTTCTATAGTTCAAGATTCAGAATGTATGGACACTGGTTGATCTTCCTAAAGGAAAGAGAGCAATTGGTACAAGATGGGTGTTCAGAAACAAGAAAGATGAGAGAGGGATAGTCATCAAGAGTTAAGCAAGGCTAGTAGCTCAAGGGTACACTCAAGAAGAAGGCATAAATTATGATGATGTATTTGCTCCAGTAGCAGGAATTGAAGCCATCAGACTATTTTTGGCTTATGCAAGCTTCAAAGGTTTTAAAGTGTATCAAATGGATGTGAAGTCTGCTTTTCTGTATGGGACAATTGAAGAGGAGGTATATGTGTGTCAACCTCCTGGTTTTGAGGACTACAAGTATCCAGACAAAGTCTACAAGTTAGACAAGGCTCTCTATGGTCTTCATCAAGCCCCAAGAGCATGGTATGACACTCTGTCATCATATCTTCTACAGAATGGGTTCAAGAGAGGCACTCTGGATAAAACTCTTTTCACTAAGTCCATAAAAGCTGAGATTCTGCTTGTCCAAATCTATGTTGATGACATCATTTTTGGCTCAACAAATGATTGTTTGTGCAAAGAGTTTGAAACTTTAATGCACAAAAAGTTTTAAATGAGTTCAATGGGAGAACTCACTTTCTTTCTAGGATTGCAGGTTAAGCAGAAACCCACTGGTCTCTTCATAAGTCAATCAAAGTATGTTAAAGACATACTGGAAAAGTTTGGGTATCAAGACACCAAAGTTGCAAGTACTCCAATGGATCCTCACAAGCAGCTCCATACAGACAAAGATGGTATAGATGTGGACATTCATTTATACAGATCTCTGATAGGATCACTTATGTATCTAACATCTTCTAGACCTGATATTATGTTTTCTGTCTGTGTGTGCGCTAGGTTTCAATGCTCTCCAAAGGATTCTCATCTGGTTGCTGTTAAGAGAATCTTTAGATATCTAAAAGGCCAACCTCATTTAGGCCTCTGGTATCCTAAAGACTCTCCTCTTACATTAACAGCCTACTCTGACAGTGACTATGGTGGATGCAACATTGACAGAAAATCCACTACTGGTGGATGTCAATACCTAGGAGCAAGATTGGTCTCTTGGCAATGCAAAAAGCAGACAACTGTTTCCACATCCTCCACTGAAGCAGAATATGTAGCAGCTGCAAGTTGCTGCTCACAGGTAATGTGGATTCAAAATCAACTGAGAGACTATGGTATGAACTTTTTATCCACTCCCATTTATATTGACAATTCAAGTGCATTCAGCATTGTGCAAAACCCAGTGAAATTCCTAAAAACCAAGCATATAGAAATCAGATTTCACTTTATAAGGGATTGTAATGAAAAGAAGTTAATCCAAGTTACCAAAATACATACTGATGATCAGTTAGCTGATCTATTTACAAAACCTTTTGATGTAGGAAGGTTCACTTTCCTGGTATCAAATATTGGTATGGTAAACATTGATTAATTTGTTTTCATTATTATGTAATTCCTATGCTTTGTTAAGGGGGAGTCACTGTTTCATTAAAAGATGCATAAGTTTCAACTAACAGCTTGAGTATTTTCTCAAGCTGCTAGTTCATTTTCTCAGACTGTTAGTTATTCACTTGATCTGTCAAAGCGTGCAGGGTATTTCAGTAATTTCAAATGTGTGTGCGCGGGACCCAACCTTTTTCAAAACCTTTAAAGGTCCCAGTTTCGTTCAGTTGTAACTACCAGTTACAAAATTTCCTTCCACGGCCTTTCTTTTCTCTCTGAACGATTCACACACTCTTCTTTGCAAACCCTAAACCCTTCGTTTGATCTTAAATGGAGTTTGTTAAAGAACACAACTGCCTTCTCTACTCTCTAAAGCACTCAGACCTTCAACCGTTCCATGACATGATGGACTTTCTTCGACACTCCCATATCCATCATGCACTCAATATCAACACCACCATATACATCACCCATATTGAGCAATTCTGGAACCGTGCCTCTGTCCAAACCATCAATGGAATCCCCTCTATACTATCCAAAATTGATGGCACTCCCATCACCATAACTGAGGATTCCATTCGACGTCATTTGCATCTTCAAGATGCCACAGGTATAACAGACCTAACTCTTGATGCTTTACATACTGGTCTTTATAATATTGGATATAGGGGTCCTGCTGATTCATTTACTTTCTTGAAAGCACATTTGTCACCTAAGTGGAAATATCTTGTACATATCATTCAGCAGTGTATAAGCCCCAAAAGAACCGGTTGATCAGAATTTTCTTCCAACATTGCCACTGCCTTAGTGTGCTTTTCAACGGGCCAACGGTTCAATTTTTCAAACATGATTTTTCAGGGGATGTTAAGGCATCATTCCCTAAAGCGTGGGAAATTTTTAATGTATCCTAGATTTTTGGCAGAAATCATTGCACACACTTGCACCCCTTCTCATTTACATAAGAGGATACATGTTTCCCACAGGCACTCAGTATCTTCAATAAAACGACTTTTAAAACAAAGTGCCAATTTTTTGAGCGTAGATGTTCCATTGCCTTCTGCTATGAGGAACATGATTCCAAGAAACAGAGGAGAGGGTCCTGAGCAGGCTCAGCCTATCATCACTGCTACACCCCCAGGACCCCAATCCCCTCCTCATGATACATAAATTCCTTCTATTCCTTTTCATCAGCCAAGAGCCACACTAAAATTTCTATATAAAAGGAAAAGAGGACCAGGAGCTCCTTCCTCCTCAGCCCTCAAACAAGAGCCATATAACCCTGTGCAGGAGGATACTTCTGCACAGAATATACAAAGGATACACACTGAGGACACTCCCAAACTTACTCAGGAGGTGAACATCTCTCCAGAGACTGTTCATATGGGTTCTGTGGCTGGCACTACTGCTGTCTCTGCACAAGAGGCACAGGACAGTGCCAACATCACTAAGACCACGCCCATGGCAACAGCAAGTGTGCAAACACAAGCTGGAAGTCCCCAGAACCAAGAACAGAGGGGCCCAGAGGTTTCTACTTCTGGTATTAATGTCAGTGATAGATCACAAGCACCACAGGTGTTTTCTGATATTGAGGCTAGTCTGCAAATCATGCTTTCAACGGATCCCAAGATGAAACCTGTTGTAGCTATGTTGGAATACCAAATGTCCATCATTGCTGCACAGGGAGCTCAGATATTTGCACTAAAGCAGGCAGAAGCGGCTCAAAATCAAAGAATGGATTATCTCCATAAAGGGTTTACCCTCTGTGGAAATAAGATCATGAAATTAGAGTGGTTGATTCAAACCCAAGTGGCAAAGGTTGTAGGTCCTCCTGACCAAACCAATGGTTCCAAAAAAGGGGAGAATCAGGAGTTTCCAAAGCAGTCCAAGCAGCCTCAACAGTTGCACCTTCTAGGCTAACAGTCCCAACAGCTTCTGAAGCTGTTAGCCTAGAAACTTAAGCTGCTGCCTCCTCAAAAGCAACTGGAGTTGTTATAAGGGAAGGTGTTCAAGCTCCATCCAGTACAGTCCAAGCTACAACCTCTGCTGCAAAAGACAAGGGCAAGGGCATTATCTTTGAGTCTCCAAAGCACAAATTTTCTTCCAAAGAAGCCCAGATTGCCTTTGATGCTGAAGTTGCCAAAAAGTTAGCAGAAGAACAGGATAAAGAGTTAGACCAGCAAACCCAGCCCCCAATGGACGATGATGCAACCTTAGGTGATTACCTAAAGGGGTTTGTGGTCAAACAAGGAGAGAAGAAGAGGAAGCTGCCAACAGGGCACTCCAAGGCTGAGCACAGAAGAATTCTGATCAATTTTGCCTTTGCAGCTGGCATTCCAAAGAAAATGGCTCAGTCCATGACCAATGAACGGCTGCAAGAGATCCATGACAAAGAAATGGACAAAAGAAAGAAAACAAAAGTCTCCCAAGAAGTCCAACCATCACAAGAACCAGTTCAAACTGGTACAAGTCATATTCAAGCTGCTGCCAGTGCTCCTGCTCCTTCTGATCAAGCTGTTGCTTCTATTCCTTCATCTGAGTCATCTTCACAAGCAAAGCTGCATCAAGTAAAAAGGGTATTGTTTGAGCAACAACTGCAAAAGGCCATGGAGATAGAGAAATTGATTGATCAGCATGACTTTACAAAGCCTCTTATCAACTACTGGTATGCCAAGCCACTGGACAACATTGATTTAAGAGTTCAGTTTATAGTGAGATGGGAATCTGGTCCAGAAGAAGAGTATGATACATTCTGGCATATGGTTCAAAAGTTGACCAGAGATGAGCTGACAAAGATGCATAACATTGGGTCTGTGACACAAGTAAGATCTGCTCTACCACAAGTGAAACAAGTTATCAAAGATCTGAAGTCCATTTTTGACCCTGAGTCTATAAGGGAATAGATAGAGGATGCCAACAAAAAGGGAAAGAAGATCAAGCAAGTTGATCTGTTTGTCAAATCAAGGACTTACAGAATCAAATTTTCAGATGGATCTGGTATGTTCTTTAATCTTGAATTTCATGATCTACCAAAGGAAATGCTACTCCAGATAAAATCTGTTAGGATATCTTGTGATAGAGAAGAGATGAAGAAAGAATTTTTGAAGGCTGTAGATCAGAAACTTGCACAGTTATAAGTTTTTAAAAGCCTTGGTTTGTAAATAACAGTTTACTTATTCATTTCCATTTTTGTATAGAACTTAAAGTCTTGTGTAAAGAATTTAAGTTAGGGGGAGATTGTTGGGAAATATTTTAAGTAGGTTCAAGCTGTTAGTTAGACTTCTCAAACTGTTAGTAGAGTTTATATCTAAATCCAAAGTTCATGCTGCTAGTTGAAGAAACTCGAGCTGCCAGTGTAAAAGTTCAAGCTGCCAGAGTAAATCAACTCGAGCTGCTCTGTTCAAGCTGTCAAGAGATTCAAACTGCTCAACAGTTTCATAAACAGAAAGTGCTGATTTTCAGGAAAAGATATCTACACGAAGATTCCAGCATATCTACTATCAGAGAAGTCGTAGTCCTTCAAGGAAACATATCAAGAAGCAATATAAATACATAGAATAGGTCTTTCTATTGTATAGGAGTTTTCTGCATATTCAAGTTTGTAATTGCTTCTTGTTTCAGTTTTCATAAGCCTCTAAGGTTGTAAAACCCTAAGAACAGTTTGTGTTCTTCGTCTAATCAAACAGATTAGAGGTGATTGTAATCAGTTAAATCAGCAATACAAACAACTTTGATTATTTCTTATGTTTATCTGCTATTGGTTCTGAAAGCTTTTGCTAAAATAATTAAGTGTTATTCCGCAAACTTCTTAATTAAACTTTGATTCAAAGCAAGATTATTGATTTATACTCTGATAAATTCAAATCAGTTAGTCTTGGTTAATTAGTTCTAGATCCTGACAGAGGGCCTTCAAGTGCAGCACCAGAATCTGAGTAGATAGCCCAAACCTTGGAAGAAATCTGGGCTTCTGGGCCTCATGCAAATGAAGAAATAACTGCTAAGCTGGTTGATCAATTACTAGAGCCTCCGGAAGGAGAAGTTGTTCTTAGGGATGTAGAGGAATATCAACCTGAGCAAATAGGAAAAGATGTGTCATCGTCAGCAACTGAGTCGGACGATATGATAGAAATAGAGGTTGAAGTTCCATAGTCGGTTACAGCAGAACCAACCGTTCAGATAGGAACTTATGGGTCGAGATTGGTAGTGAATGAAGAAGCTTCAAGGCGGCGATCATCACGAGAGTCTGATGACTCTGATTTTGAAGAAGAAGAGGTCGCTTCATTAGTGACCAAGCAAAGGGCTAAACGTCATCGGTTTATGCAAGGAACTTCTTCAGCTTCAGCCGCACAGCCTGAAGTATCTCAACCCCCGCCTACCCAATCCACCATACCACCATCACCACCACATGCTGAACCGTATATCCCATCACCGATCATTCCAACTCCAATACAGTCCATTCCATCCACCTCATCCACCTACACAGACAATCAAAGGTTTTTGCAGCTAAAAGATAGAGTTGACTTCCAACAGATCCAGATCTTAGGCCTAACAACGGCTATCGGTGAGATTCAGAAGCATAATGCAAATCTGGATAATGAAAATGCCGAAATGAAAAAGATTGTGGACAAAGTACAGGAAGAGAATTTGGAGCTGAAAACTTTTTTTGCTGATCAAGCAGCTGAACTAAGATCGATGCGCTCCCTGGTTGAGCAATTAATGAAAAATATAAAGGCTCAGGAGGAGACATCCTGCCGTGATCAAGTAGAAGTGCGCAGAGATGATGATGATGATAATGAAGATGACAATGGCAATGATCCCAGCACACAAAGACAGAATGAGCCAGTAGATTAATCTGCTGCTCAGGATTCTCAGACTCAGGGGGAGCCGAGTCAATCAGGAGCTAGAGTAGGGGAGGCTAGTTCATCAAAGGTCTCAGAAAGTGAAGTGCGTGAGATAATTGACGCATTGATGACTATTGATGAAGAGCCATTAGATTTGGAATTTGATTTTGAAGATGATGTGGAGGATTTGGAAGAGGGAGAGTTTGTGCCAGGAGATGTAGCTGATTGGAGATCTGATGAGGAGGTTGTGATAGATGAGGACGATAATGTAAACGAAGTAATCATTCAATCCCAGCCTGTCACAGAATTATATGATCATACTGAACAACATGTAATAGACATTGATGACATCAAAGTGGCTTCGGTAGATGATTCAGAAATGGAAGAGGCTGAAAGAGAGCCGAGCAGAGCTGAATTGCTAAATCTTTGGTTCCGCAAGGAAGAAAAGAAGACTGAGCCGAAGATAAAGAAGACGATGAGGATTCCTGGTGCAGAAAACTTCTCTGGAGGTATTATTAGTTGGTCCTTCGACAGGGAACTGCAGCTTTTTATTCTAAAGAGAAGAGATGGTCTCCAATACCTATGGCGCAAACTTAAAGTGTTCAATACATTGCCGAAGGTAGAGGTGAAAGAGCTAGCATTGAAAGAGTTAATCAATATCGGAAATGATCCCTATGCTGAAGTGATCGCTAAGATAGTCAGACGAGAAGGGAGATCTAGTAGGTTTGAGAGACTCAAACCAAGCTCAGGAAAAAGAGTCGAGGATACTTCAAGGATAGATCCTCATACAGGACGACCATGGGCAAAAATGGTTTACAAGCCTGTCAAATGCTTAAGAAGGGTGCCAATGAAGAAGATGCCTCAAGATATTTTGAGCAACATGAAATGGTGGTACCTTGATAATGAAACTGCTGAAGCCATCATGGAGGATCAAGACGACAAATTTCTTTTGAGAGTGTATGATCCTCTGCATCTGATGAATCTGTCAAAGGAAGATCTGAAGAAGCTTCATGGCCAACATATCTTCTTTCATGAAGGATGGAGATCGGAAGCCAGAAAGTTCCAAAAAGTTGTCAGAGTATGTATAGATGCTGGTATATACGCAGGTAGTAGTATATATAGATCTAGTACTTAATCAAGAAGTAAATAGTTAGAAGCTATCGTCAAGGGGGAGTCTATTGGTACACCCTGTGTGACGATAGCAGTCTAAGCGATCTAACATTTTGGTTTAAGTAATATTCAAAGTATTGAGAATTAACGAGTGTTTGATATATATGTTTGACAGTTATTGATTGTATGTTTGAACTTGATGTAACGTATTACAAGAAGTTCAAACTTAAAGTTCAAAGATAATATCAAGCATAAGCTGAAAACATAAGTTTCTACACTAAGTTAATTATTTGTTAGAGTAAATTCGAATTCTCAATGGACTAGGATTCGAATCTAGGTCAGATTCGAATAAGTCAATTAGGCAGATTCGAATGTGTTATGAGGCAGATTCGAGAGTGTCAGTGAGGACAAACTCGAATGGGCCTTGGGCCGGATTCGAGTTTGGCCCATGACAGACTCGAATTAGCCTCTATAATTAGGGATAGACTCGAAATATTATCAGACTTTTTGCAGAATTGGAGAGTGATTAAGCAAAAGGCGATTTCGAGTTTATCATCAGTCTTAGTGTTATTTCAGAGAGAATCAATTCGTAGGTGTGTTCGTTGTAGTTCGTGCAGCCTATTGATAGTCTCCGTGTTCCTGGTGAGTGTTGTTACCGTCTACCCGTTAACGAGGATTCCGCACTCGTTGACGGTTCCGCGTCTAGATAGATCTCGTAGTGGTAGACCTTACAGAGGTAAGTTCGAAGCACAGTCGGAGGGGACTATAAATAGTGAATATGCATTCAATTCAGACACCTACTCACGAATTTAATACCTCTCAAACTTACAAAGGAGATTACGAACTTGCAAGGGCGATCTCGAACTTGTTGCTATTTCACGACTTTGGTTCTGTTCCACGAATATCCTACAGTTCCAACTCGAACTTACCTTAAGTTTTTGTCGGTTTATCTCACAAAGAACTAAGTAAGTGTTATTTGGGTCGTTAAACGAGTGTATATCGTGTATTTTAGGTTTAAATAACCGAAAAACTAGGTATTCAAATTACTAAGTTTAAGGCTATAAAACTTAAAATGGAACCTCAATAAACTCGATTAGAACCTTTTAGGACTAGATTCATTCGACAATTGAGTCTACAAAGGACTAATCAGGAGTTTTGTTGTTTAAAAAGCCGACCTCGAACTTGTTCATCAAGAACAATGCGTAAAAACTTAAGTGATAAATGAACTTAATTCCAAATATCTCCAAGTTTGTACGAACTTAATCAGAATAAGTTCGAGCATAGGTCTCTAAGTTCGTATGAACTTGTCTAAGTTCGTGTGAACGTATTTTTGTTTCAAAATTTAACTACTTATTGCATGTGCAGGAATGGTTGATCGTGCGTTTTTCAATAAGCACAATATGGTGGTTAGCATTGCCCTCCAAGCGCCAGAAGGAGGGCAATATAGGGAGATTCTTGAATTTTTGTCGCGATCGGGGATAGTTTATGCGTTGACCCACAATCTGAGGCTAATAATCCAGTATATACGTCAATTTTGGAGTACTTTGCATGTCGATAGCTCAGTATTGCCCCCACTTCTCAGGGCAACAGTTAACGGGCAAGCAATTGCATTCTCTGCTGATAATCTAAGAGAAATTTCGCATTTGGGAACCGAGGTGCAGGAAGATGGTCCGGTTGATTTCCCATATTCTCTTAGGCAAGCTGCATTTCAAAGGATGGGTTATGTGCAGGATATAGTGAAGGCATCGTATGTCGAAAGTGGTCTGATAGGCCAGTGGAGGTACCTTATGCACGTACTGTTGGTGTTTTTTGCACCTAAAAAGGCAGGTTTTGATTCGATGACATCCAAGCTGCAGTCTGGGATGATCTTGTTAGTTTATAACAAGCCTTACAGTTATTCAGGATTCTTTTTTGCTGAGTTTGTGCATCAGATAATTGCTCCAAGTCGGGAGAGATTTTTGTTGTACCCGAGATTTGTAATGATGCTTATATGTCATTTCTTGTCGAACTTGCCACCCTTACTATAAGTGGTTGTTGTAGCGGGAATTGATAAACGTATATTTGTTGATTGCCAGACCCACAATCAACGAAGGGGGGAGAATGTGCGCCCATAGATGTTAGTGCATCTTGTGTGACAATAGCAGTCTAAGTGTAGATGGTCTTTTGAAATAGTCCAGGCTTTGTAATTACAAGTTAATACATGTGTTTGGTATTGGTTATATAAGTTTGATCTTGTTTGTGATTGATGTTCACTTAAGTTCTAAGATAAGTTCACACATAAGTTCAAATATAAGTTCAAATATAAGTTCAAACATAAGTTCAAAGATAAATTCAAACATAAGTTCAAGAACAAGTTCAAAGACATGTTCAAGAATAAGTTCAAAGGCTAGGGTTTGAACTTAGTAGGAGCTATGTTCGAACAAATAGTGGACAAGTTCGTTGGCTTGGGCCTAGACGAACTTGTCTGAGCTAAGTTCGAACTTAAGCTCTATAATTAAGAGTTAATCAGTTTTGATTATAGACTTTTGGAGAGATTAGTGTTTAGAGCTCGTATAGTGCACGTACGAACTTGTGAAGATCTCAGAGAGTCGTTTTGGAGAAATACACGTGTCGGGTCGTTCGTCGCAACGTCTATCATTGTGTTCGTCTTCGGGTTTCGTGTATATGATCGATCCATTAAACCCCTAATGAGGATTCCGCACTCGTTTGAAGGTGTCGCATCAAGATCACATCCGTAGGTAGGTGACCTTACAAGTGGTATCAGAGACATAAAGAGTGTTCATCGTGTTCATACAAACATTCTTTGTTTCATGACCTTCTTACCGGAAAATCACGTTTTCATAGTTTTTCTGAGCTCTACAAGCATGGTAACGGGGAAACATTCACATTAGTTCAAGTTTTTCAGTCGAAATTAGTGTTTTTAGTCATAAGAACACTGATTTAATCTGAAATCTTGAAAAAATCAAATTTTTGGCCGTTTCTCGAACTTGCGGCGCTCGAACTTAAGGGGTATTAGGGTTCATTCGAACTTGTCAGAATACGCTCTTCTCGAAGTTAATTTAGGGCTTCATTCGAATTTAGCTGAGGTTCGAACATGTCAGAATCGAATTTGTCAGCTTCGAAGTTGTCAGAAACGAACTTGCCAGATTCGAACTTGTCAGAAATTTAGGGTTTCTTCGAACTTGTCAGAGGTTCGAAGTTGTCAGAATTTCTAGGGTCTTCTCGAACTTGCAGTCATTCAAACTTGTTGAGTTCGAACTTAAAGAAATTCAAATTTAATTTTCAAACGAATTTAAAATTAAAGTAATTCGAACTTACATAAGTTCTAAGAGTTTATTTTAAATTAATTTTTAAATTAATTGTTTAAGTTCGACAACAAAAAGTTTAGAAAGAATGTCGAGTTTGCAAAAATTTATAGAAATGGACCACGAGGTCGGCAAAGCAAATTCTCCGCCAAAGCTGATGAAATTGGAGGACTATTATTGGTGGAAGGATAGGTTTGTTGATTTTGCTCGCTTTAACGACATGCGTATGTGGATATGCATTGATGAGGGCTATATTCCTCCTATGCAAGAGCTAGAGGGCCGACAAAGAGTCTTAACTTATCAGAATATGAAAGATGATGACAAGAAACTTGATGAGGCCGAGAACCGAGCTTTCTCAATTTTCCGGATGGCGTTACCTCAAGAAATTCTACACACTTTAAGAAATGTTAAAACTTTTAAAGAGCTATGAGATGCTCTAGAGAAGAGGTGTGAGGGAAATCCAAGGGTTCGCAAGGGTTGAACTGAGATGCTGAAATAGCAGTTTGCTATTTTCAAGGCTTTGAAGAATGAGACGTTAGATGAGACAATCACTAGACTCTATCATCTGTTAACTGAGCTTGACAATCACATTGTTGATTATCAAGAGACTGAGAAGATAGAAAAGCTTCTAGATGTTTTACCGGTGAAGTGGGAGATGTACACAGCTTTAATAAAGCATGACGAAGATATATTCGGGAAGGTGTAATTGGAATGCCGAAGGCTTATAACTTCAAGTTACAGAAGAAAGAATGGGAGTTTGAATAGGTTCAAGATCAAGAAATGTTTTTTGGAAAGTCAAAACCGTCAATTACTGGTGAACTGAAGCCGGGGGCCACAGCATTCTTCTCGGGAGAACAATCCATTCCAGTGGAGACAGAGGAATATAGTAGCAGGGCATTCTTAGGGTTTTCTAAACCAGAAGAAAAACCAACTCATTTAGCGTCTACATCTCAAGGATACACAAAGATGCCAATGAGCGCAAAATCGGCTGAAGATCATCTGAATCATTTAGCTTCATTTGTCGCAGCGTACGACAATTGCGTTCTAGGGAAGATAAACGATCCTGCATTATGGGAAGAAGACTACGATCAGGTAGATCCTGATGACTTGGATGAAATGGACCTATAATGGCAACTGGCCATGATGACTCAAAGGGTCAAGCGGTTCATGAAGAGAACATGAAGAAATCTGAACGTAGGCAACAACAAGGTTAGTTTTGACAAATTAAAGGTTAAGTGTTACAATTGCCAAGGATTGGGACACTTTGCAAGAGAGTATCAAAGACCAAAAGTAGAGAACTATCAGAATCAAACTCAAGGGAGATATCAATCTGGTGGTTCTTGAAATCAAGCAGCCATCGCTGGTTTGTTAACTAATGTGTCATCTAACAGACATCTTGATGGAACTTATGATTGGAGTACTCATCCAGAGTCAAATGCTAGAGCCTTTATGACTGAAGTAACTGAGTCTGGGGATGCTAGAGCTGAAGAAGTTGCAGAGGACACCAAGTAGAATGATACAAGTCCTTTGATAGTGGAAAAGTCAGAGAATCAGTCAGTTCTGGAGTTTGCTGCTAAAATGGCTAACGTGGAATCGGATCACAAAAAGGTAACTCTAGACTTTTCTACATTCCATGATTTATGTGTTTTAAGTCTTACTTTAAATGATAGGTTAAACTTAGTACTAGAAACACATAACAACTTAACTGCTCAGATCCAATCGTTAAAATCAGATGACGCTAGTCTTCTAAATATTAAGGAAGATCTAAGGAATAAGCTGAAAGCAGATGCTCAGGATGTCATAGTTCTAAAATACAAGTTAAGTGAACAATGTGTCCAGGATAGAACTTATGTATGAGCATGTTGAAGCTTTAACCAAAGAACTTACCATTAAGGAAGTAGAACTAGCAGAATCATGAGTTAAGGTTGCTGAGGTAAATAGTAAGCTTGAAAAGTTTTGGAATTCGTCTCTAAACCTAGGAAAGATATTAGAAGCTCAACGGCAGTCTAAGAAACCAGTTGCATTAGGTTATCAAGAGAGCCCTCCACCTTTCAAAAATAATTATGTGCCTCAACCTCAAGATAAAATCGATGCACCGGTCGAATCAGAGGTAGCAACTAGAACTGAATCTGATAAGGATAAGTCAACTAAGGTGTCTAATACTACCTCTAAGATTAAGAAAGTGAATTTTGTGCATTCTACTAGTGACATTATACTAGGAGAAGCTAAACCTGAAATTAATAATCAGCAAGAGGAAGTAATTATTGTAGTTGAAATGAAAGAGAATGACACTAGTGAGACACCTAAATCAAAGGGTACATATAAAAAGCCGATTGATAAGATGTCATGAGAAAGGACATGTTGCATCTCGTTGTCCTTATAATAAAGTGGAGTCTACACCCTCTAAACCAGAGTCTTGACCTACTGTAGGAAAGCCAGACAACCAATCCTAAAACCAGTGCCTAGCATTGCTAACACAAGTAACTCTCAACATACAAAGAGGAATGCGAATGCAACACCTAGGATAGCTGTTAAACAGACACCGGTGTCGGTTAGACAACAAGAAGTGATTAGGACTAATTCTCCGAATAGAGTCCCTAGTGAGTCTAGGTCGAAACTACAACAAGGCTATAGGAGTACAACACCCAGAAGGACTTACACTCTAGTTAGGTCTCATACTCCTCAAAGACAACATCCACCAGGTAGAGCCCAGGGATATCAAACTGAAATGCATTATAATCAAAACTATTCAAGGTCTCAACAGCAAATGCCAACCTAAAGCCAAGAGTGAATCTTAATCACTCAACACCACAACAGGTTCTCAATCAAAAACCCAAGTCACCTGAAAGGAGAGATGGGTATTTGAAGGAGTTCACGTATGTGGATGTGAATGGTATTACCATTTCATGTGCAGGAGCTAACTACAGGTCTTAACAACAAAAGGTTCGTCGACAGTGGTTGCTCTCGTCACATGACTGGGGAAAAGAGTCTACTCACATACTTCAAGGGAGGGAACAAGGGTTTTGTATCATTTTCAAGGAACAAGGGAGTTCATATCACGGGAACTTGAGTGGTCACTAATGCGACAATCACCCTTCAATTATTTTTACTGAAACGGAGGCATTAGTGCTGAAGCCAGGATTTAAAATACCCGAAGAGTGGATCATGATGAGGGCACCAAGGATGAATGATCTGTACATGATGGACATGAACATATTAGACTCTTCGATGGGAACAATTTGTGTACTCTCCAAAGCTTCAGAATCAGAATCTATTCTATGGCACAGACGCATGGCACACTTGCACCTAAGAAAATTCAATTACATCACTAAACATGGTCTGGTGCAAGGTTTTCCACTGAAGAGTTTTCAGTTCGATGACGAGTGTGTCCTGTGCAAGAAGGGAAAACAACATAAGAAGTCACACAAGTCAAAGACTCAGAACTCGATAGCTTCCACCTTCGATCTGCAACATATGGATCTGTTTGGTCCAATCAACAAAAGGAGTATAGGTGGTAGTTGGTATTGTTTAGTTATCACTGATGATTACTCACGTTTCTCTTGGGTTTTCTTTTTAGTTAAAATGGACGAAACAGCGGGAAAGCTGATTGGGTTCTTAGACCAAGTCGAGAACTCATACGGAACAAGGGTAAAACGTATCAGGAGTGATAACGGGACTGAATTTAAAAACACAGTAATTGGTGTATATTGCCTATCGAAAGGCATAGTGCACCTTATGAGCCACAACAAAGTGGGGTGGCAGAAAGTAAGATCAGGACTTTGATTGAGGCAGCAAGGACCATGCTCTCGGATTCAAAGCTTCCTACCATGTTTTGGTGGGAGGCAGTGAATACCGCTTGTCATCTTTTAAACCGGATCCTTGCTGTCAAATCACTAAACAAAAACTGTTATGAAGTTCTGAATAAATGACCACCAAATTTAACTGGCTTTGAACCATTTGGGGTACTGTGTACTTTATTGAAAACAAAACATCAACCTAAGTTTTGTGAAAAGGCTGACGAAGGATATTTCCTACGCTATGTCCCTAACTCAACAAACAAAAGGGTTTTTAACAATACAAATGGTACGATTGAGAATGTGTTTTACATAGATGTAACAAGTTATTCACATGAACCCCAAACTGGTCCTGAATGGTTATTTGATTATGACTCTTTGTTTGAATAATTAACATACCGTTTAGTGGAAATGCAGGTACAGTGGAAAATGACCTCTCATCATTAAACCTTAATGACGACTACCAAGGTTTTCCAAATTCAAGCATTCCGTCAACATCTGAGCCTACAACGACAGAAGATGGGTCTCCAACAGAGAATGAACCTGAATACCTACGAATGAGAATCAGACGATTAATTCTAACTCCGAGGATAGTGATCATGAGGAAGAGAATGTATCGTCTGAAGTCATACCCCCGTTAGGTGAAATAGGATCAAACTTGGGAGATAATCTTCAGGTCCATGAGATTGAGACATCGAGGATAAACAAGGATCATCCAATTGAGAGTATCATAGGGAATCCAAATACCAGTGTGAGAACTAGGAGTAGTGTAAATAATAACACGGTAGTGTTATCGATGATCAACGACTTCGAGGCGTTTCACACGTGTTTATACTCGTGCTTTATCTCATAAGTAGAGCCGAAAATTGTGCAAATGGCACTGAAAGATAATTCTTGGGTTGAAGCCCTGCAAGAGGAACTGGCACAGTTCAGAAAACTTAGGTTATGGGAGTTAGTGCCATTACCTCGAGGAGAAGTTGCTATAGGGACCAAATGGGCCCTTATGTGCAAAAGGGATGATCAGGGTTTAGTTACTCGTAACAAGGCAAGGCTTGTGGTAAAAGGGTTAAACCAGGAAAAAGGAATTGATTATAACGAAGTGTTTGCACAAGTGGCGAGGCTCGAGGCAATTCGGTTGTTTCTGGCTTTTGCGTCCTTTAAAGGGTTTAAGGTTTATCAACTCGGTGTCAAGAGTTCATTCCTGTACAGCAAGGTGAAGGAACTGATGTATGTCAAACAGCCACCAGGGTTTACTGATCCAAAGTATCCCGACTGAGTATATCACCTTGATAAGGCTCTGTATGGATTGCATCAGGCACCAAGGGCTTAGTATGAGACACTGTCAACTCATCTTTAGGACAATGGGTTTGAGAGAGGGAGAATTGATAGTACATTGTTCGTGAAAAGAAAAGGAGCAGACTTTATCTTAGTACAAGTGTACGTGGACGACATCATTTTCAGGTCGTCAAACGAACAGATGTGCAAAGACTTTGAAAAGGTTATGAAATCGAAGTTTGAGATGAGTGCTATGGGAGAGCTAAATTTCTTTCTTTGTTTACAAGAAGAGCAAAAGAAAGAAGGAATGTTTATCCGTCAGACAAAGTATGTCTACTACATTTTGGAGCGCTTCGAGATGGAATGTACAAAGCTGACCGCACACTTTAGTATTCCGATTCAAGTGAATCATAATCTCGGACCGGGTATAGGAAGTGATACTGATGTGGATCCGACTTTATATCGGGCCATGATCGGGTCACTTATGTATTTAAGTACTTCTAGACCTGACATTATGTTTGCTGTGTGTATTTTTGCTAGGTTTCAAGCAAATCCAAAGGAGATGCATATGAAAGTCGTGAAGATAATTCTGAGATACCTGAAGTCGAAACCGAAGCTGGGGCTTTCGTATCATGCTGATGGAATTCTGGAATTGGAGGCATACACGGACTCTGTCTATAGTGGATGTAGCTTGAACCGGAAATCAACAACTGGAGGTTGTCAGTTCCTTGGAGGGAGGCTCGTATCCAGGCAATGAAAGAAACAACTTCGGTAGCTGTATCAACGTGCGAGGCCGAGTATGTAGCTGTTGGTAGTTGCTGTTCACAGGTTTTATGGATCCAACAAGAATTGCGGGATTACAGTTTGATTTATACTCATACTCCCATTAGGATAGATAATCAGTCAACAATTGCTATAAGCAATAATCCAGTTAAACACAGTAAATAAAGCACATAGACATAAGACATCATTTCGTACGTGATTGTGCTGAAAAGAATTTGATAAAACTGGTAAAAGTTGCAACGGAAGACAATAATGCAGATTTATTCACTAAATCATTTGATAAGTCACGCTTTGAGTTGTTAGTTCAACTAAATGGCATGCGTAATCCAGAGTAACTTGACCTAAGTAGTTTTTCTTTCTTTTTAAAGTAAGTTAGTAGGTTAGTTTATCAGCTTATTTTTCTTAAAAGTGAAATACAAAAAAAAAAAAAAAGAGAAAACCAAAAAAATTTAAAAAAAAAGAGAATATCGAAAAATGAGTTAAGTCTTAGAATCATAGGTTCAAAGTGACGAAAATTAGCACTGTCTAAACAAACTCTATGTGTTAAGCTTTCACACATAATGCACCATAAATTCTTAGTGATATACACATTCTTGTCTGATATGTTGGTAGGCATAATACATGAAGGAAATCCTAACAGCTAATAAAATAATCAAGAAAATGTCATATGTGTAACTAACTTAGATGTGTGACCAAAAGGTCTTAATTTTTATGTTAGAGACATACAAACAATGATTGTAAATGAGGTATGCAAATTTATCTGGGGGATGTATAGCAACATCAAAATACATCTTAAACGAAGAATGAAAAAGTTTTGAAAAGAAAATGAAGTCAAAACAAGTCGCTTTGTTGTACATGAGTACAGACCTGTCACCTCTATTTTGACTTAAACTAGCAAGATAAGTCGCTTTGTTGTACGTGAGTACAGACCTGTCACCGCTGTCTTGCAAACATAAGAGCAACTCTAAGACAAACTAAGACACTCTGTTGTATGTAAATACAGAACTTTGTCCGACGTTTGCCGTTTAAAGAAAATTTGCAATACCAAAAAGTTATAGTCATCGTGTGTCTACCTTGATCATAGAAGTATATCTAAGTATAAGACACGTAAGGTAGTTTCTTGATAAATAAAACGGCCATAGGAATTTCCAAAGTGTTGAGTGTTTAAAGGGAAAAACATACCGACAATCGACTTGAAATATATATCATGACAAACAACAAAGGAATAAAAATTCCTAAGTGTGAAAGTGAAATACTGAAAGGGCGTTTGACATCGCTATCTGATTGAACCTTCTTTGACTATCTCGCAAAAATATTCTTTTAGTATAAATTTTATCTTTAAAGTATTTTTGAGTTAATGTAATTCAATTTTATTTTATTTTTACTTTACTTTATTTTATTTTATTGAATAAATAGGAAAAGGTCAAATTTACTAGAATGTATTTTTAGTTGGAAATACAAAATTGTGTAAAAATTTGTTCCATAGTGTGAATGTTTTTGTAAAGTTGGGAAAATTCCATTAAGTGAAAAACTTGAAAGAGTTGGATTTTATTCAAGAATTTTCAAAATATTCAATTAAGTTCGAACACCAGACAAGTTCGAAGTTACTTTCGAACTTGCAGGAAGTTCGAACTTAACCTAAGTTCGAAAGTGGTTGGATATAAATAGGTCAACAGTGCTTCATTCAATTCATCTACCCTCGAATTTATCCTCACGAACTTACCTAAGGCGATCTCGAACTTGTTGTTCGAACTTATCGGATTTTCGAATTTGTCCCTGTTTCTCGAAGTTTGCTACTGTTTCTCGAACATATATACACACTTAGGTGTATTGAACAATCCAATACTAAGTAAGTGTTAGTTTAGGACATTTTTGTTGCTAAAATCGAGCATTTTTGAGTTTGTGTCATTTAAAACTAGGTTACTTTAAATCACAAGTTTTAAAAGAAAAAACTTAAAATTAATGATACATAACATTGATTAGAACCTACTAGGACTAGATTCTACTATTAATTAAGTCAAATAGGATTAAAATCGTGGTTTTGAGGTTAAAAGTGACCGACTTCGAACTTGTTCTTCAGGTTTAAACTTGTCAGAATTTCGAACTTGTCAAAATATCTATAAGTTCAAAGTCAGTCATGTTCAAATGGGTGTCTCGAACTTAATAAAGTTCGAATGTTGTACAACCTCGAATGTAAGTTCGAATGTGTTAGACTTCGAACTTAATCAAGTTCGAAGTTATACAAGTTCGAATAGCACAAATTTATTTTAAAATTAATTTCTAACTTTCTTATCAATTTGTGTGCAGATATGGGTGACCGCGCATTTTTTAATAAGCATAATATGGTAATGGTTGTCGATCTCCAGCTTTCGGAGGCTCAGCCGTACCGTCAAATGATCGAGTTTTTGACACAGTCAAGGGTGACTTATGCGCTGACACACAATCTGCCGATCATTCTCACATACGTGAGGCAATTTTGGCAACATCTGCAAGTGGACTGCACAGTTACCCCTACAGTTTTGCGTACTAGAGTAGGTGGACATCCAATAGCCTTTGTTGGTACACCCTGTGTGACGATAGCAGTCTAAGTGATCTAACATTTTGGTTTAAGTAATATTCCAAGTATTGAGTCTTAACGAGTGTTGAATATATATGTTTGTATATGGTTGGCAGTTATTGATTGTATGTTTGAACTTGATGTAACGTATTACAAGAAGTTCAAACATAAAGTTCAAAGATAAAATCAAACATAAGTTAAAAACATAAGTTTCAAACACAGGTTTAATATGTGAAAGTCGAATTTAGGTTAAATTCGAATTCACAAGTTAGTCAGATTCGAATCTGTTAGCAGATTCGAATGTAGGCAGATTCGAGAATGTCAGAAGGGACAAACTCGAATGGGCCTTGGGCCTGATTCGATTTTGGCCCATAGCAGACTCGAATTAGCCTCTATAATTAGGGATAGACTCGAATAATTATCAGACTTTTCGCAGAATTCGAGAGAGATTAAGCAAAAGGCGATTTCGAGTTTATCATCAGTTTTAGTGTTCTTTCAGAGAGAATCTTCTAGTAGGTGCGTTCTTGTTAGTTCGTGCAGCTTGTTGATAGTCTCCGTGTTCCTAGTGAGAGTTGTTACCGTCTACCCGTTAACGAGGATTCCACACTCGTTGACGGTTCCGCGTCTAGATAGATCCGTGTGTGTAGACCTTACAAGTGGTATCAGAGCCAACGGGGTGTTCTTGGTGTTCTTCGTGTTCATCTTGATACATCCTAGGTTTCTTGACGCTTTTGAGCGGTTATTCTCTCAGTTTCGTGTTTTTCGAGCTTAGCAAATTGTCATCCGGGAAATACTTTGTGTTTTTTCACGTTTTTGATCGAAATCAATATTTTTCGTTGGAAAAAATATTGATTTAATCTGCAAAACGTAAAGAAATCGAAGTATTAGTCGTTTTTCGAGTTTGCGGCCCTCGAATCTGTTAGGAGTAATTAGGGTTTTACTTAGTTTCGAGTCTAACCAAATCCGCTCCTTTCGAGTTTGATAAAGTGTGGTTCGAGTTTAATTCGAGTTTGTGTTAAAGTCGAGTAGGATTCTCGAGTTTGCTGTGATTCGAGTTTGCTTCAAGTTTGGACTAAATTCGAACAGGGTGCTTCGAATCTACTGAGTGTTCGAGTTTGCCTTGACCTTCGAGTTTGGAGAACTTTCGAAACTGTCATCATATTCGAATTTAATTAAATTTCAACACTTAATCGAATTTAATCCCAAATAGATTTAATCTTAATTGTATTCGAATCTACCTAGATTCGAAAGAATTAGCTTAAGTTAGTTTCGAATTAAATTTATTAAGTTCAATTCAATTACTTTTGAAACGATGCAAATCTTCAAAAGTTTCTCGAAGTGGATCATGAGGTCGGAAAGGCTAATACTCCGCCTAAGCTGATGAAACTCGAAGATTATTATTGGTGGAAAGATCTATTTGCCGATTTTGTGCGTTTCAATGGCATGCGCAAGTGGGTATGTATTGACGAAGGATACATTCCACCTATTTCTGATGTTGAAGGCCGTCAGAGAGTCTTATCATATCAGATGATGAAGGAGGATGATAAGAAACTATATGAAGCCGAGAACAGAGCTTTCTCGATTATTCGAATGGCTCTGCCTCAAGATATACTACACACATTCCGGACTCAAAAGACATCTAAGGAACTTTGGGAGTCGCTGGAAAAGAGGTGTGAGGGTAGTCCGAGGGTTCGAAGGAAGCGCATGGAGTTGTTGAAACAACAGTTTGGTATTTTCAAGGCTTTGAAGGATGAACAGCTGGATGACACCATCACTCGCTTTTATCATCTGTTGACGGAGCTTGAAAGTCATGGGATTGAGTATAATGACACTGAAAAGAACAATAAGCTTCTAGATGCCTTACCAGCCAAGTGGGCGATGTATGTGGCTATGATTAAGCTTAATGAAGACAAGTATTATACCCAATCATTGGAGGATATAGTGGGAACGTTGCGGGCTTAACGTTTCGAGCTACTGAAGGCCGAAACGGATTACGAACAAGTCCAAAATCCAGCCATGTATTTTTGAAAATCAACAAAACCTTCAGCCGCAGCTGATCTGAAGACTGCTACAACGTTTTTCACCGGAGAAACGACGTCACCAGCGGAGACTGATGACACACTGAATAGAGCGTTCTTAGGGTTGGGAAGATCGGAAGAACAGCAACCTCAAGCAGCACAGGCATCAACATCTCAGGGCTACTCTAAGATGCCAATGAGCGCTAAATCGGCCGAAGAACATTTGAACTTGCTTGCATCATTTGTGGCCGCGTATGGAAACTGCGTTCAGGGGAAAATAAACGATCCTGCTCTCTGGGATGAAGACTATGATCAGGTAGATACTGACGATCTTGAGGAAATGGATCTCAAATGGCAACTGGCCATGGTAACCCAACGGGTTTAAAGATTCATCAAACGGACTGGGAGGAATCTGACGATGAATAATAAGGGGATTGGCTTTGATAAGTCCAAAGTCAAATGCTACAATTGTCAAGATCTGGGACACTTCGCCAGAGAATGTCAGAGACCGAAGGTAGAAACTTACCAAGGGCAGAATCAGCATCATGGACAGTTTCAGAATCAGTCTCAACAGAGATACCTTCCGAGTTCATCTTCCGGTCAAGCCTATCTAGCTGGTCTACTATCAAACGTCACATCAGACAGACAGCTGGATGGTACCTACGACTGGAGCTCACATCCGGAATCTAATGCTAGAGCCTTCATGGCTGAAGTCACTGAGAATGGATGTGAAGGGGAAGAGCAGACCACAAGGGACAGCAGTCCGATGTGGGTGGAGAAGACGAATGATCAGACGCTTTTGGAGTTTGTCGCTCAAATGGCCAACGTGGAATCTGATAACACAAAGGTTAGTCTGAACTACTCTCTTTTTCATGAATTATGTATGTTATGTGTTACTTCTAACGATAGGTTGAATCTAGTCTTAGAATCACATAAAAACATAACTGCTCAAAATGAGACGTTAAAATCTGATAACGCTAGCCTGAATGACATTAAGCAAGATCTTAAGGACAAGCTTAAAGCTGATGCACAAGATGTCATAGTTCTAAATAACAAGCTGAGTGAGTAGTGCGTTAGATTAGAACTGATGTATGAGCATGTAGAGGCTTTGACAAAAGATCTAAAGACCAAAGAAGTAGAGCTAGCTGTAACTAAGGTGAAGGTAGCAGAGGCCAATAGTAAGCTAGAAAAGTTTAGGAATTCAAGTCTGAACCTAGGGAAAGTTTTAGATGCCCAACGCCAATCTAAAAAGTCTGTAGGTCTAGGATTTCATGAGATTCCTCCTCCTTTTAATGCAAACTACGTGTCTCAACCTCAGGAGAAAGCTGAGAAATCAGTAGACTTAGAGGACATACCTGTACCTATATCTGAGCCTATAAAAGAAAATACACCTAAGGTGACTAATACAACCGTCAAGGTTAAGAAACTCAAATTTGTGTCATCCTCCAGTGAAACTCCTGCAGGAAAACATAAAATTGATTTTAATGATCAGGACGATGAACCAGTCGCAATAGATGTTCAAAAGGACCAAGACACTAGTGAGACACCTAAGTCTAAGGGCACACACAAGAAGTCCATTGACAAGATGCCCTACTTTAGATGTCATGAAAAGGGGCATGTTGCTTCTAACTGTCCGCTTAGGAAAACTGATTTTACACCTAAGATAGGGAAGCCAACACCAGTTAAGCCCTCAGCAAGTGTGGCAAGCACTAGTAGTTCTCAGAGTACCGAGAAAACTGTGCAGGCTACACCAAACCAAGTTGTGAAACAAACACCGGTAAAGGTTGGACCAAAAGAAGTGATTAGGACTAATTCACCGAATAGAGTCGTAAATCAGTCTAGGTCTGGACCTCAACAACAATATAGGAGCACAACACCTAGCAGAGCATATACTCCGGTTAGGTCACACAATCCTGTTAGACATCACACACCGGTTAGAGCTCAGGGATCACAATCTGAAATGCAATATAATCGGAATTATTCAAGAGCTCCACAACAAATGCCTACTCAAAGGCAGAGAGTGAATTTACATCACTCGGCACCACAACAAACTCCTGTTCAACGACCCAACTAACCTGAAAGGCGAGATGGGTATTTGAAAGAGTTTAAGTATGTGGACGAGAATGGTATAACCAAGTCAGTTATGGCTTGGGTTCCCCGTGATAACTAACCTATTTTCTTTGATGTGCAAGAGATTACCACATGTCCAAACAACAAATGGTTCGTCGACAGTGGATGCTCCAGGAACATGACAGGGGAAAGAAGTCTCCTTACAGACTTCAAGGGTGGGAATCGGGGATTTGTATCATTCGCAGGAAATAAAGGAGGAAACATCACGGGTACCGGAGTGGTCACTAATGGGACGATCAAGTTGGATCAAGTTTATCACGTTGATAAACTGGTTGACAATCTCATTAGTGTATCTCAAATATGTGACAAGAAGAATTCGGTGTTGTTCACTGACACTGAAGCGTTAGTGCTAAAACCGGGGTTCAAGATTCCTGAAGAGTGGATATTGATGTGGGCACCAAGGAAGAATGAGTTGTACATGCTTGATATGAACAAGCCGGAGACTTGGATGGGGCCAATCTGTTTGTTATCCAAAGCCTCGGAGACGGAATCAGTGTTATGGCACAGACGCATGGCACACTTGCACCTAAGAAAAATGAACTATATCACGAAGAATGGATTGGTGAAAGGTGTGCCTATGAAAAGTTTTCAGTTAGAGGACAAGTGTCTACCATGCAAGAAGGGCAAACAACATAAGAAGGCACACAAGTCCAAGACTCAGAATTCCATAACCTCTACATTCGATTTGTTGCATATGGATCTCTTCGGACCAATCAACAAAAGGAGTATAGGAGGTAGTTGGTATTGTTTGGTTATCACTGACGATTACTCACGATTTTCTTGGGTTTTCTTTCTAGGTACAAAGGACGAGACGGCTTCCAAGCTCATCGGGCTCTTAGACCAAGTGGAGAATTCCTATGGAACACGGGTTAAAAGGCTTCGTAGTGATAATTGAACTGAGTTCAAAAACACTGTAATTGGTGTATATTGCCTCTCAAAGGGCATAGTGCATCAATTTAGTGCACCATATGAGCCTCAACAAAATGGGGTGGTCGAACGTAAAAACAGGACACTGATTAAGGCAGCTAGGACTATGCTTTCAGATTCAAAGCTTCCTACCATGTTTTGGGGGGAGGCAGTGAATACCGCATGTCATATTTTAAACCGGGTCCTAACTGTCAAATCTTTGAACAAAACCTGTTATGAAATTTTGAATAAACGGCCACCTAAGTTAACTGGCTTCGAACCGTTTGGGATACCATGTACTTTATTGCGAACAAAACATCAACCTAAGTTTGGTGAAAAGGCTGACGAAGGATACCTCCTAGGTTATGTGCCGAACTCACCAAACAAACGGGTTTTCAACAAAACAAATGGTACAATGGAAATTGTGTATAACATTGAAGTCACAAGTTATACACATGAGCCCCAAACAGGACCGGAATGGATATTTGACTATGATAAATTATTTGAGTCATTTAACATTCCTTTGGATGAAAATGCAGGTACAATCGAAAAGGACATGGCGACGTTGCATCTGAATGACGAAGGTCGTACCTTTCCGAGGACTACATTTCAATCCACATCCGAGCCTACTTCGACTGATGATGGATCTCCGGAAGTTACTAATCCACAGGCACCTTCAACTGAGAACCAGACTCAGACAACAAATTCCAACTCTCAGGAAAATGTCCACGAGGAGGAAAATGTGGAATCTGAGGATGTTCCCCCAATGAGGGTGTGAAGACTAGGAGTAGTTTAAATAACAACACTGTGTTGTTGTCGATGATAAACGACTCCGAGGTATATCATACCTGTCTCTTTTCTTGTTTCATCTCGCAAGTAGAGCCTAAAAATGTGCAAATGGCACTCAAGGATAGCTCCTGGGTTGAAGCGATGCAGGAAGAACTCTCTCAGTTTAGGAAACTAGAAGTGTGGGAGTTAGTTCCATTACCTCGAGGGGAAATTTCCATAGAACCAAATGGGTTTTTAAGTGCAAAAGAGACGATCGGGGTACAGTCACTCGCAACAAGGCTAGGTTAGTTGTAAAGGGTTTCAACCAAGAGGAGGGAATCGATTACAATGAGGTGTTTGCGCCAGTAGCAAGGCTGGAAGCCATTAGGTTGTTTCTGGCTTTTGCCTCCTTCAAGGGCTTTAAAGTCTATCAACTAGATTTGAAGAGTGCTTTCCTATATGGGAAAGTGAAGGAGCTGGTTTATGTAGAACAGCCGCCCGGATTTACAGATCCAAAGTATCCAGATAGAGTATATCGTTTAGATTAGGCTCTATATGGATTGCATCTATCACCAAGGGCGTGGTATGAGACTCTATCCAATCATTTGTTAGAGAACAGGTTTGAAAGGGGTAGGATAGATAGTACTCTGTTCATTAAGAGGAAAGGAGAACACTTCATCTTGGTACAAGTGTACATCGATGATATCATTTTTGGATCATCAGACGAACAAATGTGCAAAGATTTCGAAAAGGTGATGAAGTCGAAATTCGAGATGAGTGCAATGGGAGAGTTAAATTTCTTTTTGGGGTTACAAGTTGACCAGAAGAAGGAAGGAAGGGACGAAACTGACTGCCCATTTCGAAAAGGTGATGAAGTCGAAATTCGAAATCAGACGAAGTATGTCTACGACATATTAGAACGCTTCGGGATGGAAGGGACGAAACTGACTGCCTATTTCAGCACACCGATTCAAGTGAATCACAATCTCGGACCGTGTACTGAAAGTGATACCGATGTGGATCCGACGTTATATCGGGCCATGATTGGAATACTTATGTATTTTTTAGCTTCAAGACCTGACATTATGTTTGTTGTGTGTATTTGTGCTAGGTTTCAAGCTAATCCGAAAGAGATGCACACGAAAGCTGTGAAGCAGATTCTACGATACCTCAAGTCGAAACCGAAGCTGGGACTTTGGTATCACGCGGAGGGAGATCTAGAGTTGGAGGCGTTCACAGATTCTGACTACGGAGGATGCAGCTTGACGCGCAAATCAACAACTGGAGGTTGTCAATTCCTAGGAGGGAGACTGGTATCCTGGCAATGCAAGAAACAGACGTCGGTAGCCGTGTCAACGTGCGAGGACAAGTATGTTGTTGTTGGTAGTTGCTGCTCACAGGTTCTGTGGATACAACAACAATTCCGGGATTACGGTTTGGCTTACACTCAAACTCCTATTGGGATAGATAACCAGTCTACTATCGCAATAAATAATAATCTAGTTAAACACAGTAAAACAAAGCACATAGACATAAGGCATCATTTTATTCGTGATTGTGCTGAAAAGAACTTAATCAAATTGGTAAAAGTGGCATCGGACGATAATAATGCTGACCTATTTACCAAAGCCTTTGATAAGTCACGGTTTGAATATTTAATTCAACTAAATGGAATGCGCAACCCAGAGTAATTTGATCTTAGTAGTAGTTTATTTCCTTTTATAGCTGTAGTCTTTCTTTCTTTTTATAGTAAGTTTGCTAATTTAGGATAGTTTCTATTTTTAGTTATTAGTAGGTTATCTTATTTTATTGCTATTTCTTATGAAAAACAAAATAAAAAAGAGAGAAAACCATAAAAAATTCAAAAAAAGAGAATATCAGAAAAAGAGTTAAGTCTTAGATGCATAGGTTCAAAGTGACGAAAATTAGCACAGTCGTTACAAACTCTAAGTGTTTAGGCTTTCACACATAATGCAATTAAATTCTAAGTGTTATACTTTATTTTAGTTTGATGTGTTGGTAGGCATAATACATATAGGGAGTTCAAAGGCAAATAAAATATTCAAGAAAAAGTCAAACGTGTCACTAACATAGATGTATGACCAATCGGTCTTAATTTTTATGTACAAGACATACAAATCTTGAGTCTAAATGAGGTATGCAAACTTTCTGGGGATGTATAGCAACATCAAATACATCTAAAAATGGAAAACATAGAAAAATCATAAGGAATTGAGAGTCAAAAACATGTAACTTTGTTGTACGTAAGTACAGACCTGTTGCCTCTGTTTTGATTCGGGTTAGCAAGATAAGACGCTTTGTTGTACGTCGGTACAGACCTGTCACCGCTGTCTTGCTAGCTTTAAAAATAAACCTTAAGTCAAACTAAGACACCTTGTTGTATGAAAATACAGACCTGTGTCCGATGTTTGTCTTTTAAATAAAGTTTGCAAATACCAACAAGTTAGAATCACTGTCTGTATGCCTTGATCATAAAAGTATGTCTATGTCTGAGTCACGTAAGATAATTTCATGATAAATAAAAATGCCAAGGGATATTCCGTAATGTAGCATGTTTAAAGGGGTAAATACCGACAATCGGCTAAATGGGTATGTCACGCCAAACAATCAAAGCAATCAAAAATTCCAAAGTGTGAAAGTTTAAGTACTGAAAGTGAGTATCTGACACCGCTATCTGATTGAACCTTTCTTTGACTATACTCGTGAAAAATATTTTGTTAAGTGTTTAGCATAGGTTGTAAATTTTAATAAGTGTAGTTTAAGTCTAAGTTAAATTTTTTTGTTCAAAATTTTAAAATTTTATTTTTACTTCTACTTATTTTATTTTATTTTATTTTTATTTTTATTTTACTTAGGAAAAAGGTCAAAAAATTACTGAGGGTGCGTTCATAGTTGAATAAAATAAACACTGCGTGAAAATCTTGTGCTTAGGGTAAAAGATTTGGCATAGTTTATTCCGTTACACAATAAGGGTGAAAAGGTTGAAAAAGTTGATTTTATTTCAAAATTTTCGAAATTTTCAAAGTTTCAAGGGGTAATTCGAGTTTAGGTTAAACTCGAATTTGGATAATCTCGAATCTGTCAGTAGATTCGAAAGTGGTAATAGACTCGATGGTAGGTGGTTTAAATAGGTTAACAGTAATGGTCATTAAGTCATTTGTTTTCGAATCTATACTCTTGAGTTTATCTCTGGCGATTTCGAATCTATTGTCCTCGAGTTTGTCGATTTCAAGAAAAACCACTATTTGTCGAGTTTCTTCCGTGTGGGTTCGATTCTACTCATAGATCTAGGTATAAACAAGTGTTTTGTACAAGATTTAAGTAGTCTTATGCACCATTTAAGCCAAAATCATTGAATTTTTGAAGGTTTATTGGTAGAAAACTTGTTTTTCAAAATTACAAAGTTTGGACCGGTAAAAAGTCAAATTAAATGCAAATATCTTTGATTAGAACCTAGTAGGACTAATGAATGTGATTTTCTGAGTCCAAAATGGTTAAAATCACGGATTTTAGTAATGATGTGGGCCGACTCATTCGAATATGTTCCTGACCAGTCTCGAGTTTGTCATTAAACTCGAGAAGGTCATTACATTCGAATGTGTCATCAAACTCGAAAGATAGTTACTTAGAATCTGATTGTTCGAATTTGTCATTTTATTTGAATTATTCAATTTAAATTTAATTAAACTTGTAGAAATTCATATGTGTTGGATTTTGTACTTAAACAAGTTCAAAATAAAACAAATTTGAATTTAATCAAGTTTATTCTTTTTTTTTAATTCGAATATTTTATCTATTGTGCAGACATGGCGGATCGAGTGTTTGTGCCAAAGCATAATATAGTCATTCCCCCTGACCATAATATCCCTGAAGCACAGGGTTTCCGACAAATGGTGGATTTCCTAGTGTAGTCTAGGATTTCGTTTGCATTATCCCATAACATCCAAATCATTATTCCATATGTGCGGCAGTTTTATGAACATCTACAAGTGGACTGCACTGTCAGTCTGACAGTTTTAAGGACAAGAATAGCTGGACAGCCGTTAGTCTTTTCTGCTGATATGCTACGTCAGGTTCTGCAACTGGGAACTCAGGAGCAAGAGTCAGGGCCTATAGATTTTCCTTTAAATATTAGGCAGGCTGCTTTCCTGAGGATGGGTTATAGTTTGGATGTTACTAAGGCATCCTATATGAAAAGTGGACTCATCGGGCAATGGAGATTTCTGGTGCATGTGTTTATGGTTTGTTTTGCGGCCAAGAAAGCGGGCTTTGATTATATCGTGTCGAAGATCCAATCCGGGATGATCGCTTTGGTTTATAATCGGCGCTTCAGTTTTTCTGAAATGTTTTTCTCAGAATTTGTTCATCAAATCACTTCTCCAGAACGAGAGAGACTATTACTGTACCCCCGATTTGTGATGATGCTCATCAGGCACTTCTTGCCGAATTTGCCGCAACTCAATGAGATTCAGAGTGTAGCGGTTATAGATAAAAGAATTTTTGTTGATTTGTCTGCGCATAGAGGAAGATTGGCAGTTCCGGTCGAGCGACCTTTGTTCGGAGCTGTAATAGACAGGAACTTTGTAGCACCAGATATTGCCAATTGGGCAGGTGAGATAGAAGTTCAGCTTCGACAGCCACAACAACAACAGCAACAACCGCGTGCTCAGCAACAGAGGAGACGCCAAAGATCTACAGTGAGTCAAACTCAGGCAAGTAGGCCTTCTACCAGTCAACATCAAGAGGCAGAAGAGGTTGGACCATCAACTACACCAGCAGTATCTATTCCGACATCCGATCAGTTATGTCAAACACTGCATGAGATTTGGGAAGCTGGTCCAAATGCCAATGAAGAAATATCAGCAGCGTTAGTTGAAGAATTGCTAGAGCCTCAGCAGAGTCTGTTACAGCAGAACCAACTGTTCAGATGGGAACTTATGGGTCAAGATTGGTTGTCACTGAGGAAGAAAGAAGGAGGAAAAGAGCGACAGTGGAGTCTGATGACTCTGATTTCGAAGAAGAAGAAGTTGCTCCATTAGTGACAAGGCAAAGGGCTAAGCGTCATCGTTTTATGCAGGGAGCTACCTCAGCTTCAGCTACACAGCTTGAAATTCCTCAGCCTCAGGACCCTCAACTACCATTCCACCATCACCACCACATGTTGAACCGTACATCCCATCACACATCCTTCCGACCCCAATACAATCCATTCCATCCACCTCATCCACCTACGCAGAGAATCAAAGGTTTTTGCAACTAAAAGATAGAGTTGACTTCCAACAGATCCAAATCTTAGGCCTGACAATGGCAATCGGTGAAATTCAGAAGCAAAATACAAATCTAGATAATGAGAATGCCGACCTGAAAAAGATTGTGGACAAGGTACAGGAAGAGAACTTGGAGTTGAAAACTTTTGTCGCTGATCAAGCAGCCGAAATAAGATCGATGCGCTCCCTGATTGAGCAATTAATGAAAAATATAAAGGCTCAGGGGGAGACATCCTGCCGTGATCAAGTAGAAGTGCGCAGGGATGATGATGATAATAATGATGATGACAATGGCAATGATTCCAGCACACAAAGATAGAATGAGCCAGTAGATTTTTCTGCTGCTCAAGATGCTCAGACTCAGGGGGAGCCGAGTCAATCAGGAGCTGGAATAGGTGACGCTAGTTCATAAAAGGTCTCAGAAAGTGAAGTGCGTGAGATAATTGATGCATTGATGGATATTGATGAAGAGCCATTAGATTTGGAATTTGATTTTGAAGATGATGTAGAGGATCTGGAAGAAGGAGAGTTTGTGCCAGAAGATGTACCTGATTGGAAATCTGATGAGGAGGTTTTGATAGATGAAGACGATTATGTAAATGAAGTAATCATTCAATCTCAGCCTGTCACAGAACTATATGAGCATACTGATCAACATGTAATAGATATTGATGACATCAAAGTGGCTTCGGTAGATGATTCAGTAATGGAAGAGGCTGAAAGAGAGCTGAGCAGAGCTGAATTGCTAAATCTTTGGTTCCGCAAGGAAGAGAAGAAGACTAAGCCAAAAATAAAGAAGACGATGAGGATTCCAGGTGCAGAAAACTTCTCTGGAGGTATTATTAGCTGGTTCTTGACAAGGAACTGCAGCTTTTTATTCTAAAGAGAAGAGATGGTCTCCAATACCTGAGGCGCAAGTTTAAAGTATTCAATACATTGCCGAAGGTAGAGGTGAAGGAGCTAGCATGGAAAGAGTTGATCAATATCGGAAATGATCCCTATGCTGAAGTGATCGCTAAGATAATCAGACGAGAAGGGAGATCTGGAAGGTTTGAGAGACTCCAACCGAGGTCTGGAAAAAGAGTAGAGGATACTTCAAGAATAGATCCTCATACAGGACGACGATGGGCGAAAATAGTTTACAAACCTTTCAAATGCTTAAGAAGGGTGCCAATGAAGAATATGACTCAAGATATTTTAAGCAACATGAAGTGGTGGTACCTTGATAATGAAACTGCTGAAGCTATCATGGAGGATCAAGACGACAAAGTCATTTTGAGAGTGTATGATCCATTGCATCTGATGAATCTGTCAAAGGATGATCTGAAGAAGCTTCATGGCCAACATATCTTCTTTCATGAAGGATGGAGATCTGAAGACAGAAAGTTCCAAAAAGTTGTCAGAGTATGTATAGATGCAAGTATATACGCAGGTAGTAGTATATATAGCTCTAGTACTTAATCAAGATGTAAATAGTTAAAAGCTATCGTCAAGGGGGAGCCTGTCGGTACACCCTGTGTGACGATAGCAGTCTAAGTGAGCTAACATTTTGGTTTAAGTAATATTCAAAGTATTGAGTCTTGATGTAACGAGTGTTGAATATATATGTTTGTATATGGTTGGCAGTTATTGATTGTATGTTTGAACTTGATGTAACGTATTACAAGAAGTTCAAACATAAAGTTCAAAGATAAAATGAAACATAAGTTAAAAACATAAGTTTCAAACACAGGTTTAATATGTGAAAGTCGAATTTAGGTTAAATTCGAATTCACAAGTTAGTCAGATTCGAATCTGTTAGCAGATTCGAATGTAGGCAGATTCGAGAATGTCAGAAGGGACACACTCGAATGGGCCTTGGGCCTGATTCGAGTTTGGCCCATAGCAGACTCGAATTAGCCTCTATAATTAGGGATAGACTCGAATAATTATCAGACTTTTTGCAGAATTCGAGAGAGATTAAGCAAAAGGCGATTTCGAGTTTATCATCAGTTTTAGTGTTCTTTCGGAGAGAATCTTCTAGTAGGTACGTTCTTGTTAGTTCGTGCAGCTTGTTGATAGTCTCCGTGTTCCTAGTGAGAGTTGTTACCGTCTACCCATTAACGAGGATTCCGCACTCGTTGACGGTTCCGCGTCTAGATAGATCCGTGTGAGTAGACCTTACAGCCTTTTCTGCGGATCTTTTGTGCAAAATTTTGCAATTGGGGACAGAAGATCAAGAAGCTGGCCCTATCGACTTTTCGATGCCCATAAGGCAAGCTGCCTTTCTTCGAATGGGTTATGCTCAGGGCATAATCAAGGCGTCTTATGTGAAGAGAGGCCTCATTAGCCAGTGAAGGTATTTGGTCCATGTGATCATGGTATGCTTTGCGCCAAAGAAAGCAGGGTTCGACACAATGGTGTCAAAGTTGCAGTCTAAAATGATATCTCTCACATACAATAAGCAATTCAGGTTCTCAGAAATGTTCTTCGGGGAGTTTGTTCATCAGATTTCTGCTCCCACCAGAGAGAGGTTTCTAATGTACCCACGCTTCATAATGATGATCATTCGCCATTTCTTGCCAGACCTGCCAACGCTGCCAGAGCAAACTGGCGTTGCCATCATAGATAAGCAGATATTTTCCAACTGCCAGTCCCACAATGCTCGAAGGGCTGAGCAAGTCAGGCCACAGGTGGCTCCTCTTTTTGGTGCCGTTATAGATCCAGATTTTGTTGCTCCCGATGGGGATGACTGGATTGGTGAAGCACCCCAACCACAACCCAGCAGCAGCAACCTCAACAACAGCAAACACCGGCTTGGCGCACTCCGGTTGCTCGAACTATTCCCCGCTCCCGATCTACTATAGAGGCTGCTGGGCCATCGACTTCGGCACCACAGCTTTTGAGCAAAGGGAACAGACGCTGCAGGAAATTTGGGATCAAGGAGCCGCTGCTCAAGAGAACATAGCAGAACAACTTGTTTAAGAAGTTCAACCGGTATAGAAGACATATTCAGAGAGATTGACGAATATCAGCTTCCAGCAGCTGATACAGAAGGTACAGCAGGAACAGAGCCTCATGAAGAGGTTGAAGGTTAAGTAGAGACCGCCTCTAAAACTGAATCAGAATCTAGTTCAGGAGAGGAAGAAGCTAAAGATCCAGCAGTTACAATTGGGAGATACGGATCAAGAGTTATTGTTAGCAGAAGAAAGATGTCACGTCCTGTACTTCGTGACGAAGAGGAGGGAGTCAGACCCTGGTTGAGAAAATTATGAAAGATCTACAAGCTCAGGGGGAGAGTAGTTGCAGAGAAGATGAGCTAAGGAGAGTCCAAATAAGAGATGATGATGAAGGAGGTGACCCCAGCACACAAAAAGATAGTGAGCTAGCAGATCTTCCACGTGAGACTGCTTAGCAACCTGTGATTCAAGGGGAGCCTGGATCATCTGGGATAGGAGGAGGAGGAAGTCAGGATAAATGCAAGGCTCAAGAGGCGTCAGAGTTAGTCGATCAAGAAATAAATGGAGCTTTGGCCGATATTGATGATGATCACGAGATGAATTTTTATTTTTTAGATGAGCTGGATGAATTCGAGGAAGGAGAGTTTATCCCAGAGAATATTCCTGACTGGAACCCAAATGGTGAAGTATTTGTAGATGAAGAAGATGAAGCTGACGAGTTCGTCATCCTGGGTTAAACAGTTACTAAGCAATACGTAAACACAGACCTGAATCCGGTAGACATAGACGTTCTGAAGTCAACAATAAACGATGAATCGGATGACGATGCTACTCAAGAAAAGGATAAAGAGATAACGAATGAAGAGAAGAGACAGCTTTGGTTCCGAAAGAATAGAAGAAGTCTGAGTTAGCTTTGAAAGAAAAGATGAGATTGCCAAGTCCAGAGAAACTATCTAGGCATTCTCAGGTGGTTTTTCAACAGAGAATTACAGCTTTTTGTGCTTAAGAGACGAGATGGGCTCCAGTATCTAAAGAGAAAGCTAAAACTCTTCAATACACTACCGAAATGTGAAGTAAAAGAACTGGCTTGGAAGAATCTGATAAACCTAGGCGACGACCTGTACGCAGAAGTGATAGCTAGAATTATAAGAAAAGAAGGTCAGTCAGGAAGGTTTGAGAGTATAAAGCCAAGGGAAGGAAAGAGAGTAACGGATGAGTCAAGGATAGATCCATTGACTGGAAAACCTTGGATGAACATGTTTTATAAACCAGTTCAATGTCTGAAGAAGGTTCCTTTTGAAACCAATGCGACAGGATGTTCTCGCAAATATGAAGTGGTGGTTTGTTGACAATGAAACTTCAGAGGCAGTGATGGAGGATCATGACGACATAGTTATTTTGAAAGCATATGACCCTCTGCACCTCGTAAACCTGTCTCAGGGCGACTTGTAGAAACTTCATGAGCAACCAATCTATTTTCACGAAGGTTGGAAATCTGAAGGCAGGAAGTACCAGAAGGTTGTTAAGGTTTGTGTATAACAAGGGTTGTACGCTTGTAGCAGTTTAAATAAGCCTAGTACTATAGATTAATTGAATATCGAGTTAGAAGCTATCGTCAAGGGGGAGTCTGTTAGTGCATCCTGTGTGACGACAACAGTCTAAGTGTAGATGGTCTTTTGTAATAGTTTCGGCTTTGTAATTACAGGTTATATATATGTTTGATATTGGATATATGTTTGATCTTGTTTGTGATTGATGTTCACTTATGTTCAAAGACAAGTGACACATAAGTTCAAAGATAAGTTCAAAGATAAGTTCAAACAAAAGTTCAAACATAAGTTCAAAGAAAAGTTCAAGAACCAGTTTAAAGACAAGTTCAAGAATAAGTTCAAAGGCTAGGGTTTGAACTTAGTAGGAGCTAAGTTCGAACATATAGTGGACAAGTTCGTGGGCATGGGCCTATACGAACTTGTCTAAGCTAAGTTCGAACTTAAGGTCTATAATTAAGAGTTAATCAGTTTTCATTATAGACTTTTGGAGAGATTAGTGTTCAGAGCTCGTATAGTGCACGTACGAACTTGTGAAGATTTCAGAGAGTCGTTTCGGAGAAATACACGTGTTGGGTCGTTCGTCGCAACGTCTATCATTGTGTTCGTCTCCGGGTTTCGTGCGTGTGATCGATCCGTTAAACCCCTAACGAGGATTCCGCACTCGTTGGAAGGTGTCGCGTCAAGATCAGATCCGTAGGTAGGTGACCTTACAATAGATAACTCAATTGTTTGGAGCTCTACTGGATTCAGATTTTGTTGATTCAGGTGGAGACGACTGGATTGTAAATGAGCTGCACCAACAAGCACCGGCACAACAAGAAGTGGTTGCTCTGATTCAGTCTCTGCCGATGTCATTTGGCTACTACATTGGTAGCACAAGCTGATCCGATACAGGAGACGTTAGAGGATATTTTTTCCCAAGGAGGAGCAGCTCAGGAATCAACTGCTGAAGAGCTGATTAAAGACATTCTTCAACCTCCAAAAAATTCTAGGAAATATATTTGACGACATTGAAAATTATCAGGCTGAAGATGCTATTGTGGCTGTAGAGACAAAGTCGGAGATAGATTCCGATACTGCCAGTGATGTCCGGGAAGTGGCAAACCCTACAACTAATCATGGTCAATACGACTCTAGAGTTTTTATGCCACAACAATCATTCCATCTTAGATGTTGAAGATGAGGCAGATAAGGATTTTGTGACAGATGAAGAGGGATTGGTCGCAAGGCACCAAAGAGCGAAGCAACAGCCCGTAGATAAGTCAAGGCCTTCTATATCAACCACCATTCCTCCAGCAACCATCACAACCACTCCATCAACATCCACATCATCTGACACCCAAAGCATTAATCAACTAAAAACTCAAGTTGATCTCCAATCAGTCCAAATTCTTCAACTTTCAAGGGCAGTCAGCGGGCTTCAACAGCATAACGCTCAGTTACATCAACATAATGGACTTTTAGATCAGACTGCGGCTGCCCAACAACAACAGATTGCAACTCTACAGGCCCTATTGGAGTAGATATTAAAAGATCGTGCAGCTTAGTGGGAGAGTTGTAGAGGCGATGAGTTGAGGGGGGCGCGTAGAGAATGTAAGGTCCTGAACTCACGGATCTATCTAGACGCGACACCGTCCAACGAGTGCGGAATCCTCGTTAGCGGCTTGACGGTAAGATCACATGCACGGAACACGGAGACTACCACAACGCTGTACGATCGATGACGAACGAACCTACGTGATGATTCTCTCCGAACTAACACACTATCAGCTGATAAACTCGAGATTGCCTTTTGCTAATTACTCACACAAATTCTGCAAAAGTGTCTTAATGATTTGAGTTAACCCCTAATTATTGAGGTGTATTCGAGTTTGTCATTGGACAAACTCGAATCTAGGCTCAAGGCCCATTCGAGTTTGTCTACATGACACATTCGAATTTACCTCCTATATCAAATTCGAATTTATCCCGTATTCGAATTTCACATGACCAACTTCTATTTGTGTAAATGATTTAACTTATGTTTGAATTAATCTTTGGATTTTATGTTTGAACTTCTTGTAATACATTACATCAAGTTCAAACATAGAATCAATAACTTTCGAACACATATAAACACATATATCAAACACTAGTTCATATTCAAACCTTGTAATATGACTAATACAAAATGATAACATCTTTAGACTGACATCGTCACACAGGGTGTACCAACAGACTTCCCCTTGACGATAGCTTCTAATTAATTAATTTCATTTTGATTAAGTGCTAGAACTATATATACTGCTACCTGCATATAAACCTGCATCTATACATACTTTCACTACCTTCTAGTACTTCCTAGCATCAGACCTTTAACCTTCATGGAAGAAGATAGGCTGATCATTTAGCTTCTGCAGGTCGTCCCTCGATAGATTTATTAGATGCAACGGATCATACACTCGCAAAATTACTTTGTCTTGTGTATCCTCCATTATTGCTTCAGCAGTTTCGTTATCTACGTACCACCACTTCATGTTGCTCAGAACATCCTGTGGCATCGTCTTCATAGGCACTCTCTTCAAACACTTTACAGGTTTGTAAACCATTCTGGCCCATGGCTTACCTGTATTAGGATCTATTCTTGATACGTCCTCAACTCTTTTCCCAGTTCTTGGCTTGAGCCTTTCGAATTTCCCTGAGCGACCCTCTTTCCTAATAATCTTTGCAATTACTTCAGCATAGGGGTCGTCACCAATATTTATCAGCTCTTTCCATGCCAATTCTTTCACTTCAACCTTCGGCAATGTATTGAAAACTTGAAGTGTTCGCCTTAGGTATTGAAGACCATCTCTCCTTTTCAATATAAACAGCTGCAGTTCTCGGTCAAAGAACCAGCTTATAATGCCTTCTGAGAGATTTTCTTCACTAGGAACCCTCATTTTCTTCTTCATTTTTGGCTTTTCTTTCTTTTGTTCCTTCTTGAACCACAACTTCAGTAAATCAGCCCTGGAAGGCTCTTTTTCTTCTCCTTCAAGTTCAAAGTCTTCGACCGAGGCTATCTTGATTTCATCTATATCAATCACATTGTGATTATCTCGCACCTACAACTCCGTGATAGGTTATGAATTTACGATCACCTCGTTGACATTATTGTCCTCGTCTTCTATCACTTCGTCGTCAGATCTCCAATCAACAATATCCTCCGGTACGAATTCTCCTTCTTCCAATTCCTCTACATCATCTTCTTCATCAAAATCCATTATCGCTTCCTCAAGGTCTCTCAAGGTGTCTATCATATCAGTTTCATAAGACTTTGAAGAACCCGCCTCACCTCATTCTCCTCCTGACTAACTAGGCTCCCCCTGAGCTTCAGCATGCTGAGCAGAGGTAAAATCTACTGGCTCACTATCTTTTTGCGCATCAGGATCATTGCCATCGTCATCTTCTCTTCCAATCTCTTGAGCATCTCTGCAGCTGGTCTCCCCCTGAGCCTTAAGATTTTTCATTAGCTGCTCGAGGAGGGACCTCATGGTTCTGATCTCAGCAGCCTGATCAGCGACAAATGTCTTCAATTGAATATTTTCTTGATCAATCTTTGCATTATGCTCTTGAAGCTCGCTGACTGCTTTTGTGAGTTGGAATATTTGGACTGTCTGGAAGTCTTCCTTGCTTCTCAGCTCTGAGAAACGCTGGTTATCTGTGAAGGTGGATGAAGTGGATGGAATGGATGTGATTGGGACGGCGTGATTGGAGGTGGAACAGATGGTTGAGCGGATGGAATCTCAGGCTCGAAAGCAGAGGCAGACGAAGCTCCCTGCATAAACATGTGCCTTTTGGCCCTTTGTCGAGGTACCAAAGGTACTACTTCCTCTTCTTCATAATCTGAGTCATCTGACTCCCTTGAAGCTCTACTCCTTCTAACCTCTTCCTCAATCACAACTAATCTTGATCCATATGCCCCTATGTGAATGGACGGATCTGCAGTCACAGTGTCAGGGGCCTCAACCTCAATCTCCTCAATTTCTTCTGACTCAGAATCAGAAGTTGAAACGGCTTCGCCTTCTGGCTCAGGTTGATACTCATCTATCTGTTTAAAAACATCAACTTCTCCTTCCGGAGGCTCTAAGAGATCTCCAACGAGTTCTGTAGTAATCTCCTCATTTGCATTAGGCCCGGCTGCCCAAATCTCCGCTAAAGTCTGAAGTCTAGGATCCGATACAGGTTGTACAGTTGACGGACCAGCCTCTGTCGTTTCTTGCACTTGACTTGTGGAAGGCCTATTAGCCTAAATTTGTCTCGCAGATGGCCTTTGCCTCCTCCTCTGTTGCTTAGGCCTAGGTTGTGGCTGTTGCTGTTGCTGTGGTTGCTGTGGAACCTGTAAATCCCCTGCCCAGTTGGCACCTTCAGGGACTACAAAATCAGGATTGATCACTACACCAAAAAGAGGTGCATCCACTGGCCTAGCCAGACTTCCCCTATGAGTTGAGCAATCTACAAAAATTCGTTTGTCTATGACAACAACGCTTTGAATTTCGTTCAGCTGTGGCAGGTTTGGCAGGAAATGTCTGATCAGCATCATCACGAATCGTGGATATAGCAAAAATCTTTCTCTGTCTGGAGCTGTTATTTGTTGAACAAACTCAGAAAAGAACATCTCTGAGAAGCTAAACCTTTGATTGTACACCAATGCTATCATTCCGGACTGAATCTTCGATACAATGTAATCGAAGCCTTCTTTCTTCGCAACAAAACATACCATAAAGACGTGTGCCAAATATCGCCATTGTCCTATAAGCCCACTTTTCATGTAGGAAGACTTAGTTACGTCCAGGCTATACCCCATTCTAACAAAGTCACCTGCCTGATTGATAACGGGAAGTCAATCGGCCCATTCTCTTGTTCCTGAGATCCAAGCTGCAAAACTTGACGTAGCATATCGGCTGAAAACACTAGAGGGTGTCCATCGACCCTCGTCCTTAGTACTGTCGGAGTAACAGTACAATCCACTTGCAAATGTCCCAAAACTGACGAAAGTAAGGGATGACTATCTGAATGTTATGGGATAGAGCATATGCAATCCTTGATCCAATCAGAAAATCCACCATCTGGCGGAAGGCTTGAGCCTCTGGAATCGCATGGTCAGGAGAGATGACCATGTTATGCTTGGGAACAAAGATTCTATCAGCCATGTCTGCACAATACAGCATATAAGATATTAGAATTATTAAGAAGAAATAAACTTGTTTAAACTGAAATTTGTATTATTTTGAACTTGTATAAGTACAAAATCTAACACATATGACTTTTTTTACAAGTTTAATTTAAATTTTAATCAAATAATTCGAATATAATGACAAAATCGAACAACAAATTCGAACAACAAATTCGAAGGACCACTTATTCGAGTTTAACGACTTATTCGAGTTTAGTGACAAACTCGAATCTAGCCAAGAACAAACTCGAAGGAGTCGGTCACTTTAATCACAATACTCCAAGATTTTAACCATTTTAAACGTAGCAAATCATATCTACTAGTCCTAATAGGTTCTAGTCAAAGATATTTGTAATCAATTCGACATTTCATCGATTCAAAGTTTGTTATTTTGAACTACAAACTTTCTACCATTAAAACTTAAAATTCCTTTAATTTTGGCTCAAATGGAGTCTAACACCACCTAAATCTTGTACAACACTATTGATTATACCTAGATTTGTTGGTAATCTCAAACACCGATGGACAAAAGTCGAAAAATAGTGTGAAAATCGAAAATCGGCAAATTCGAAGGAACAAACTCGAGATTGCTGGTGATAAACTCGAAGGGTCAAAGTCAAAGGGAGGTGATTTATGACTATCACTGTTGACCTATTTATACCAACCTTCTTCGAGTTTGATACCTTTCTCGAGTTTACTGTCAAACTCGAAGCCTTGCCAAATTCGAATGTATATTCGAATTTTGCTTAGACTCGAATTTAATCTGAAATTTTTTTGAAAATTTCGAAAATCTTTGAAATAAATTCAAGTTTTTCAACCTTTTCGTGTAACGGAATAAACTATGCCAAATCTTTTACCCCAAGCACAAGATTTTCACGCAATGTTTATTTTATTCAACTAGGAATGCACCCTCAGTAAATTTTGACCTTTTTCCAAAAAATTTGAAAATAAAATTAAACTTAAAAAGAAAATTTAAAAATAAAGGAAAAATTGTGAGCAAAAATTAAACTTAGACTAAACTACATTATTTAAAATTTAGAACCTATACTAAAAACTTAACAGAATGTTTTTGACGAGCATAGTCAAAGAAAGGTTCAATCAGATAGCGGCGTCAAATACGCACTTTCAGTACTTAAACTTTCACACTTAGGAATTTTTTATTCCTTTGATTGTTTGGCGTGACATACATTTCTAGCCGATTGTTGGTATTATTTCCCCTTTAAACATGTTACATTTTGGAATATCCCTTGGCCTTTTTATTTATCATGAAATTATCTTACGTGACTCAGACATAGACATACCCTTATGATCAAGGCATACACACAATGATTCTAACTTTTTGGTACTTGCAAACCTTCTTTAAAAGGCAAACAACGGACACAGGTCTGTATTTACATACAACAAAGTGTCTTAGTTTGTCTTAAGGTTTATTTTTAAAGCTTGCAAGACAGCGGTGACCGGTCTGTACCGACGTACAACAAAGCGACATGACTTGCTAACTCGAATCAAAACAGAGGCAACAGGTCTGTACTTACGTACAACAGAGTTACTTCTTTTGACTCTTAACTCAGTATGATTTTTCTATTCTTTCTATTTTTAAGATGTATCTGATGTTGCTATACATCCCCAGAAAGTTTGCATACCTCATTTAGAATCAAAGTCTGTATGTCTCTAACATAAAAATTAAGACCAATTGGTCTTACATCTAAGTTAGTGACACGTTTGAGTTTTTCTTGAATATTTTATTAGCCTTGAGACTCCCAATATGTATTATGCCTACCAACACATCATACTAGATAATGTATTACACTTAGAATATTAGCTGCATTATGTGTGAAAGCTAAACACTTAGAGATTTTAAAGACTGTGCTAATTTTCGTCACTTTAAACCTATGCATCTAAGACTTTAACTCTTTTTCTGATATTCTCTTTTTTTTGAATTTTTTATGGTTTTCTCTCTTTTTTCTTTTGTTTTTCATAAGTAATAGCAAGAAAATAATATAACCTACTAACTTACTAAAAATAGAAACTATCCTAAGTTACTAAACTTACTATAAGAAGAAAGAAAGACTACTGCTATAAAAGGAAATAATATTCTACTAAGGTCAATTCACTCTGGGTTACGCATTCCATTTAGTTGAATCAAATACTCAAAAAGTGACTTATCAAAAGCTTTGGTAAATAAATCAGCATTATTCTCATCCGTTGCCACTTTTACCAGCTTGATTAAGTTCTTTTCAGCACAATCACATACAAAATGATGTCTTATGTCTATGTGCTTTGTTTTATTATGTTTAACTGGATTATTAGTTATGGCAATTGTTGACTGGTTATCTATCCTAATAGGAGTATGAGTGTAAGTCAAACCGTAATCCCGCAATTGTTGTTGTATCCACAGAACCTGTGAACAGCAAATACCAGCAGCAACGTATTCGGCCTCGCACGTTGACACGGCTACCGAAGTCTGTTTCTTGCATTGCCAGGAAACGAGTCTCCCTCCTAGGAACTGACAACCTGCAGTTGTTGACTTGCGCGTCAAGCTGCATCCTCCGTAGTCTGAGTCCGTGAATGCTTCCAATTCCAAATCTCCCTCTGCGTGATACCAAAGTCCCATCTTCGGTTTCGACTTGAGGTGTCGTAGAATCTGCTTCACAACTTTCATGTGCATCTCTTTTGGATTAGCTTGAAACCTAGCACAAATACAAACAGCAAACATATTGTCAGGTCTAGTGACCCAATCATGGCCCGATATAACGTCGGATCCACATCGGTATCACTTTCAGTACCCGGTCCGAGATTGTGATTCACTTGAATCGGCGTGCTGAAATGAGCTGTCAATTTTGTCCCTTCCATCCTGAAGCGCTCTAATATGTCGTAGACATACTTCGTCTGATGGATAAACATCCCCTCCTTCTTCTGGTCAACTTGCAAACCCAAAAAGAAATTCAACTCACCCATTGCACTCATCTCGAATTTTGACTTCATCACCTTCTCAAAATCCTTGCACATTTGCTCGTGTGATGATCCAAAGATGATATCATCAACGTTCACTTGTACCAAGATAAAGTGTTCTCCCTTTCGCTTTACGAACAGCGTACTGTCTATCCTTCCTCCTTCAAACCCATTTTCAAACAGATGGTTGGACAGAGTCTCGTACCACGCCCTTGGTGCTTGATGCAATCCATACAGAGCCTTATCTAATCGATATACTTTGTCTGGATATTTCGGATCTGTAAACCCGGGCGGCTGCTCTACATACACCAGCTCCTTCACTTTCCCATAGAGGAAAGCACTCTTAACGTCTAGCTGATAAACCTCAAATCCCTTGAAGGAAGCAAAAGCCAGAAACAAACGAATTGCTTCCAACCTTGCTACTGGCGCGAACACCTCATTGTAATCGATTCCCTCCTCTTCGTTGAAACCCTTTAAAACTAACATTGCCTTGTTGTGAGTGACTATTCCCCGATCGTTTCTTTTGCACTTAAAAACCCATTTGGTTCCTATTGCTATTTCCCCTCGAGGTAATGGAACTAACTCCCACACTTCTAGTTTCCTAAACTGTGACAGCTCTTCCTGCATCGCTTCAACCCAAGAGTTGTCTTTTAGTGCCATTTGCACGTCTTTCGGCTCTACTTGCGAGATGAAACAAGAGTAGAGGCAGGTATGAAAGGCCTCGGAGTCATTTATCATCGACAACAACACAGTGTTGTCATTTAAACTACTCCTAGTCCTGACACCCGCATTAGGATTTCCTATGATGCTTTCTATAGGATGGTTCTTGTTGATCCTAGATGTCTCTATCTCGTCAAGTCTCAGATAATCTCCTAAATTGGATCCTATTGCACCTAACGGGGGAACGACCTCAGACTCCACGTTCTCTTCCTCGTGGAAAGTTTCCTCAAAGTTGGAATTTGTTGTTTGAGTCTGATTCTCGTTTGTAGGTGCTTCAGAATCAGTGACTTCTGGAGATCCATCTTCAGTTGAAGTAGGCTCGGATGTTGATTGAAATGTAGTCCTCGGAAAGCTATGACCCTCGTCATCCAGATTCAACGTCGCCATATCCTTTTTGATGGTACCTGCATTTTCATCCAAAGGAATGTTAAATAACTCAAACAGTTTGTCATAGTCAAATATCCATTCCGGACCTGTTTGGGGTTCATGTGTATAACTTATGGCTTCAGTGTTATACACAATCTCTACTGTACTATTAGTTTTGTTAAAAACCCGTTTGTTTGGTGAGTTCGGCACATAACCTAGGAAGTATCCTTCGTCAGCCTTTTCACCAAACTTAGGTTGATGTTTTGTTCTTAATAAAGTACATGGTACCCCAAAAGGTTTGAAGCCAGTTAAAATAGGTGGCCGTTTATTCAAAATTTCATAACAGGTTTTGTTCAAAGATTTGACAGCAAGGACCCGATTTAAAATATGACATGCGGTATTCACTGCCTCCACCCAAAACATGGTAGGAAGCTTTGAATCCGAAAGCATGGTCCTTGCTGCCTCCATCAATGTCCTGTTCTTTCGTTCGGCCACCCCATTTTGTTGTGGCTCATAGGGTGCACTAAACTGATGCACTATGCCCTTTGATAGGCAATATACACCAACTACAGAGTTTTTAAACTCAGTTCCGTTATCACTACGAAGCCGTTTAACCCTTGTTCCATATGAGTTCTCCACTTGGTCTAAGAACCCAATGAGCTTGGAAGCCGTCTCGTCCTTTGTACCTAGGAAGAAAACCCAAGAAAAACGTGAGTAATCGTCAGTAACAACTAACAATACCAACTACCACCTATACTCCTTTTGTTGATTGGTCCGAAGAGGTCCATATGCAGCAAATCGAATGTGGTAGTGATGGAGTTCTGAGTCTTGGACTTGTGCGCCTTCTTATGTTGTTTGCCCTTCTTGCAAGGTAGACACTTATCCTTGAACTGAAAACTCTTCATAGGCACACCTTGCACTAACCCATGTTTCGTAATATAATTCATCTTTCTCAGGTGCAAGTGTGCCATGCGGCTGTGCCACAAAACCGACTCAGTTTCTGAAGCTTTAGATAACAAGCAGATTGGTCCCATCGAAGATTCAGGCTTGTTATCAGTGAGATGATTGAAGCACTCATGGATCTTGATGATGATACACTGGATGGAGGTTTTGATTATGAAGATGAAGAGCTTGAAGAAGGAGAGTTTATTCCGGAAGAGATAGTAGATTGGCAACCTGAAGATGAAGTAGTAGCTGATGAGGATGATGAAGCTGACGAAATAGTTGTACAGCAGAATCCTATCACTGACACTTATATGATAGATGGAGATAGAATTGTCGATGTTGACATAGTGAATGCTGCCTTGAATCCTAAGTCATCGACTGAAGAACCAGCAAGAGAGCTAAGTAACGAAGAAAAAAGGAAGCTATGGTTCAGAGCCGAAGAGAAGGAGTTAGCAATTTGGAGATCAATGAAAGTGCCTGGTACAGGGAAGCTATCTAAGCGAATCTTAAGTTGGTTCTTTGACAGAGATCTTCAACTTTTTATAATTAAAAGAAAAGACGGGCTTCAGTACTTAAGGCGAACATTGAAAGCATTCAACACCCTTCCAAAGATTGAAATCACAACGCTTGCATGGAAAGATCTGATAAATATTGGTGATGATCCTTATGCGAATGTAATTGAAAGAATAATAAGAAAGGAGGGGAGATCTAGGAAGTTTGAACGGTTGAGTCCAAGGGTCGGAAGAAGAGTCGAGGATAAGTCACGTATAGATCCTCTTACAGGCCGACCTTGGATGAGGATTCAGTACAAACCAGTGAAATGCCTGAGGAAGGTACCTCTGAAGAAAATGCCACAGAATGTTTTGCGAAATCTACGTTGGTGGTATGTATACAGAGACCGGGGAAGCAGTCATGGAAGATTTTGAAGAAAAGGTCATCCATAAGGTCTATGACCCGCTTCACCTGGTGAACCTATCTAAAGAAGACCTGCAGATTTTGTATAACTGTAAGATTTCCAGTGACGCACATATGGATACTGAAGCTAGTAAGTATGAAAATGTGGTCAAGGTATGCGTTGAAAAAGGTTTGTATGCTGGTAGTGTTTTGAATCAATAATAAACCATGTTCTCAAATCAAATGTGTGAATTATTAGAAGCTATCGTCAAGGGGGAGTCTGTTGGTACATCCCGTGTGACGATAGCAGTCTAAGTTGTCTTACATTGTGATTTAGCATATGTTTGGTATATATATATTATGTATGATTGATGATTATCAGTGTTTGTATGTTTGAACCTGATGTAACGTATTACAAGAAGTTCAAACATAAAGCTCAAAGATAAAATCAGTCATAAGGTAATATCATAAGTTTCAAACACTTAGTTGTATATGTCAAAGGCTAGATTCGAATTGCATAAGAGGATACATTCGAATCTGTGATAGATTCGAATGAGACCTTAGATTCGAATATAGGATAGATTCGAGACTGTCATGTTGAACAGACTCGAATGGGCCTTGGGCCAGATTCGAGTCTGACCCACATCAGATTCGAATCAGGGTCTATAATTAGGGATAGACTCGAATGATTAGAGACTTTTTGCAGAATTCGTGAGGAATTAAGCAAGAGGCGATCTCGAGTTTATCAGCTAGGTGAGTGCCGTTTCGGAGAGAATTAGTACGTAGGATCGTTCGTGTGTCGTTCGTTCAGCGTCTAATAGTCTCCGTGTTCCGTTGGTTGAGAGTTGTCCGTCTAACCGTCAACGAGGATTCCGCACTCGTTCACGGATCCGCGTCTAGATAGATCTTGCAGTCGTAGACCTTACATGTGGTATCAGAGCCAGCGGAGTGTTCTTGGTGTTCTTCGTGTTCATCAGATACATTCTAGGTTTCTTGACGCTAGTTGGACGGTTTTGCTCTCAAAAACGTGTTTTTGAGCTTAGCAAATTCGTATTCGGGAAACACTTTGTTGTTTTTCACGTTTTTGATCGAAATCATTATTTTTCGTTTGAAAAATAGTGGTTTAATCTGTAAAACGTCAAAAATTCAACGTGTAAGCCGTTTTTCGAGTTTGCGGCGCTCGATTCTATAGGGGTAATTAGGGTTTTACTTTAGTCTCGAGTCTAACCTAAATACGCTCCTTTCGAGTCAATTTCAGTGTGTTTCGAGTCTACTTTGTTTCGAATCTGTTACTTCATTCGAATTGGATCTCGAGTCTGTGTTGTTTCGAGTTTATTTCGAGTTTGTTACTGTTTCGATTCTGTGCTTCGAATCTACTAGACATTCGAATCTACTGAAGCCTTCGAATCTAAGGACCATCGAATCTAAGGAGTTGTTCGAATCTGACATTATTTCGAATCTAATTGACTTTTAAGACTTAATCGAATTTCATTTCAAAAGATTTAATATTAATTAGTTTCGACTCTATCCAGATTCGAATAAGTTAGTCTAAATCAGTTTCGAATTAAATTAATTAAGTTCAAATTCAATTTCTTTCAGAAAAGATGTCAAACCTTCAGAAATTCCTTGAGATGGATAACGAAGTTGGGAAGGCAAATGCACCGCCAAAGCTGATGAAAGTTGAGGATTATTACTGGTGGAAGGACAGATTTACGGATTTTGTACGATTCAACGATATGCGCATGTGGGTGTGCATAGATGAAGGGTACATTCCGCCAGTATCTGAAGTTGAAGGCCGTCAAAAGGTCTTGTCATATCAGATGATGAAAGAAGATGACAAGAAACTATTTGAAGCTGAAAACAAAGCTTTCTCCATTATCCGTATGGCTTTACCTCAAGATATTTTACACACATTTCGGACTCAAAGGACGTCGAAGGAACTTTGGGAGTCTCTCCAGAAAAGGTGTGAAGGTAATCCTCGGGTGCGTAGAAAGCGTACAGAGCTGTTGACTCAACAGTTTGCAATTTTCAAGGCTATTAAGGATGAACAGTTGGATGATATTATCACAAGGTTCTATCATCTGATAACTGAACTTGAAAGTCATGGAATTGAGTATTCGGACACTGACAAGAACAACAAGCTTCTTGATGCCCTACCAGCCAAATGGGCTATGTACGTGGCAATGATTAAGCTTAATGAGGACAAGTATTATGCTCAATCACTTGATGATATTGTGGGAACGTTGAGGGCATATCACTTCGAGATGATTAAGGCTGAGACTGATTACGAGCAAGTCCAGAATCCGGCTATGTATTTTGGAAAGACATCTAAATCATCAGTGACAGCTGAACCAAAGAGTGCTACAGCGTTTTTCACCGGAGAAACGTCATCGCCACCAGAGTCCGAAGACTCACTGAATCGCGCGTTCTTAGGGTTAGGAAGATCGGAAGAACCGCAACCTCAAGTCCATCAGGCACCGACAAGTCAGAGCTATTCAAAGATGCCGATGAGCGCAAAGTCCGCAGAAAAACATTTGAATCTGCTTGCTTCCTTTGTGGCAGCTTATGGAAATTGTGTTCAAGGGAAAATTCATGACCCAGCTCTATGGGATGAAGATTATGATCAGGTCGACCCTGATGACTTAGAGGAAATGGATCTTAAGTGGCAACTGGCCATGGTGACCCAGAGGGTTAAAAGATTCATTAAGCGAACTGGGAGGAATCTGCAAATGAACAACAAAGGGATAGGATTTGATAAGTCTAAGGTCAAATGCTACAACTGTCAGGGATTGGGACACTTCGCCAGGGAGTGTCAAAGACCGAAGGTAGAGACATACCAAGGACAGAGTCAGCATCAAGGACAGTACCAAAATCAGTCCCAACAAAGATACCTTCCGAGTTCCTCATCTGGTCAAGCCAATCTAGCGGGTCTAATATCCAATGTCACGTCTGACAGACAGCTAGATGGTTCCTATGACTGGAGTTCACATCCTGAGTCCAATGCTAGAGCTTTCATGGCTGAAGTTACGGAGAATGGTTGTGAAGAAGACGAGCAGACCACAAGGGACAGCAGTCCGATGTGGGTAGAGAAAGCGAATGATCAGACCGTGCTGGAGTTTGCTGCTCAGATGGCCAACGTGGAATCTGATAACTCTAAGGTTAGTCTTTCTTATTCTCTATTTTCAGAATTATGTGCTTTGTGTGCTACTTCTAATGATAGGTTAAATCTAGTCTTAGAATCACACAAAACCATCTCTGCTCAAAATGAAATTTAAAAATTGAAAACGCTAGCCTAAATGATATAAAACAAGATTTAAAAGAAAAGCTTAAGGCTGATGCTCAAGACGTAATCGTTCTAAAAGAAAAACTGAGTGAGCAGTGTGTTAGGATAGAGCTTATGTATGAGCACGTAGAGGCCTTGACCAAAAGTCTGAAAGATAAGGACATAGAGCTAGCCGAGACCAAAGTTAAGGTAGCAGAGGCAAATAGCAAGCTGGAAAAGTTTAGGAATTCGAGCCTAAACCTAGGAAAAGTCTTAGATGCCCAAAGACAGTCTAAGAAGCCTGTAGGTCTAGGTTTTCACGAAATTCCTCCACCATTCAATGCGAACTATGTGCCTCAGCCTCAGGAGAAAACTGACAAGTCAGTAGTTTTAGAGGACCTACCTGAACCGACACCTGAGCCTACAGTTGAAAATACACCTAAGGTGGATGACTCTACTGTCAAGGTCAAGAAAGTGAAATTTGTGTCTTCCTCCAGTGAAACACCTGCAGAAAAACAGAAAAGTTCATGGGCTGACCAGGTCGAAGAGACAGACACTGTAGATGTACCAAAGGAAGTAGACACTAGTGAGACACCTAGATCTAGGGGACCAACCAAAAAGTCCATGGATAAGATGTCTTGCTTTAGATGTCACGAGAAAGGGCATGTTGCTTCTCACTGTCCAAATAGGAAAGCAGATGTTACCCCTAAGACAGTGAACCCAACACCTGTTAAGCCCTCAACAAGTGTGGCGAGCACGAGTAGTTCTCAGAGTACCGAGAAAACTGTGCAGGCCGCACCAAAACCTGTTGTGAAACAAACACCGGTTAAGGTTGGACCAAAAGAAGTGGTTAGGACAAATTCACCGAATCGTGTCATTAATCAATCTAGGTCAGCACCTCAACAAGTCTATAGGAGCACCACACCTAGCAGGTCACACACTCCAGTTAGGTCACATACTCCCGTTAGACATTATGTTCCGGTAAGAGCTCAGGGATCACAGTCTGAAATGCAGTATAATAAGAGTTATTCTAGAGCACCACAACAAATGCCTACTCAAAGGCAAAGAGTGCATCTAAATCACTCGGCACCACAACAGAATTCAGTTCAAAGGCCCAAGTCACCTGAAAGGCGAGATGGGTACTTGAAAGAGTTCACGTATGTGGACGAGAATGGTATTACCAAGTCAGTCATGGCTTGGGTTCCCCGTGATAACTAACCTATTTTCTTTCATGTGCAGGAGATAACTACCGGTCCAAACAACAAGTGGTTCGTCGACAGTGGTTGCTCCAGGCACATGACGGGGGAAAGAAGTCTTCTCACAGACTTCAAGGGGGGTAATAGGGGATTCGTATCATTCGCGGGTAACAAGGGTGGAAATATCACTGGAACTGGAGAAGTCACTAATGGGACGATTACTTTGGATCAAGTTTATCACGTTGATAAACTGGTTCATAATCTCATTAGTGTCTCTCAAATCTGTGATAAGAAGAACTCGGTGTTATTTACTGACACTGAGGCGTTAGTGCTAAAGCCTGGATTCAAAATACCTGAAGATTGGATATTGATGCGGGCGCCAAGGAAGAATGACTTGTACATGCTCGATATGAACAAGCCAGATACTTCGATAGGTCCGATCTGCTTACTATCAAAAGCTTCAGAGATGGAGTCCGTACTGTGGCACAGACGCATGGCTCACCTGCACCTGAGAAAGATGAATTACATTACGAAGCATGGACTGGTGCAAGGTGTGCCCATGAAAAGTTTTCAGTTCGAGGATAAGTGTCTACCTTGCATGAAGGGCAAACAACACAAGAAGACACACAAGTCCAAGAAGCAGAATTCCATAGCCTCAACATTCGATCTGTTGCACATGGACCTTTTCGGCCCAATCAACAAAAGGAGTATTGGAGGTAGTTGGTACTGCTTAGTTATCACCGACGATTACTCACGTTTTTCTTGGGTTTTCTTTTTAGGTACGAAGGACGAGACGGCTGCGAGGCTCATCGGGTTCTTGGACCAAGTGGAGAACTCATATGGAACTAGGGTTAAATGTATTCGTAGTGATAATGGAACTGAATTCAAAAACACTGTAATTGGTGTATATTGCCTATCAAAGGGCATCGTGCATCAATTCAGTGCACCATATGAACCTCAACAGAATGGGGTGGCCGAACGTAAAAATAGAACTTTGATTGAGGCTGCAAGGACTATGCTTTCGGATTCAAAGCTTCCTACCATGTTTTGGGGGGAGGCAGTGAATACCGCGTGCCACATTTTAAACCGAGTCCTTACAGTCAAATCATTGAACAAAACATGCTATGAAATTTTGAATAAACGGCCACCTAACTTAACTGGATTCGAACCGTTTGGAGTACCATGCACACTTTTAAGAACAAAACATCAACCGAAGTTTGGTGAAAAGGCTGACGAAGGATACTTCCTAGGTTATGTGCCAAACTCACCAAACAAACGAGTGTTCAACAAAACAACTGGTACTGTGGAGATTGTGTATAACATTGAAGTCACGAGTTATACACATGAACCCCAAACTGGTCCGGAATGGATATTTGACTATGATAAGTTATTTGAGTCATTTAACATTCCTCTGGATTATAATGCAGGTACAATAGAGAAGGACTTGGCGACGTTACATCTGAACGACGATGGCCAAATCTTTCCAAGGAACACGTTCGAATCTACTTCCGAGCCTACTGCGACTATAGATGGGTCTCCAGAAGTTGCTGATCAAGAGGCACCTACCACTGAGAATCAGACTCAAGCATCGAGTTCCAACTCTGAGGAAAATGTCCGTGAGGAGGAAAATGTAGAAGCTGAGTCTGTTCCCCCTTTAGGTGAAATAGGATCCAACTTAGGAGATAATCTAAGGGTTGATGAAATAGAGACCTCTAGGATTAACAAGAACCATCCAATAGAAAGCATCATAGGAAATCCTAACGAGGGTGTGAGGACTCGGAGTAGTGTAAATAACAACACCGTGTTGTTGTCGATGATAAACGACTCCGAGGCATATCACACATGTCTTTATTCATGTTTCATATCGCAAGTAGAGCCTAAGAATGTGCAAATGGCACTTAAGGATAACTCCTGGGTTGAAGCGATGCAGGAAGAACTTTCACAGTTTAGGAAACTAGAAGTGTGGGAGTTAGTTCCGTTACCTCGAGGGGAGATTGCAATAGGAACCAAATGGGTTTTTAAGTGCAAAAGAGACGATCGGGTATAGTCACGCGCAACAAGGCGAGATTAGTTGTAAAGGGTTTCAACCAAGAGGAGGGAATCGATTACAACGAAGTTTTTGCACCAGTAGCAAGGCTGGAAGCCATTAGGTTGTTTCTAGCGTTTGCCTCCTTCAAAGGCTTTAAGGTATATCAACTGGACGTTAAGAGTGCTTTCCTGTATGGGAAAGTGAAGGAGTTGGTGTATGTAGAACAACCGCCCGGATTTACAGATCCAAAATATCCTGATAGAATATATCGCTTAGATAAGGCTCTTTATGGATTACATCAGGCACCTAGGGCGTGGTATGAGACTTTATCCAACCATCTTTTAGAAAACGGTTTTGAAAGGGGTAGGATAGATAGTACTCTATTTGTGAAGAGGAAAGGAGAACACTTTATCTTGGTACAAGTGTACGTCGATGATATCATTTTTGGATCATCAGACGAACAGATGTGCAAAGATTTCGAAAAGGTGATGAAGTCTAAGTTCGAGATGAGTGCTATGGGAGAGTTGAATTTCTTTTTAGGGTTACAAGTTGACCAAAAGAAGGAAGGGATGTTTATCCATCAAACTAAGTATGTCTATGACATATTAGAACAGTTTGGGATGGAGGGAACTAAGTTGACTGCCCACTTCAGCACGCCGATTCAAGTGAATCACAATCTCGGGCCGGGTACTGAAAGTGATACCGATGTGGATCCGACTTTATATCGGGCCATGATTGGGTCACTTATGTATTTAACCGCTTCAAGACCTGACATAATGTTTGCTGTGTGTATTTGTGCTAGGTTTCAAGCGAATCCGAAGGAGATGCATATGAAAGCTGTGAAGCGGATTCTACGATACCTCAAGTCGAAACCGAAGCTGGGACTTTGGTATCACGCGGAGGGAGATCTAGAGTTGGAGGCGTTCACAGATTCGGACTACGGAGGATGCAGCTTGACGCGCAAATCAACGACTGGAGGTTGTCAGTTCCTAGGAGGGAGATTGGTGTCCTGGCAATGCAAGAAACAAACATCGGTAGCCGTGTCAACGTGCGAGGCCGAGTATGTAGCTGCTGGTAGTTGCTGTTCACAGGTTCTTTGGATACAACAACAATTGCGGGATTACGGTTTGGCTTACACTCAAACTCCTATTAGGATAGACAATCAATCTACAATTGCTATAACTAATAATCCAGTTAAACACAGTAAAACAAAGCACATAGACATTAGGCATCATTTTATTCGTGATTGTGCTGAAAAGAACTTAATCAAATTGGTAAAAGTGGCAACAGAAGATAATAATGCTGATTTATTTACCAAAGCATTTGATAAGTCACGGTTTGAATATTTAATTCAACTAAATGGAATGCGCAACCCAGAGTAATTTGGCCTTAGTAGTAGTTTATTTCCTTTTATAGCTGTAGTATTTCTTTCTTTTTATAGTAAGTCTGCTAATTTAGGATAGTTTCTATTTTTAGTAAGTGTCTATTTTTAGTAAGTTAGTAGGTTATCTTATTTTATTGCTATTTCTTATGAAAAACAAAAGAAAAAAAAAAGAGAAAATCATAAAAATACAAAAAAAGAGAATATCAGAAAAAGGAGCTAAGTCTTAGATACATAGGTTCAAAGTGACGAAAATTAGCCCCGTCGTTACAGACTCTAAGTATTTAGGCTTTCACACATAATGCAACTAAATCCTAAGTGTTATACTTTATTTAGTTCGATGTGTTGGTAGGCATAATACATATAGGGAATCTCAAGGCTAATAAAATATTCTTGAAAAAGTCAAGCGTGTCACTAACTTAGATGTACGACCAATCGGTCTTAATTTTTATGTACAAGACATACAAACATTGAGTCTAAATGAGGTATGCAAACTTTCTGGGGATGTATGGCAACATCAAATACATCTGACAATGGAAAGAATAGAAATATCATGTAAAACTGAGAGTCGAAAACATGCAACTCTGTTGTACGTAAGTACAGACCTGTTGTCTCTGTTTAGATTCGGGTTAGCAGACATGTCGCTTTGTTGTACGTCAGTACAGACCTGTCACCGCTGTCTGCTACCTTTAAAAATAAACCTTAAGTCGAACTAAGACACTTTGTTGTATGAGAATACAGACCTGTGTCCGATGTTTGTCTTTTAAAGAAAGTTTGCAAATACCAACAAGTTAGAATTTTTGTCTGTGTGCCTTGATCATAAAAGTATGTCTATGTCTGAGTCACGTAAGATAATTTCCTGATAAATAAAAAGGCCAAGGGATATTCCGAAGTGTAGAATGTTTAACAGGGTAAAATACCAACAATTGGCTAAATAGGTATGTCACAACAAACAATCAAAGGAATCAAAAATTCCTAAGTGTGAAAGTTTAAGTACTGAAAGTTAGTATCGGACATCGCTATCTGATTGAACCTTTCTTAGACTATACTCATCAAAAATGTTGTTAAGTATTTAGCTTAGATTGTCAAATTTTTCTTAAGTCTAGATTAAATTTTTTGGTCAACATTTTATTTTACTTTATTTTATTTTTACCTTAGTTTATTTTATTTCATTTTAGTTTAGGTAAAAGGTCAAAAGTTACTGAGGGTGCATTCAAAGTTGGATAAAATAAACAATGCGTGAATTATCTTGAGCTTAGGGTAAAAGAGTTGGCATAGTTTATCTGGTTACACGATACCGTAGAAAAAGTTGGAAATGTTGAATTTATTTCAAAATTTTCGAAAATTTTCTAAGTATTGGAAGGATTCGAATCTAAGACAGACTCGAATAAGGAGAACTTCGAATCTGTCAGTAGATTCGAATCTACTCTTAGACTCGAAGGTTGGTAGTATATATAGGTCAACAGTGAAGTCATTTAATACCTACTGTTGTCGAATCTATACTCTCGAATCTATTTTGGCGATTTCGAATCTGTCCTCGAGTCTACCGTTTCTCTACTAAACGACATTTTGTCGACTTTGAAGACGTTGTGTTCGAGTCTACAAACACTTCTAGGTATAATCAACTAGATTGTACAAGATTTGTGTAGTTTTATACACAATTTTAAGCTAAAACATCAAATTTTGAAGTTTTATGGGTCAAAATAGGGTTTTTGCTAAATAACTAAGTTTGGACCTATAAAAGATCAAATTAAAGACATAAATCAATGATTAGAACCTAGTTGAACTAATGTATGTGATTTACCAAGTTCAAAATGGTTAAAATCTTGGGTTTTTGTTGAAAATTCATTCGTCGGGGCTTCGAATCTGTTCTAGGACTCTCGAATCTGTTCATGGGCTTCTCGAATCTATCATTAGATTCGAGATGACCATGATATTCGAATCTGTCCATTAGACTCGAAAAGGGACACTTCGAATCTGTTCCCTTCGAATCTGTACTTTATTTATTTTGTTTAATTTAAACTTTATTAAACTTGTGGAAATTTAATTGTGTTGGATTTTGTATTTAATCAAGTACAAAATAAAACAAATTTTGAATTTAAACAAGTTTCTTGATTTTTAATAAGTCTAACAGTTTTATTTATTATGCAGATATGGCAGTTCGTGCTTTTGTCCCGAAACATAATATGGTCCTTAATCCAGACAATAATATCCCTGAGGCGCAGGGATATCGCCAAGTTTTGGATTTCCTAGCTGAATCTAGGATTAGCTTTGCTCTATACCATAACATCCCAATTGTTATTTCATATGTGAGGCAGTTTTACGACCATTTACAAGTTGATTGCACTGTCACCCCGACAGTTCTAAGAACCAGAATCGCTGGCCAACCTCTAATCTTCTCAGCAGATATGTTGCGCCAAGTGCTATATTTGGGTTCACAGGAACAAGAAGACGGGCCTATAGACTTTCCATTGAGTATTAGGCAAGCCGCGTTTCTGAGAATGGGCTATAGTCTAGACGTTACGAAATCATCTTATATGAAAAGTGGATTGATAGGGCAGTGGCGATTTCTGGTCCACGTGTTCATGGTTTGTTTTGCGCCAAAGAAGGCTGGTTTTGATTACATCGTCTCAAAGATCCAATCAGGGGTGATTGCGATGGTGTATAAAAGGAAGTTCAGCTTCTCGTAGTTGTTTTTCTCGGAATTCATCCATCAGATTACAGCTCCTGACAGAGAAAGATTCCTTCTGTATCCAAGATTTGTAATGATGTTGATAAGGCACTTCTTGCCGAATTTGCCACAATCAGAAGATTCCTTGAGCGTGAATATTATGGATAAGCGCATCTTTTCGGATTGTTCCTCACATCGAGGAAGGTTAGCGGTTCCGGTGGCGCGTCCATTATTTGGAGCAATTGTAGACAGGGAATTTCAAGCCCCAGGTGATGCCAACTGGGCAGGGGTAGTTGATATTCAACCGCAGCAACAGCAACAGCAACAGCAACCGCAACGCCAACAACAGCCGCGTGCTAGGCCGCGTGATCCACGACGCCAACAGCAACAACCTGCTAGTCAAATTCAGGCGACCAGGCCTTCAACAAGTGAACAACCACAGGCACAAGAAGCAGGGACTTCAGGTGCAGTCCCCGAATCTGAGCAGATTGCTCAGACCTTGGAGGAAATATGGTCCTCTGGTCCTAATGCAAATGAAGATGTGGTAGCAGCATTAGTGGGTGAGCTGCTTAGTCCGCCTGGAGATGTAGATGATATATTTCGTGATGTTGACGAATATCAACCAGAAAGGGCAGCTGACGCATTAATATCTTCAGAATCCGAATCAGATTCAGAGGAAGTTCCTGCAGCTGCAGTTCCTGAAGTTCAAATTGGAACTTATGGTTCGCGATTGATAGTCAATGAAGGTGGTTCGAGGAGGCGAGAGGCCAGGGAATCGGAGGAGTCAGATTTTGAAGAAGATGAGACTGCTCAGTTGGTGACAAGGCAACGGGCCAAACGTCACAGGTTTATGCAGGGGACTTCATCAGAGTCCGATGCACAACCTCAGCCTCAAACCCATACCCAACCCCAAGTTACAGCTCCACTATCACCGCCACCTCAGCAACATGAACCCTACATTCCCCAACCATTCAATCCTGCTCCCTTTCAGTCCATCCCTTCTACATCAGCAGCCTATACCGACAATCAACGAATCATGCAACTCAAGAGTCGTGTCGACTTTCAGAACGTTCAAATCATAACTCTCACAAAAGCAGTCGGTGAACTCCAAGAGCATAACTCTAATCTTGATAAGGAGAATGCAGAACTGAGAAAGATTGTTGAAAGTGTTAGAGACGAAAACACGGAGATTAAATCATTTGTTGCTGATCAATCGTCTGAAATCCGAGCAATGCGGTCCATCCTAGAGCAACTTATGAAAAATCTACAAACTCAGGGGGAGACGAGTTGTAAAGATCAGGAAGTACAGCGAAAAGATGATGATAATGAAGGCAATGATCCCGGTGCGAATAAAGAGATTGAGTCTGTAGATTTTCCTGCAGCTCAAGTTATACAAGTTCAGGGGGAGCCTAGTCAAGGCGAAGGACAAAGGGGTGAAGCTAGTTCATCTAAACAGCCTTCAGACTTTGAGATAATTGAGATGATTGAAGCACTCATGGATCTTGATGATGATACACTGGATGGAGGTTTTGATTATGAAGATGAAGAGCTTGAAGAAGGAGAGTTTATTCCGGAAGAGATAGTAGATTGGCAACCTGAAGATGAAGTAGTAGCTGATGAGGATGATGAAGCTGACGAAATAGTTGTACAGCAGAATCCTATCACTGACACTTATATGATAGATGGAGATAGAATTGTCGATGTTGACATAGTGAATGCTGCCTTGAATCCTAAGTCATCGACTGAAGAACCAGCAAGAGAGCTAAGTAACGAAGAAAAAAGGAAGCTATGGTTCAGAGCCGAAGAGAAGGAGTTAGCAATTAGGAGATCAATGAAAGTGCCTGGTACAGGGAAGCTATCTGAGCGAATCTTAAGTTGGTTCTTTGACAGAGATCTTCAACTTTTTATAATTAAAAGAAAAGACGGGCTTCAGTACATTAAGGCGAACATTGAAAGCATTCAACACCCTTCCAAAGATTGAAATCACAGCGCTTGCATGGAAAGATCTGATAAATATTGGTGATGATCCTTATGCGAATGTAATTGAAAGAATAATAAGAAAGGAGGGGAGATCTAGGAAGTTTGAACGGTTGAGTCCAAGGGTCGGAAGAAGAGTCGAGGATAAGTCACGTATAGATCCTCTTACAGGCCGACCTTGGATGAGGATTCAGTACAAACCAGTGAAATGCCTGAGGAAGGTACCTCTGAAGAAAATGCCACAGAATGTTTTGCGAAATCTACATTGGTGGTATGCTGATACAGAGACTGGGGAAGCAGTCATGGAAGATTTTGAAGAAAAGGTCATCCTGAAAGTCTATGACCCGCTTCACCTGGTGAACCTATCTAAACAAGACCTGCAGATTTTGTATAACTGTAAAATTTCCAGTGACGCACATATGGATACTGAAGCTAGTAAGTATGAAAATGTGGTCAAGGTATGGGTTGAAAAAGGTTTGTATGCTGGTAGTGTTTTGAATCAATAATAAACCATGTTCTCAAATCAAATGTGTGAATTATTAGAAGCTATCGTCAAGGGGGAGTCTGTTGGTACATCCCGTGTGACGATAGCAGTCTAAGTTGTCTTACATTTTGATTTAGCATATGTTTGGTATATATATATTATGTATGATTGATGATTATCAGTGTTTGTATGTTTGAACCTGATGTAACGTATTACAAGAAGTTCAAACATAAAGCTCAAAGATAAAATCAGTCATAAGGTAATATCATAAGTTTCAAACACTTAGTTGTATATGTCAAAGGCTAGATTCGAATTGCATAAGAGGATACATTCGAATCTGTGATAGATTCGAATGAGACCTTAGATTCGAATATAGGATAGATTCGAGACTGTCATGTTGAACAGACTCGAATGGGCCTTGGGCCAGATTCGAGTCTGACCCACATCAGATTCGAATCAGGGTCTATAATTAGGGATAGACTCGAATGATTAGACAACTTTTTGCAGAATTCGTGAGGAATTAAGCAAGAGGCGATCTCGAGTTTATCAGCTAGGTGAGTGCCGTTTCGGAGAGAATTAGTACGTAGGATCGTTCGTGTGTCGTTCGTTCAGCGTCTAATAGTCTCCGTGTTCCGTTGGTTGAGAGTTGTCCGTCTAACCGTCAACGAGGATTCCGCACTCGTTCACGGATCCGCGTCTAGATAGATCTTGCAGTCGTAGACCTTACAAGGCTTAACTTGTTCTGGCTTTCCTGTCTTAGGTGTATTGTCTATTTTCCTATACAGACAGCTAGAAGCAACGTGCCCCCTTTCGTGACATCTAAAGCAAGACATTTTATCAATTGACTTTTGTGCGTGCCCTTTGATTTAGGTGTCTCACTAGCGTCTGGTTCTTTTGTTGTATCACTAGAGGAAGGCACAAATTTAACTTTCTTAATTTTAACAGTAGTATCGGTCACCTTAGTTGCATTTTCCTTTACAGGTTTAGACACTGGTTCCGGTATTTCTTCTAAGTCTACTGATTTCTCAGTTTTCTCCTGAGGTTGAGGTACATAGTTGTCATTAAAAGGCGGAGGACTCTCATGATATCCAAGACCTACAGGCTTTTTAGATTGACGTTGTGCATCTAAAATTTTCCCTAGGTTAAGACTTGAGTTCCTAAACTTTTCAAGTTTACTATTTGCCTCAGCTACCTTCACCTAAGACTCAGCTAGCTCTATGTCTCTGGTTTTCAGCTCCTTGGTTAATGCCTCAACATGTTCATACATAAGTTCTAACCTAACACACTGTTCGCTCAGTTTGTCCTTTAGAACTATAACATCCTGTGCATCAGCCTTAAGCTTATCCCTTAGATCTTGCTTTATATCTATCAGGCTAGCATTATCTGATTTTAAAGATTCATTTTGAGCAGATATGTTTTGATGTGATTCTAGTACTAAATTTAACCTATCGTTAGAAGTAGCACATAAAACACACAATTCATGGAAAAGAGAAAAGTTTAGACTTACCATAGTATGATCTGATTCCACATTGGCCATCTGAGCGGCAAACTCCAAAATCGTCTGATCATCTGACTTCTCCACCCACATCGGACTGCTTTCATTTCGACTTCTGTCCCCTGTGTTATGCTCTGTCCTGTCACATCCAGTGTCAGTCACTTCAGCCATAAAGGCTCTAGCGTTCGTTTCTGGATGTGTACTCTAGTCATAAGTGCCATCTAGCTGTCTGTCTGATGTGACATGAGATAACAGACCAACTATATTTGCTTGACTGGTTGAAGTACTCGGAAGATATCGTTGTTGGGATTGGTTCTGATACTGTCCATGATTCTGATTCTGTCCCTGGTAATTCTCTACCTTCGGTCTCTGACACTCTTTAGCGAAGTGTCCTAACCCTTAACAGTTGTAGCATTTTACCTTGGACTTATCGAAGCCAATCCTGTTGTTATTCATATTTAGATTTCTTCCCTTCCGTTTGATGAACCTCTTAACTCTCTGAGTTACCATAGCCAGTTGCCATTGGAGATCCGTCTCTTCAAGGTCATCAGGGTCTACCTGATCGTAATCCTCATCCCAGAGTGCAGGATCGTTGATTTTGCCCTGAACGCAATTACCGTATGCGGCCACGAATGAAGCCAACAGATTCAGATGGTCTTCAGCCGATTTAGCGCTCATAGACATTTTAGAATATCCCTGAGATGTAGATGTCGGGGTAGCCTGATGCTGCTGTTCTTCTGGTCTAGTAAACCCTAAGAAAGCCCTATTCTGTGCGTCTTCAGGCTCAGCTGGTGACGACGTTTCTCCCAAGAAGAAGGCTGAAGTTGTCTTCATTTCAGCTGCCACTAAAGGTTTTGATTTTCCGAAATACATTGCTGGATTTTGAACTTGTTCATAATCCGTTTCTGCCTTCAGTAACTCAAAATGATACACCCTCAGCGTTCCCACCACATTCTTTAGAGACAGAGTATAGTATTTATCCTCATCATGCTTAATCAAGGCCACGTACATCGCCCATTTGGCCGGGAAAGCATCCAGAAGCTTATTATTCTTCTCAGTTTCACTATACTCAATATCATGACTGTCTAACTCAGTCAGTAGATGATAGAAACGCGTGATAGTGTCTTCCAGCTTTTCATCCTTCAATGCTTTGAAGATCGCAAACTGCTGCTTGAGCATCTCCATACGTTTCCTTCTAACCCTCGGGTTACCCTCACACCTTTTTTCCAATGCCTTCCACAGCTCTTTCGCTATCTTCTGATTTCGGAAAGTGTGTAATATATCCTGAGGTAACGCTATTCTTATGATAGCGTATGCACGGTTCTCTGCCAAAGTGTGAAGTTAAAGCCTTAGCCTGGAAGGAGCTAATCAACATTGGTAACGACCTATAAGCTGAAGTCATTGCAAAGATAATCAGAAGGGAAGGCCGGTCAGGGAGGTTTGAAAGGCTGAAATCACAGACAGGTAAACGAGCCTTCGACGAAATGAGGATAGATCTGTTGACTGGCAGGTCTTGGATTAAAATGTTCTACAAGCCTGTAAAGTGCCTAAAGAAGGTCCCACTTAAGAGTATGCCACAAGATGTGTAGAGTAACTTGATGTGGTGGTACGTCAATAGTGAAATAGGTGAGTCAGTAATGGAAGATAAAAATGAGAAGGTGATTTTGAGAGTATATGATCCTTTACATCTAGTGAACCTCTCTCGGGACGACCTGCAGAAGCTTCTTGATCAGTCAATCTTCTTTGATGAAAATTGGAGGTCAGAGGGCAAGAAGTAGCAAAGACAGGTTAATGTTTGTATCAAGCAAGGATTACATGCAGGTAGCAACTTAAATAAGCCTAGATTTGTAGATTAATGAATATCTACTAGAAGCTATCGTCAAGGGGGAGTCTGTTGGTACACCCGTTGTGACGATATCAGTTTAGCTTTGTAATAGATAGTCATATGTAATAGATAGGGCTTTATTAATACAAGTCATGTTTGTTTGATCATATTTATGGATTAAATTCATGATTGTGTATGATCTTTACGTTTGCATGTTAAGTTCAGGTGAAGTTTTTAAGGCATGAACTTATGAGAATAAGTTCATGAGGCTATAAACTTATGAGAATAAGTTCATGAGGCTATGAACTTATGAGAATAAGTTGATGAGGCTATGAACTTATGGTGATAAGCTCATGAGGTTATGAACTTATGATGATAAGTTCATGAGCCTATGAACTTATGGAATAAGGTCATAAGGCATAGGCTACGAACTTAAGGCTCTTAAGTTCGTACGAACTTAGCCCTGATAAGTTCATACGAACTTATCTACATGGGCTTGAACTTGTATGTTCGTGGGCTTGGGCCATGCACCAACTTAAGGGTTATATCATGAACTTATTTGTGTTTTTTCATTAACACTTCGAGTTTAACACTTTTATAGAATCATTAGAGCAGTTTCAGACCAATTTCAGAGAGTTTTTCAGCGTTCCAAGGAGCGATACATCGTGTAGGGTCGGTGTTCTATCGTCCAGCATCTTGTTTGTCTCTGTGTTTCCGTGTGATCGATCTGTAATCGTTAAACGAGGATTCCACACTCGTTTGACGCCATTCATGCCTTGATAGATCCGTAGTGTGTGAAGGTTACAACCTGCAACCAAAAACTCGTAAGTATTTGATACAAGGAGATTTATTCAGATAGAGTTGATAAGGAATTTTGTTGAAACGCTTATGGATAATGGAGCGATTTTACGTGTTGCAAGCTGTAGACACGACTTCAGCCTATAAGAACGATGGTAGCTTCGAGTAGTTTAGCACGGTGCAAGCATCCTCCACAAGGGTACCATTTCGTATTTCAACGACACCATTATTTAGAGGTGTTCGTGCGACTCAGAATTGATGGTTAATACCCTTGGATCGCAGGAAACTTTCTACTACCGAGTTCTTGAATTCTGTGTTGGGTCTCTACACTCTTGATGAAATCGACGATTTCTTGAGCAGTCTCATCCTTAAATCGCAACAACTTAACGCAGGTATATCGTGAGTAATCGTCAACGATAACCAACACATACGGCTTCTCGCTTATGCTTTGTGTTCGCATAAGACCGCATAAATCCATATGCAGTAACTCCAGAACTCTTTTTGGGGATGGTTCGGGCTTTGGCTTATGAGATGGTCTCTTCATCTTTTCTTTCTCACACACTCTACACAGGTGATCCTATTACCAATTCTTTTGAAGACAACTTGTTCATGTATTCAAAATTCAAGTGGGATATCCTCCGATGCGATAACCATGAGTCCTTTGAAGAGGCTTTGGATAATTGGCAAATACTATCCTTGCCCATCAGTTTGGCAACATCAATGGTGCAAAGGTTTGAGTTGTGGGAACCTATTAATATTTAATTTCCGTCACTGCTCTTGACACTGTAATTTCTAGCCCTAAACGTTACTTGTAGTCCTTATCACATAGTTGGCCTATGCTAAAGAGGTTATGAGATAGCCCTTCGACATAGTCAATGTCCTTGATGACCAGATTGTTCAGAACTAAATCACTGTACCCCTTGATCTGAACGTGGTTGTCATTTCCGAACCTAACTGTTCCACAGTATTGCTCTACTATGTAGGACAACAACTCTTTTCTCCCATTCATGTGTTTCGAGCAGCCCGAATCCATATACCAAATGGATTTTACTTGTGATATAAATTTCATTACTATGATGTTCTTGAAACAAATATCAGGCATTTGAGATAAATCCATTACTTATTAAAAATACATACAAATCGTGTTTTGAACTGAAGTGTTCAAAAAATATGGTGCGTTAAGAACGGGTCCTGAGGTGTGTGCACAGAAGCCAAACACATCAGTTTTTTATACAAGATTGCACATAAACTAATTCATGAAAGGATGGGTCCTAGTCTGAATTAACTAGAAGCCATTTCTTTGAAGTCCGAGTCTTGATTTCAAGTAACCAAGAACCGTCTGCATTAAATCACACAACTTACGGTACCCATTTTAGGATAGGTCTATTTTTGTTAGGTGTTCCAGATACATATATCACATTCGTAGTTTTAGGAACCCATATAGCACTTTGTGTGGTCCAGAATCAGAACCTTTTGGAAACTATTTGTATTTGGATCCAATTGGCTTTTAAACCTTAGGCGATGAAGTTACCTTTGGCTTGGGAGTTTTTGATACCAGTTTTGTATTTGCTTTTGGTGTAGGCCTAGGCAAAATACATGAATAAGTATTTGATGAGGCCAATAATGCACTGTTTTAGTTTCCTTTTTACGAATTCGTTTTTCTAGGTATGACACATATTTATTCATTTCTGGTACTTGACGTCTAAACCAAGTAGGACATAAAGCAAACATATCAGCAAATGAATATTTCAAACATGACAACGAATCCGTTACAGTACAATCATTGTTTTCTGAGATTACATTCTCTCTATCTCTAGAAACAAACACACTTGGCATCATAACCTTCTTCACAAATAAACTTGAAAAGTCTGGCATAGTCGTTTTGGGAACCCTTCTTACATGATCAGTAGGTACAAAATAAGGAGAGTCGGTACTTTTGGAAAACATGGATTTAGAGAGATTTCCTTGGTGAATGGGTTTCTTTGAAGACTTTGATTTACTCTTAGCCTTCTTGGAAACCTCAGATTTTGAAGATTTTGAGCACCCACCTTTGGAAAAGTTTAAAGGAGCTTCAATCTTGTTTTTACCTTTGTCAATTAATGTATGTGGGACACTGGTAGGAGGAGAGCTCCTTGATTCGACATAGTGTTCAAAGTTTGTTTTTCCAATTTTTCCTCACTTATGAGAAGAACTCCTTGATAAGCAAAAGCTTTCTCACGAGTTTTCCTCAAATCCTCTTCTAAAACTTTGATTTTATGTTGAAGAATGGTTGTAGGAATATAAGGATGAGGTATTAGTTCAATCAGTTTGGCTTTCATTTCAGTTGCTGAATAGCTAATGAAGAAATCATCCTCAAGAGTGGCACTCTATAATGATAATTGTTATTTAACTTTTCATATGTAAAAGAAATTTTCCTTTTTTCATTTTGATTTCTTTTCTCCTCCTCTTGGGTCAGGACTTCTTCTGATGAGTGATCAAAGAAGCCTGATACCCGCTTCCCATATACCTTCTATCATATAACATTTGTAGAAACGATTGAGCCTTTGTCAAAAATTTTGGATTTTTAAAACCGATTCCTTCCTTGGAATGATTAAACTTAGTTTTTCTGTTGATTCAAATGAATAGTTTGTTCAGTCTGACCCCGTTTTAGAAATTTATCATCAAGGGTTTTGATCCGTGAGTACAAACCTATTCTTTCTTTATCAATCATTTTAACTTTCTCTCGTTCTCTATATTTTCCATGTTTAAATACTCTAATCGTTTTGTAAGGACAGATAGTTTTGACTTCAAGGAACTCTTTTCCTCAGTAATTGTATCAATACAATTCTTAAGTGAAGTGTTCCTATCCTCAGCCATTACTTTTTAAAGTAAAAACGTTTTGACCAAATTATGCTCGTTTAACCACTTCTTTTCAACGTGTCTGATGTTTCTTTTAGAGATTGGGCTAGTTGTTCCTCTTTGACACACTTTTATTTTTCTTTGTTGGACTTTTCTTCTAACTCAAGTATTTGTGTGTGTCATTTACATTCATTCTTCACAAATTTAGCATTTCAGGACTGATAAATTAAAGGAATGTACCTCATTTGATTCAGAGTCTGATGTAGAGCATTCTGAATACCCGGATCTGGCCATCAGACAGGCTGTAAAATCTTCAGTGTTCTCTTCCTCTACAGAGTTGTCTGATTTAGTTTCGAAAGGAGTAATACAATTCGCGAGGCCAATTCTGTCTACCATATAGTAGTTTCTGCCCCTGTCTTCCTCATCATCAGACTCCTCATCGACCCAGTATTCCTCCTAGGCTACAAGGGCTATGACATCAGCCCGCTTCTTCAAGACCGCTACTTTTTTTTTGTAGTAGCCCAGATCATGCTCGAATTGTTTTTTTCATTCTCGAGCAAAATGATCGGGTTTCATGCATTTGTAACAAACAGGGTTGTCAGATGATCTGGGCTCATCATTCTTGGCCTGTCATCTCTTCCTTCTGGCCTCTTGTTAGCTCGGCGGGAGTCCCGACTATCATCACGTCGATGAGTCTCCCTCCTGTCATCATCTCTTCTATCGTCATGCCTTTCATAGTGGCGGTCTTCTCGATAGTCCCACTTGTCATCTCTCGTCTCTCTCCTGTCATCATATCGTCTGTCATCCAGGTCATCTCTTGTCCAGTCCTTTCTTTTCGTATCCTCTCTGTCGTCTTTCCTCCAGTCCTCTCTTCTCCTATCATCCCTTTCCTCCTGCCTTTCTTCTCTCCTCTCATCAGAATACCTTCTAGGGCTAGAGTCATATTAGAGCAGATTGTTGGTCTTATTCTGATAGATACGCTTTTGTTGAAGATGATTTGATAAGAAGGCCATTTGTTCACCAATATCTGTCTCTTCAGCATCCTGAGGCTCAGGTATCTGGGGTATGTCATATTGGAAGTGAGAGGAGGAACCATGTTGGTTGTAGTAAGGTAAGGGAGATGGGTTTGCCTGTGGCTCAGGAATGTGTGTTTTGTTTTTTAAGTAAAGCCAGGGAATCTATTGGTTTAGCAGTTTGGTTCACAGTCAGCAACAGAGAAGCCAGAGTGTTAGCCATCTGTTTGTGAGCATCTACATCTCCCTGCTATTTCTTGAGTTCTTTGAACAACACAGCTATGGAGACGTTTGTGATTTCCAGAGCTCTTTTAGTTATTCTACTAGCAAGTGCCCATTCTGGAGCTAGAGAAGATAAGAACTAGATATTAATGTCATCCAAGTACTTATGGATGTGGAGCTTGTTCAGTTCATTAAGAATAGTGCAGAATCTGGTGAAGGTGCTTTGAAGGGATTCTCCATCTTTTGCCCGGAACTCAGAGAATTTAGCCTTTGCCTCCTCAATCTTGGCCCTATCATTCAGATCGGCCTCAAGCATTTGCATCTCAAGTTCATCCCACATTTCTTTTACTGACATTTTACTGTCAACACTGACGAGTATTTCATAGGAGGGGCCTGGTATAGGGGATATCCCGCCCTATGATCTGCTGTCTGTCTCTCTCTTTCTCTCTCATCTTGCGGACCACAGACTTCTTTGGCTGCTGGAATTGGAGGAACTACAAATGACACTGCTGGAATGTCGGAGTAGAAGATAGTTGGTCCCTCATTAATGGATTGGATCATGAGTTGACCCATTGGTTGCATGCTGATGAATTTGAGGAACCGCTTTTTCCATTGCTCATATTAATCGGGATTGAGAACTGGTGGTCTATTCTCTGACCCTAGGACAAGAGCTTCTCTCTGGATGGTGAGTGTTATTTTGAACAATGATCTTTTGATGTGGAAACTGTAAAATCAGCCATATGAGCTGAAATTCGGATGACGGTATAAAATTCGGATGAGGTGGAACCGTGTGACACTTAGAACTGTCTAAGAAGGAGTGAATTTCGGGTGGGTGATGTTTCGAGTGGGTGAATCAAAATTCTGGTGGATGGTATTTCGTTTTGAGTGGTCTGAAATTCTGATGAGAGATTAGAACAAAGATCAACTATTGAACGATCAGAAATAGTGCTAATCTGAAATTTAGATAAATTTAAGGAACCGAAGATCAAGTTTGTAGCTGATCCGAGTTTCAGATGGTAGACTCGAAGTACTATTTGATTCGAAATTCTATCACCCAAAGTAGGATTCAAAATTTGGGTCCGAAATTACACTTATAAAATTTTGCCTTTTTAATATATAAGTAGCAGATGAAGAACAAAAACCTAGAATTTATATGAGTTTTAAGGCCAAAAAATGATACCTAAGTGTTCGGTTTTAATTTAGAAACTAGTTTTGTGAAAAACTAGTAACCAAAACGCCCGAAAATCCTTGATTTTTAAACAAAAACCGTGAAAAATACCAAGAAAATGTATGGATTAAACAGAAATGCTCAAAAACTACCCTAAACTGATTATCGATGATTATGAAGTATTAAAACATGTAAGAAATAGAAGATTTATATGGAGTGAAGAAGAAAACCGTCGGTTTTGTCGAAGAACACGATGAACAGCGTCGAAATGAAGAAAAAATCAGTTAAAATCCACTTCTTTGGTTGTGATACCAATTATTGTAGTAGTCCAATCGATATTCAAGCACTCACAAACATAAACAATGATTCAATCAAGCAAAAGACAAAGAGAATGATATTGTATCTATGTCACTGTTGTATAGAGAAAAAGGTTGCAGCCGCCACCTCTCAATGTAATAATATGAATAGTCACAAAAAGGTTGGGAAACCATAGGCGTGGTTTCCTTTAAATACATTGAAAAGTTTGAGGGAGTTACATAACACGTCCCTCAACTTCTAAATAAAATAAAAATTACGTACAAGGAAATGAAATTACATTGAAATAAAATAAATACTATCTATTACAAAATGGAATGAAATGCCCTCACAACTAAATAGGATATTGTTAGGCACAAAAAGGCCTCAGTCAAACCTGCTCTACATCTTAGTGGGAGATTTTTAATCAAGTCAAAGTTGAAACCTGAAAAGTGATTTGCTATATAAGTCAAATTTGTTTACCCTGTTGTATTCGTTGCGACAAAGCCAGATTGTCCAAGCTGTTCTGTATGCTAAACAGGCTGGACATAAACTATCTACGCTGCTCTATTTTGTTGAGCAGCTTGGACAAGTTCTAAGTGTTCTGTTCTTTGTGAACATAACCTGTTCTTTGTGAACAGGCTAAACACTTTATGGAATATGTTTCGAAGTCCTCATGTATTGTCTTGGACTACAAGATCAGTTTACAAAGTTGAACACAAAGTGGAAAACAGAAGATGCTAAAGCTGCCTACACTGTTCTGTTACATGAAGACAAAGTGGATATTTGAAATGGGTGCAGACCATTTCTTATATGAAAATGGCCTTAACAAACGAAGAAAGATGCAAAGTTGACATTCCTCTTTTAGTTAAAGCCTTATGGAACAGAGACAAAAAAAAAAAGACAAAGATTCTGCGACATGAAGACAAGTCTGCTTTGTCAGAATGTGCAGAAAAGTTGTTTTGTCTTTTTGGAAAGACATCCCAGTATCTCTTCGTCCAATAAAGAAGCTTCACTGAGATTCTCAGTGAGAGTATAAAAGGAAGATTTTAAGGATTATGAGATAACCAAGAGTGAGAAATGCAGATCGTGCATTGAAGTGTGTTTTTCCATGAATGCAAGTCTGCTTGAATAAAACGGTAACATGTGTCCAAGTTGTTCTTATTCAAGCTGTCCATCTGTGTCTTGTAAAATCAGTGAGTTCATCTTAGTGAGTGTATTCATTGTATCTAGTCTGAGTGTGTCTTAGATTAGTTAAACATCTGTTGTATCTGTCATCTCAGCTTGAACCTTTCTGCAGTCAAGCTTGTTTGTAATTAACACTTGTTAATAATATACACAAACATTGAGAAAAGAGTGTTGAGTTTTAATTTGCTGTATTTACCCCCCCCCCCCCTCTACAGCTTTAAACAATTCACTAGGGAAACCTTTTGGGACCTACAACTAGTATCAAAGCATATAGAGTGTGTGTTAACTCTAGATCTCTCATTCTCCGTACTTTCCCATGGACAACAGTGCTGCCAGTTCCTCCTCTTACTATGACAATGGTTCCATGGCCAAACCCCCCAAGTTCAATCATCAAAAATTCCTTGGTTGGAAGTGCAGAATGATGCTCTACTTAGAGAATCTGGATGTACAACTTCCGGAGATAGTAATGGAAGGTCCTTATGTGCAAACCTCTGTTACTACTATCACTCCTTCTATTGAAGGAGCTACCCCTAGAATCAAAGCCTTTGAGAAGGACAAAGCTCAATGATTTGATGAAGACAAAAGGCTGGTTTCTCTTGATGCAAAAGCCAGGAACAACCTGGTCATTTCTCTTCCTGATGATGTGTTCTAACTGGTTGAGAAAATGAAAAATGCAAAGGAGATGTGGGATACTTTGTGTACCATCTATGATGGTCCCACTATCACACTGGATAACATGATCAACAATCTTGTTAGACAGTATGAACTCTTCTTCGCAAAACCAAAGGAGTCTCTCACAGAAACCTATACCAGGTTCACTGCTCTAATCAATGATCTCAAAGCTGTTAGGTCACTAAGAACAGCTTGACTCGGGTGAACAAGTTCTTGGACATTCTGCTTGAAGAATGGAACTATTTTTCTACTATCTTAAGAAATTCAGGCACCATCAAAGGTATGGATCTTGTAAATCTGTATGGATCCTTACTAAATGATGAGCAGTCAACGCAACAGAAAAGAAATGCCTTTGAGATGTCAAAGAGAGGTGCTGCCTTAGTGGCCATAATGATACAACCTATTGGTCAGATGTGTGATGTGTTCACACAACCTGATCAACAGACTGATGATGAAAGGGAAGAAATGTCTGAAGTGGAAGACTGTGAAGATCTTGCTGAACATGCTTGTCAAGAACTTCAACAAGAAGACGTTTGGTGGAAGAATGCTGCAGAAGAAGTCAGGTGCCATCAAGAAGAAGGCATTTTATAAAACTAAGGCTGAGTGCTTTAAATGTGGCAAAATTGGCCATACAGCTGCTGACTGTGTGTCTAAAACTGTTGGTCAATCATCAAAACCATTCAAGATAAACAGGGACGATGGCTACAGGGTTAAGTAACTAACGGCCTTGGCTAAGCTGAGGAAGTTGGAAGACTCAGTGGCTTCCAACAAGCAAAAGGGACTCATGACTGAGACATGTGATTGGGAGGAATCTGACTCATCTTCAAATGAAGATGATAACAACTGTCTGATGGCCAACACTGATGTCCCGTCAACAAGCAACTTCAAACAAGATCTGGCTGAAGCTGAAGCCCTCAGCAGCTTAGATAACTGGAATCCAACAATGATGTACAAGGTACAAAATTTTATGGCTTACAGTTCTGATGAAAAAGTTAAAATGTTTGAATATCTTCTTATTGATCTAAAAGCTGCTATTGAGAAGTACAATGTTTTGTTGTCTGAAATCTCCAAGCTAAAAACTGATCTTGAAATAAAAACTAGTAAACTGGACAGCTTCCATAAGTTGGAAACTGAACTTGACGAATTAAAATACAACAATTCCATTTTATTAGAAGAAAAGAGAGAAACAGACACAAAACATGCAAAGCTTCTTAGGATTGTTGACTCTTGGTGTCAATCTGCAAAAAAAGTCAGCCATTATATCAGTCAACAGATCTCTGCTCAAATCCAAGCCTATCTTGGAGGGGATCTTGACAAAGCAGCTTCAATTGTTGAGATAAATAATCTGAAAAATGACTTATCCACTCTTGGTGAGCTTCCAAGAACCTTCATCCAGAAAGTGAACAGTAAGCTAGTCTCAACAAATAGGATTGCCAAGCCTCAAAATACTGACAGCTTGTGTGAAAATGCTCCAAAAGCTGATGATGGAATGTGTTCTCCATCAAATCAGTATACTAAGTGCTCAGCTGGTTCACAGAAGCAAAAGAAAGGAAAACAAGATCAAGCTGCAGCTGTGGACACTAAACCTGTTGACAAGACAGGCTCTGGGTCTAAAGCTGATGCTAAGAGACCTGTTAATCCTTTTGATGCTGATCGTTTTGAGAAAAAGTTTTCAAAAGGTAAGCAGCCTGCTTTCAACAAGAGTAAGTCTTTTGTTGAAAGCAAATCTGCTGTGTTTTCAAATAAGTTTTTCAATCATGGTGAAAAATTGGTTATAAATGAAGGTAAGTCTTTCAAAACCAAAAGCAGTGATTATGTTGATAGGCAACATCCAGCACATCTCAGTAAGGGCAAAGGCAAAGCCATTGCTCAACCTGAGAAATTTCGGAATAAGTTTCCCAAACATGTGGAAGGTCAAAGGCTAATCAAACTACCTGTATTTGATATTTGTCCTCCTAAAAAGAGGAAAGAGGATACAGGCAAAGCTGTTCTCATTGTGCCTTCCACCCAAACTGTTGATTCTTCTAAAAATAGTAATAAGTTTGCTAGACCCTACTGAAAGGATCAACAAAAATGATTCTATTATATGTTTCTGGAAGTACTTCTTCCAAAAAGGCTAAAAAGAGAAAATGTTATAATTATGGGAAGATGACACATATGGCCAAAGACTGTCCAGAAACAGAGGACATGAGGCCTGTTCACTCTGCCAGTTCCATCATTGCAAAAACAAGGAGTGTTGGAAGTAACATGGTCAATGAGGATAGTATCCAAGCTGATACGATCCAAATATGGAATATTAGTGTGGATATCACTGGTCCATCAACAAATGTTGATGAAGTAGGAGAACTCATCCCTATGATGAGTTCCCCTAAAAATAACCAATATTTTCCCATCAAACTCTGCATGACAAACAACCATCCCAGGTTTGGTACCTGGACAGTGGCTGCTCAGGGCATATGACAGGTTGTAAGGATCTGCTGAGTGATCTCATGCCTAAAAAAGGGCCAAAAGTCACCTTTGGTGACAATGTACAGGGATCCACAGAAGGATATGGAACTTTTCAAGCTGGTGCTGTTGTATTCAAAATAGTAGCCTATGTGTCTGGGCTAAAACATAATATTGTAAGCATAAGTCAACTGTGTGATGCTGGCTACACGGTAAGTTTTGATGAGCACCTAGGTTACGTATTGGAATCCCAAGGCAAAGTTGTGCTGTGTGCACAAAGGAAGAAAGGTGTATATGTTATGGACATGAAATCTGCTGATCCCGCACTGAAACCTGCTTTATCTCTAGAAACAATGCAGACCTGAACTGGTTATGGCACAAAAGGCTATCAAACAAGAACTTCAAGAATATCAGCAAACTCTGTAAGAAAGAGTTGGTAATAGGTTTGCCTTCTATAACCTTTGTTAAGGATAAACTCTGCACACCTTGTGAGAAAGGCAAGCAGAGAAAAACATCTTTTAAATCTATGCATAATTTCTCTATTGATACTCCTCTCTTCTTAATCCACATGGACTTGTTCGGACCAGTCAGTGTCCCAAGTCTAGGAGGTAGAAGATACACTCTAGTAATGGTTGATGAGTTCTCCAGGTTTACATGAGTGATCTTCCTGAAGAGCAAAGGAGAGGCTGCTAGAGAAATAATTGGATTTATCAAAAAGATGGAGATGTGGAACTCTGCTCAAGTTAAGCAGCTTAGAAGTGATCATGATACTGAATTCAGAAACAGTACTCTTGAGGACTTCTGTGAAGAAAGAGGGATTTCGCAAAACTTTTCAGCTGTAAGAACTCCGAAACAAAATGGAGTTGCTGAAAGGAGAAACAGAACTATCATTGAAGCTGCTAGAACCATGCTGTGTGCATCAAGTTTATCTTCATTATTCTGGGCTGAAGCTGTCAACACTGCCTGCTTCACCCAAAATAGATCCTTGGTGGTGAAAAGGTTCAACAAGAGTCCCTATGAGTTAATCAAAGGGAGAAGGCCAAACATTAGCTATTTCCATGTGTTTAGATGTCCCTGCTTCATTCTGAATCAGAGGGACCAGCTGGCAAAATTTGAACCAAAAGCTGATGAAGGTGTGTTTGTTGGATATTCTGTTATCTCGAAAGTCTAAAGAGTATACAACTACAAAAGAAAGGTGATAGATGAATCTATCAATGTCGCCATTGAAGAGTAAAGGAGTGCTTCCACCAAAGCTGTTCCTGAATCAGTTTCAGAAGAGTTCAGCTTTGATGATCTCATGCATTCCATCAATGAAGAAAAGGACTCAAAAGTTTCCACTACATTTAGAGTGGAACCTGTTAATCATGATGGACATGATGATGACTATGTTGAAACACCATGAGTGAATAAGTGTACTGACATAGTTACAACACCATGTCCTGAACCAATCAATGCTGATTTTCCTGGATCTTCTATTGATATGTTCAACAATGGAGAGTCACGTTCAACATGTGAACAGGCTCAAGATAACAGTGTGACTGAAAATCTTGAAAGCTGTTCAACAGGACCTGTTGAAGATGCAAATGACACAGGAATATCTTCATTGAGGCAAGATCCTAAGTGGATCAGGTGTCACCCCGATGATCAAATAATTGGTGATATCAACAAAGGGGTGCAAACAAGATGGGACAGCTTAGGAAACTTTTGTATGTTTTCTAGCTTTTTGTCCCTGATGGAGCCTAAGAAGGTGGATGAAGCACTAGAAGATGCCAATTGGATCACTGCCATGCAAGAAGAGCACAATCAGTTTGAGATAAACAAAGTATGGAAGTTGGTCCCTACTCCTAAAGGAAAAACAATAATTGGCACCAAATGGGTGTTCAGGAACAAAATGGATGAGCAGGGTCATGTTATTAGAAGTAAGGCAAGGCTGGTTGCTCAAGGCTACAGACAGGAAGAAGGCATTGACTATGATGAAACATTTGCTCCAGTGGCCAGGTTAGAGGCAATCACTACTAGAAAAACCTCATTTAGCGACATTTTTAGCGACATGTATCTATATGACACAAATTTGTGATAGTTTTGGTGACATGTTTTGGGACGATGATGTCACCAACATTGCTATGTATGTCACTACTTTTAGTAATATTCATGTATAACTCACTATAGATGTCATTAGTTTTGTAACATAGACTCACAAGTTGCTATACATGTCGTTGATTTTGTGACATTCATATATAAGACACTATACGTGTCACCGAATTTGTGGCATTTATATAGATGTCACTGTGTGTGTCGTTGAAGTTGTGACATATACACACATGTCACTAAGTGGATCGTTGATTTTTGTAACATTTATATATAAGACATTATGTGTGTTGCTAAAGTTGCGACATATACACACATGTCACTAAGTGTGTCGCTGATTTTGTGACATTTACATATAAGACACTATGTATGTCGCTGAATTTGTGACATATATCACCCACGTCGCAAAGTGTGTCACCAGTTTTGTGACATACACACGCATTAATATGCACGTTGCTAATTTTGTGACATTCATATAAAAGACACTATATGTGTCGCAAAATTTATGAAATTTATATACGAGATACTATATATGTCATTAAATTCCTTTACTACACATTACAACGAAATACAACTAAAAACATAAATTGTAAACATTTTTCGGATAAACAAATTACCAAAACCAATGTTTATGAAAAGTATAAACATTAAATGAATATTAATCTTGACTTTTTTTTCTAATTTATGATTTAATATACTTAAAATGAATAGTAACTGATATAATAATTTTCATTTTAATTATTAAATTTTTTATGGTGATATAACTTATGAATCCAGATTATTGTATATATATTTAAATTAAAATATTCATTTAAACTTTATTTTGTTTTAATTAATAAAGTTCTTTTACATTTCAGAAAAATAACGTTGCTTTTTAATTAGGCCCGGCATATATTTCTTTTAGAGCAGACCTAGAACCCATTCCATTAATTGTTTGATGCCTTCTATTGATGCTATTCTCCTGTTCAATCCTCCATTGATGCTGCTCGAATCCGTCCATCCTTTTGATTGATGCTCGATTCCTTCCTCCATTTGATTGCTGCTCGATTCCTTCCTCCATTTGATAGCTACTCGATTCTTAAATCTCACATGTTGAATCACTGCTGCTGTCAAATCGTTGCTGCTATCAAATCACTGTTGCTCAAATCTCAGAACTAATTTCAAATGGTCGATGCTCAAATCGCTACTGCTCAAATTTGAAGTTTATTTTCAAATCGTAGCTGCTAAAATTTTAAGCTTATTTACAAATCCCTGTCACTCTCCATCTGGACGGTAAGGTCTCTTCATCTTCATAGCTTACTTTCCAAATCAACCCCAAATTCATACTCTGTTTCAATGCAAATTTGAAGCGTTATTAATTTCAAAATTTTTGGTCCATTGTTGCAAGAAATGTTTAATATTCACTGCGTATGACATGGTTTATGTGTATCTTGGTCTATGATTAGGTGTGTTTGTGTATCATGTGTTGGATTAGTAACAGCAAATTGCAAGTCTATGATTAGGTGTGTTTGTGTTTGGGTTTAAAGGTTTTGGAAATATGCATAAGAAACTTCAGAGACCTTGCAATTTGCATTACTCGGACTGGGTAACAGCAACAACAACTTCGTTTAAGTATGTGAGTCTCTGAGTTGTTCATTGCATGATTGTGTGATGTATTTCACGGACTGCTTGATCAATGTATATGTATATACTCTATGTGTGCAGAATTTGTCCATATGTGAGTGTGTGCAGGAGAGTCCAGAATTCTAGATTGTAATAATAGCAGCATCAGTACATTATATGTATGCACCAGCACCAGTACATTTTATATATACTCTATGTGTGCAGATGGTCATGTCCTGTTCATAATAAAATTTATTAAGTAGCTATCATGTGAATCTTCCTTTCTCTTCTTATAATTTACTCTCTTATTTTTAGTCTTCATATTGGCCGCTGTCGAGGTCCATTTATTGTGGTTTATTTCAACCTTAATACATGTCAATAACCCTCTAGCATGGGCTCTCAAAGTCTTGGTCCAAGGCCTAAGGTGTTAAGCGATGGAATGACCACTCACCATGTTAATTTAGTCTTTCTGTTGGCTCCTGTTACAACCCATATTTCTCATCTATAACAGTCCTAATACAAGCTATTAGGGTGCTATTAAAGTGTCTAAATGCCTTGTCCAAAGGCCAAAAGGAATGGGCTAGGGACGGAAGGCTTTTGGCCAAGGGCCAAGCCAATTATAATATTTCGGTGACTGTTTGTGGTTGTTGATCAGCTCCTATTTCACCCCCATATACGTTGCAGCATACTCCTGGATGATTAAACATAACCTGGTACATTCGTACGTGATTCTTTCATGCTTTTCGGGTCAAATCCCTTGCTAATTTCTGTCCTAAACCTTCCTAGGTGTTGTTGTGTTTCTGGGCTAGGTGTTGCTGTGTTTTTGTGCTAATTTGTGTCCTAAACATTGATTCTGTAGCAAATTAAAAATCCACATCCATTTTGGACCACCACACCTTCTTCCATCTTCCCCAAAGCCCAAACACAAATCAAATACGTATAATATCAATCACACGTTTATATTTTTTAATTATAATTATATTCAAACCCATACATAACTTATAAACAAATACTTTTATACTTCTTACCTTTAAATAAACAATTATCTTCTTATATTCTTCACTTTCTTATAAGCACACTATTTCCCTCATTCAAACACCTTTTTTAATCCCAAAACATGCCTGTTTTTTAAACTATACATGTGCATTTTTATGTCATTTTCCATTTCTAGTGATGTATAATATCTATGTAACAAATTTGGACTTCAGTCCGATATGAACATTACGATCCGAATGGATATCTAAAATCACAAAAACCGTACTAAATTGGAGAAAAACCTAGTTGATTTTGATTAGAGGAAGGATTTTCTATTAACAAATTATTTTCCACACTCTGTAATCCTTCTAAAAAGAATGGTACTTCCAATATATCTACATTCTTTACAAATGTACCCACCCCGGTAGAAAAAATCCATTGAAAACAAAATATAAATAATCAAGACCATAAAAATCAAATAAAAGAAATTTATATAGAAAAAATCTATATAAATAACCTGCCACTTGAGATGATGCCATGGCTGTCACTGCATAGTCCCAAAGCTCTTTCTAAATAAAAGAAACAGTTTAATTAACAAGTTTCCGAATGTTGACAGGGTCTTGATCCAAAGTCAACGGCCAATTTGTTCACAAACCGAATTTGCACAGGTTATAAGGTTACAACTTACAAGGAAGCATAACTAATAACATCAATTGCAACTTGATTTCCACATTCCTTCCAAACCAACTTTAGAAGGTGGACCCATTCCATCCAAAGAAAGAACCCTGCAAAACACAAATTACTTCCATCCATAAAATGATCCAAAATAGTCATATCAAAATACAATAATTTGAAAATATATACACTACGTTTAATTATGTAATACATGCAAATGGAGGTTACATTACATGTTCCCAATATAATTCATAAAAAAATATACTCCCTGCGCATTCAAATTAAATAAATGCAACACTTTTTCTTTTCAGATATCCAACAACTAATTTAATCAATTACAACCAAGGGACTATCACAATTCACATGACCACTGACACAACCCTGGTGATGAACCAAAAACCAAGTGTTACGACTCCTTCTCTATCAAAAGCTTCAATCTAAAATCACTGACTTTGCCTCCCTCTACTTATTTAAAACAAAAAACTATAAAATATTGATTTTACTCCATAATGTTTGTCTATTGTAATATTGTATCCTTCTTAAAGGGGTGTTGTGTTTAAGATTTTTAGTAGATAGTTAAGCATTAATAGCCCGTAACTATATATGTCATTCTGTCAAGCGTTGCATTTATTTGTTGCTACAGATGGAGTATATGAAAAGCCTTGTAAATACCTTTCTTGATTCTATAATAGTGAAGGGTAATTTACATGATCTAGGTGACTAGAACTAGTGTAAAGCATGCAGACACCGTGCAACTGGATCATTTCAGCAGGTACATAAATATGTACCAGCAGATTGGATCATTTCAGCAGCCCACCCCGAGGTTCTGTTTAATTGACCCTCTGTCCCCTGTTTCAGCAGCTCACCCCAAGACTTACAAGTCTCGGGGCCTTAGTGTTTGCACTACTACCACTCCTTGCTTTAGAATAATTAGTGTAAGTATCGGAGTCTAGTCTGTACCTAGGCTGCTGTCCATCGGCGTGTGTTACACTCCGAGACTTACATGTCAATGTTTTTATACATTGTCCCTTCAATTCCCCCCACTAGACCCTATTTTTATCCCTTGTATATATATATATATATATATATATATATATATATATATATATATATATATATATATATATATATATATATATATATATATATATATATATATATATATATATATATATATATATATATATATGTGTGTGTGTGTGTGTGTGTGATTGTGTGTGTGTATGTATGTATATACTTATAATATCATTTTTTTATTTCCTAACATTATACTTTACAATAAACGTATCCTAGCTAGCTTAAGAAATGAATCTTTAAAGAGCCAGAAAGGTTCCATATTAGAATTTTATAATTTTAAGATCTATATATATGTTGATTGTATATATATGTTGTATCACTTGCTCTAATACTATATATAATATTATTAAACTGCAGAAACAACAACCCTTAATCGTGAATGGATGTATCAAATGGACACTCCTGAATTTTACGAGGGAATTGAGGAATTCAAAAAACTGGCAAATTCTTTTGCTCGGTCTCATGGTTTCACAGATGGTACAATACAATGTCCATGCAATAGATGTCAAAATCTTAAGTGGAAAGATATAGAGGAAGCTATGTATGATTTGTATAAGTATGGGTTCATCCCTAATTATTATGTATGGTCCATACACGGTGAGAAACATTCTCAAAGGCTCCTACAACAAGTGCAAGACCGTGCTGAAGCTATTAATTTAGCTCGTAACATGGTTATTGATGCAGCTGGACCAGATTTTTATCCACCCGAGTTTCGTGATTCAATTCCTGAAGCATCAAATTTTGAAACTCCAAATCCTGAAGCGAAAGATTTTTATGACTTGTTGTCTAAGGCAGATCAACCATTCTATCAAGGATATGAGAAGCAGTCTACTTTATCAGCAATGTCAAGGATGTTGAATATCAAGTCAGATTTTAACATGAGTGAAAGTTGCTTTGATCGTATGATGCAAGCATTCAAGGAAGTTTTGCCTAATTCAACATTGTGCTCTAGTTTTTATGAGTCTAAGAAGATGGTTTCAAAACTAGGTCTTGGGTACAAGAAGATAGACGTTTGTCCAAATGGTTGTATGCTTTACTATGGGGTTAATGAGCTTAGGAACGAGTGTTATCGTTGTGGTCATCCTCGAGATAAACCTAAGGAACAAGGGAATGCAAAACGGAAAGAAAAATCATACAAGTACATGCATTATTTGCCACTAACACCAAGATTGCGACGACTTTATATGCCTAAGGAGACTGCCCAACATATGACATGGCATCATGAATATCGGAGAGAGCCTGGTGTATTATCACTCCCTTCTGACGGGGAGGCGTGGAAGCATATTGATCGAAGTTATCCTACGTTTTCATTCTTGTTGGCCCGTCATTGTGACACCATAAAACCTACCCCCTTGGATGTGCATGAAGACTCCATACATGTTTTTGACGTTATTTATTCTAGGCCCTCATAGTCCAAAGAGGAACATTGATGTGTTCTTGCAACCTTTAATAGAAGAATTGATTCAATTATGGGAGGTCGGTGTGACTACCTAAGATCCATTTAGGGGGAAAATTTTTCAAATGAAGGCTACACTTATGTGGACGATCAATGATTTTTCGGCATATGGCATGTTATCGGGATGGAGTACACATGGGAGGCTTTCTTGCCCATATTGTACGGACAAAAGTAAGGATTTTTCTATGAAGCACGGGAAGAAGACATCTTTCTTTGATGTCATCGTCAATTTTTGCCAATAAATCATTCATTTAGAAGAAACAAAGATGCTTTCATGAAAGGACGGGTTGAGAAGGATACACCACCACCTCGGTTATCTGGTCAGGAAATATGGAGTCGAAATTGTCGGTATCCGAAGGTCATTGATCAACACTATTCGACAGGAAAAGAACTTGTGGGATTTGGAGTTTATTACAATTGGACGAAACAGAGTATTGTTAGGCACAAAAAGGCCTTTTTATGCCTTAATGAAACCTGAAAAGTGATTTGCAATATCAGCCAAAGTTGTTTACCCTGTTGCATTCATTGCAACAAAGGCAGATTGTCCAAGCTGTTCTGTCTGCTGAACAGGCTGGACAAAAACTGTCTACGCTGCTCTGTTTTGTTGAGCAGCTTGGACAAGGTTGGTCTCAAACATCTTATTGCTTTCAGACTTGCTAACTCCTTTAGGCAATCTATAAAGTGGATAGCATTCATCTAGGATCAGCTCAGAGGCTATTATGAAAGTGGGGAGCTTCAGCATCCCAGTTTCATGTTCCTAAGAGTTGAAATGGAAGAAATGGATGAAACCAGGGAACAACTTGAAGAGATGTTTGAAGAAGGAGTGCCACCACTACCTTGAAGTCCATCTACTACTTGAGTAAATGAAGAATGGAAGCTGTCCATCAGTTGGACAACTTTGCCATTACTTTCTCCCATCATCAACAGTCCAATATGTTGAGATTTCTATGTACATCAGTTGGACTTTGTTGCATTTGTTGTAAATTTTACTTTACATTAGTTGTAATCAACATTAGTACATTAGTTGTACTCTTGTAAAACATGTGTTGTTTCTGAAATCAAAATCAGTATGTATAAACTGATCTTTTACTTTACCTAGATGTTGTAATTTCATTTCAGCAAAATGTATTGTAAAAATATATAGTGATTATTGATAAAATCAGCTTAGACTGAATATTGCAAATAGGGGAAGATTGTTAGGCACAAAAAGGCCTCAGTCAAACCTGCTCTACATGTTAGGAGGAGATTTTTTATCAAACCTGTTTGATGCATTTGAAGGTATAATTTAAGGCCTGTTAATGCCTTATTGAAACCTGAAAAGTGATTTGCAATATAAGTCAAAGCTGTTTAGCCTGTTGCGTTCGTTGCAACAAAGGCAGATTATCCAAGTTGTTCTGTCTGCTTTACAGGCTGGACATAAACGGTCTACGCTGCTCTATTATGTTTAGCAGGTTGGACAAATTCTAAGTGTTCTGTTCTTTGTAAACAGGCTAAACACTTTATGGAATATGTTTACAAGTACTCATGTATTGTCTTGGACTACAAGATCAGTTTACAAAGTCAAAGAAAGCTGCCTACGCTGTTCTATTACATGAAGACAAAGTGGATATTTTAAATGGGTGACATACCATTTCTTATATCAAAATGGCCTTAACAAAAGAAGAAAGATGCAAAGTTGACATTCCTCTTTTATTTAAAGCCTTATGCAACATAGACAAAAAGGAAAATACAAAGATTCTGCCACATGAAGACAAGTCTGCTTTATCAGAATGTGCAGAACAACTGTTTTGTCTTTTTGGAAAGATATCCCACTATCTCATCATCCAATGAAGAAGCTTCACTAAGATTCTCAGTGAGAGTATAAAAGGAAGCTTCTAAGGATTATGATATAACCAAGAGTGAGAAATTCAGATCGTGCATTGAAGTGTGTTTTTCCATGCATGCAAGTCTGCTTGAATAAAACAGTAACGTGTGTCCAAACTGTTCTTATTCAAGCTGTCCATCTGTGTCTTGTAAAATCAGTGAGTTCATCTTAGTGAGTGTATTCATTGTATCTAGTCTGAGTGTGTCTTAGATTAGTTAAACATCTGTTGTATCTGTCATCTCAGCTTGAACCTTTCCGCAGTCAAGCTTGTTTGTAATTAACACATGTTAATAATATACACAAACATTGAGAAAAGAGTGTTGAGTATTAATTTGTTGTATTCACACCCCATCTACTGCTTAGAACAATTCACTAGTGAACCCTTTTGGGACCTACATATATTTCACACACATTTAACAATAATTCATATATTAATACTTTGCGGAATTAGCGTCAATTAGAGTCATCAACATGAATCATCCCACTTTGCTACCCATAACGAGGAAAGTGTGATAATTCACGGATCTAAGTATGTCAGGTTAGTATCTATCATCAATTACATGCTACATATTTAATCAATTACAATCATTCACATGTAAGACCAAAAAGGAAGTCCACTATCCCCAATACCCGAGTCATCAAAAACTATACCAAAAGATGGGAAAATTAGATAAAGTTGATTGAGTTACTAGGTTACATTTAACATAATGTATATAAATGCAATGATGATCAACATAACGATTCCAAATGGCATAATTCAAGTGCACAAGATAGGCGATCTAATACCACATGCCCCTTCATAATGCGGGGTTCCCAGTCATAGTCGGGAGTGGTGTTGCCTCAAGCATAGTACGAGGTTGTCCCTATCATAAATGGGACTGTCCCTATAATAGTCGGGACTTTCGACAATTCAAGGACGTCGGCCATCCGGCATGCAAAGGGGCCAGGAATAATCCATGGATATTCAGGTTAGTCTAATTGAAAGGTATGACCAACAAATGAAGTCCAAGGTGCCTTCAGTAAACAAATAAGTCATGCATTAATGAAACGAATGGATAAGTGACAAATAGTGTGATTCCATAGTATGAATCAATAAAGAATGATCGATCATGAAAAAACATTTACATCATATATGACTTTATGAAAATCTAATGCTAGAACTCATAGTGATTGGTTTAACAAGATTCTCAAACCTCCTCATGAAGATTCAATAGCCCAAGAATGGCTAAGACTTGTGATCAAGCCTCTTTCGACTCAATTCACCAATGAACATTCATAAGGCGTACACGTAAGCTCCCGAACACAATATAAGCCCCTAAGAATGGCCTAAGAGTATTAAGATATCAAACCAAAAGCACTATGTCCAATTGAGGTCTTAGGAGTTTCGGAAATGATTTAAGGCCCTCAAACCCTTTAAACACTAATTTTGAAATTTATTGAATGTTTAAGACCAAATATCGACCCCTAACAAGAAAAACGACTTTTTGAGACAGAAGGGTGGTGAGGCCGCGACCAAGGGGTAGGTCGCGCTGCGACCCCCTTCCTGTTCTCAGCTACCTGCACATTTAAGGTCATAAATGCACTCAACTCCCCCGTAACCTCCATCAATGCTTCTAACATTTGTAAGGGACTTGACCAACAATATATTTAGCATATTAAGGTCACTTGAACACCTCTAAACATAATAGAATCATTTCATAACATTGCATGATTCCATGGAGCTCATACGTACTCCAAACGAGTCCTAAAATTACCATAAACTCCAACCAACAACACCAGGCTTTTATTGAGCATGTATTCAATTCTAACCAATTCCATAGTTATAATAGACATATTTCGGCTATGTTTAGGCATTAAATTTACATTTAAACATTAAAATCCACTCCCATAATTCTTAAGAACCCATTGTGGCATTTCCCGAACACGTGGTGTGCGGTTTGGACTTAAAACACCAAATCGAGTTCTTGCACGTGATTTGTGTTACCTGATACATGCAAACACTTTAATAACATAAATGAATACTTTCGAAACACATTATCATCATAACATAACATTCCATTATTCCACAAAATTCGTATGAACTCAAATCGAGTTCCTAAGTGGCCATAATAACCTATTTGGTTTATAATTTATCATATGAAAAATGCTAGAACACCATAACTTTATTCCATTCACCATTGGAGCTCAAATGGAGCTCCAACTTGAGTTTTCACACCACATCACCAACTCAACCCAATCATTTACATATTTATGACTCAAATACATTTATAAACCATAAACATTAACCCATACGTGATATTAGAGTCATTTACTAACTCAATCACAAAAACCATTTAGGGTTGAGTTCTACAAAATGAAGAACTTGGGGAGATTAAGCAAGAAAGATTTAGAGAAGACGACGGTATACCTTCAATGAAACTTCAAACATCAATGATAGCCTTCAAACTTCAACCTTTGATCAAGAATAATACCAAACCCTAGTTTTTCTCCATCTTTTCTCTCTTCTCTCAATAAAACAAGAAGTGTATGTGTGTGGTGATGTTGGACGATTTTAAAGAGGGGAGGGGAAGTTTGGCCATTGATCAAATTTTCCCCTCCCACTTAACTCACACACACATAAACCCCCTTCCTAAACATACATTCAATTTCATATAAATAAAAAGACGAACCATAATACCTTAATTCATAATTCTCAATTCTTCAATACTCAAATAGATACCTCAATATATTCATGCTAATTATAACAAAGTATTACACCAAATAACTCAAATATTATAATTAGCTATGACTTAATTGTTTTACAAATTTTGGGATGTTACATGGAACCACAAGATTGAAATTTAATATCTAACAATATTTAACTATTATATATTTTTTAATTTTAAACATATGATAATTTTAATTAATGTAAGTTCTATTTGTTGTTAATTATCAAATATATTTTTGTAAGTTTCGATTTTCTTTGTTGATAATAAAATAAAAATAAAAACAAAAAAACACTAAGATAATAATCTCAGCTTTTCCATTCTTCTAAGAGACGTATTGTAGGTGATCTAATGTTTTTCATATAGCTCTTATAACTGTTTTAATGACACTAACCACATTCATTTGCAGCTTGGCTCCTCATGATTGTACTATATGGAATTAGAAAATATTTTTTGTTGGAATTGATAGTGAATCATAACTTTTGTATTGGAATTGAAAACCAAATTTTTATCATAAAAATATTATTAAAAAATTCATTATACTTTTATGTTTTTATCATTTTATTCCATTGTCTCACGTATAAGAATCAAATATATAAAATAAATAAGTTAATAATAGAAAAAATTAAATTACGGAAGATGTAAAAGAAAGTTGAAAATATGTTATATTTTATAAAAGCGTTAGAAATGTAACTTTGTAGAAACAAAATGAGAAACAATAATGAAACCAAAAAAAACGTTTGTTAATGTCAGAGATATTTTTTTTGATTTGGATGTTTGCTTTTTGATGTCAGACACAATCCTTTTGAATGTGACGTTTGCTGTTGATGTCAGAGAATTAGAGATATTATTTTGATTTGGACGTTTGCATTTATTTTGGACGTTTTGCATCCTTTCGGTAAACTTTGGGTAAAAGAATAAAATATAATGGTAACGTACTTAAACATAATATTTCAATATAATTCTTAATAGTAAAGTAAGAAATTCCCAAAAAAAAAAAAATACAAAAATAACAAATGATGACCGTTTTTAGAATGGAAAATAATCTATCATTATTGTTGTTGTTTTTATTATGAAAAATTAAGCTAACATACAATTTTACTCTGAAACAAATAATGAAACAAACTATCTCCCCCTTTTCGATTATTGTGGGTGAACTCGGGCGTGATCAGGAGTTTCTCGGAGGCGAAGGACGACGTCGAACCGTCTAGTCACTTGGCTTAGATGTAGCCTCTCGTTCAGTAGTTCTATGCCGCTGAGAGTATCTTGAATCTCCTCAGGTTTGCGTTTATGTTTAGGATTTGTCTTAGCATACTTTTTTTGTATTCTTTCTTTTGGTAAGCTTGGCTCTGACTAATTTGATAGTTCCATCGGAGTAACAAGGTAAATCCTCAAAGCGCATAAATCTTTTCTGTCCTTTTTGATTCAAAAATATGATCACCGGCTGCCCCCCAATAAAACATTGAACGATGGGTAGTGATCTAGTAGAAAGATGTCTTGCTCTGGAGCTCTTAGACCTAGTTTAACCAACGCACTCTTAATCGCCATTTGAAAGTCTCTTAGGCAAATAACTATGGAGCGGCGATTCATGCTTCTGGTAAGGGCGTCAACCGCTGTCATGTGAGTTAGACGTTTTTTGATCATGTTTTTCAATCTATCGTGTAGATACTCAACATCGTCCACATTCACGAAGTCTAGGTCTTTTTCATGCAGATTCTATACTGTTACATCTTCTCGGAGAACCTAGAATGCAGGAGTGAACACTCGGGCTCTCTTATACACATGGATCTTGACAAGCTTTACGATCTTTGACTTTGACAAACATTTATCCTTTGGCCTTTTCTCTTTGAGCATCATCTGATTATACTCAGCCTGTTCAACTTTCGATACAATGGTTAGTTCCATCAGTAAGTGTTTGCTGAAAGGCCCAGGCCTCTTCCTGAACACCAATTTAATTCATTCTTACAAAAAGGGATTCTGAAATTATTCTGCCCGTATTTTTCTCAAAAAATCTTTTAGGCCTTGAAAAGGGGGTTCTTCTAATTCGGCCGGATGGGCTTCAAGTAATTTTAAAATTTACCCCTTTACGTTCTTGCCTTAGCTCTTCTTTCAATTCCTCGGGTAAAACATGTACCCCACCTTTTGAATACCAGCTAACCCAATACATATCACTTTCATCGTGGAAGCCAGGTTCTTCACGCATAGTATCAAAAGAATCCACAATTCTAGGGCCTGAAGACTCAGGTTCCTAGGTTTGAGGTTGGGGTATTGTTTGGAATTTGGACCAGTATAGATTCTTTGGCTGGTGGAATTTCTTTCGGAGTAGGGGAGGAAGCTTGAATAGATTATAATATTTCTTGTTGCGGCACATGGGGTGGGGAATTTAGGAATTCAAAGGATGATGAAGATTTCTCTGGAGATTCGGGTTCAGGCTTGGGAGTAATTAGAGGATAGTCTTCGTCAATATCAGAGTCTGTATCAGACGCTAATATGACTTCGAGCTTTTCAAAGATAGGCTCATATTCAGCTCTCCCTAAAATCATCATCAGGTCCTCAGACTGAACTCTCTGACGCTTCTCCCCCTCATTGTGATTAGGGTCGTCCTGATCGTCATGTTTTCTTTTATGGGAGTCAGCCTGGGGACGACATTGGAGCTCGATGACTACAGACGCTAAACGGTCCATTCTTGTGTTGGTCTGCTCTTTGACTTGTAGAATTAATCGAGTAAGCGCGTCCATATTTTATGATAGCTCCGAGATTTGGCCTTGGACTGATCGGGTGCCTGGTGGTGGCAGATCCTCAGATGCAACACCCTTATCCTTAATGAATGATAAAAGGCTGGAATGTCGTTCCACGGCAGCCTCCTTTTAGGCGTCCAGGTCAGCCCGTGTGACAACACCAGCAGCACTTAAAGCTGTTGTTAACATCTCGAGATTGATCCCAGGATTGCCTGATGTTGACGGCATTTGTGTGACTAAATCAGGTCATCCTTCAGTCATTTCTGGATCCACTACGGGATGCTCAGATCTGGAAGTTTCTGTGTAAGGTCTGCTCTCTACGGATCTTATCTTGATGCGACACCTTCCAACGAGTGCGGAATCCTCGTTAGTGACGAATCGTCCCAACACGATGATTCTCTCCACACGAAACTCTCTAATTGCTAGCAAGTTCGAGATCGCCCTTTTGCTTAATCACTTTCAAAATCTGCAAAAGTCACTGAATTAATCGAATTAACCATTAAATATAAAACCCGGTTCGACTTTGTCTAGGACAAGTTCGAACTTGGCCCAAGGCGTTTTCGAACTTGTCCTCTAAGCAAATTCGAACCTTGCCTTCAAACTTATGTTTGAACTTATCTTTGAACTTATGTTTTATCCTTGAACTTTATGTTTGAACTTATTGTAACACATTACCCTAAGTTCAAACATACAAACAATCAATATCAAACACACATAATCAAACATATATCAAACACTTGTTAGTATTTAATAGTAAGTAAATTGACTTACACAAGATGCTATCTATTTTTAGACTGCTATCGTCACACAGGTTGTACTAACAGACTCCCCCTTGACGATATCTTCTAACTATTTACATTTTGTCTAACTACTATGCTTATTTAAGATGCTACCAGCATAAAGTCCCTGTTCAACGCAAACCTTGACCACATTCTGATACTTATTGGCTTCAGACTCCATATGTGCATCACAACAGATTTTATGGACATGAAGTATATGTAGATCATCTCGGGACAAGTTGACCAGGTGCAATGGATCGTACACTGTCAGAAACACTTTTTCTTCGAGGTCTTCCATCACTGCTTCACCTGTCTCACTTTCAACATACCACCAGTTGAGGTTTCCCAACACATCTTGAGGCATAGGCTTCAGAGGAACTTTCTTTAAGCATCTAACTGACTTGTAATGTATTTTCATCCACGGCCTTCCAGTTAGAGGATCAATTCGTGTATGGTCCATAACTCTTTTACCTATTCGTGGGTTTAGCCTTTCAAACTTCCTAGACCTCCCTTCCATTCTGATAATCTTTGCAATTATTTCAGCATAGGGATCGTCTCCGATGTTAACGAGCTCTTTCCACGCTAAGGCCTTTATCTCAACTTTAGGCAGTGAATTGAAGTCCTTCAATCTTCTCCTCAGATATTGTAGGCCATCCTTTCTCTTAATGATAAAAAGCTGCAGTTCTCGATCAAAAAACAAGCTAAGAATGCTCCCGGACAGCTTTCCAGCACTATGCACATTCATCATTTCCTTTAACGACACAGCCTTCTTTTCTGACCTGAACCACAACTTTTTCTGTTCTTCAGCAGTCAGCTCCCTATCTGGCTCTACAACTTCTGATTCAACATTTAAAGCGGCTTTAAATGCTTCGATGTCAATCATATTTTGTTCTTCCGTCGTATACGTATCAGTGATAGGTTATTGCTGAATAACAATTTCATCAGCTTCATCTTCCTCATCATCTAATACCTCATCATCAGATTTCCATTCAGGTATGTCTTCTGGAACGAATTCACCTTCTTCTAAATCTTTCATCTCGTCCTCAAAATGAAACAGTGTTACTTCTTCTTTTATGTTCATTAGAGCTTCTATCATCTCGCTCTCCATGACCTTAGAAGATTCTTCTTCAGCTATTTCCATTGAAGACTGACCTGGCTCCCCCTAAACTGATGCTTGCTGAGCAGTCGGAAAATCTGCTAGCTCGCCTTCTTTTCTTGCCTCAGGATCATTGCCTTCATCATCTTCTGACCTTATCACTTCAGCCTCTTTGCAGCTTGTCTCCCCCTGAGCTTGAAGATTTTTCAGTAACTGCTCCAGGAGGGACTTTATTGATTTAATCTCAGAAGCTTGATCAGTAAAGATGTTTTCAGTTCAGCATGTTCCTGATCAAGTCTGGAGTTATGCGCTTGAAGTTCGTTGACTGCTTTGGTAAGCTGGAAGATTTGGACTGTTTGAAAATCCACTTTGCTCCTCAGCTCTGTAAACGCTGGTTTTCAGTGAATGTGGACGATGCGGACGGAACGGATGATGTAGATGTAATGGATGTAATTGGTGATGGCGTGATGGATGGTTGATCAGCAGGAATTTCAGGCTGTGGAACAGAAGCGGATGAAGCTCCCTGCATAAAACGATGTCGCTTCACCCTCTGCCTAGGGACAAGAGGAGTTGGATCTTCTGCCTCAAAATCAGAAACATCATTATCTGATTCTCTAGCCACTCTGTTTCCTTCCTCTTTTTCATTGACCATGATTCTGGATCCATATCTGCCAATTCGGACATATGGATCAGCTCTCTCTATCTCTACTTCTTGTACTTCTACTTCTTCCACTTCTTCCGACTCAGACTCAGAGGTGGTCATAGCTTGACCTCCTACCTCAGCCTGTGCTTCTGCTTCTTCTCCTAGGACCTCAAAGTCCATTTCATCGCCCTGTTGTGGCTGATATTCATCTATGTCTCTCATAAGATCACTAAGATCAACCGGAGGTTCCAAGATGTCATTAATTAGTTCGACGACAATATCCTGCTGGGCCTAAGTCCCATGAGCCCAAATTTCCTCGAGGGTCTCTACCCTAGGATCAATTTCTGGTGCCACGTCTGAAGGACCCGCAGTGTCCAACGATGGACCTGCTGGCGATGACTCTTGAACTCTGCTTGTTGAAGGCCTGGATGCCTGAGTTTGACTTATTGTAGCTCTTTGTCTCCTTCTTGGTTGTGGTGGAGGTCTTTGCTGTTGCTGAAGCTGTTGCTGCATTGGCTGCGGATGAGAACCTTCTCCAGCCCAGTTCTCACCCTCTGGTGCCACAAAATCTGGATCTACCCTTGCACCAAAGAGAGGTGCATCAAGTGGTCTGATCTGCTCAGCCCTGCCGGCGTTGTGTGACTGGCAGTCAGCAAAAATTCGTTTATCTATAACTGCCACACTTTGAATATCTTGAAGCTGTGGAAGATTTTGTAAAATATGACGAATCAGCATCATCACAAAGTGCGGATACATCAAAAATCTTTCGCGCGCTGGAGCCGTTATCTAATCTACAAACTCCGCAAAGAACATTTCAGAGTAGCAGAAGCTTTTATTATAAACCAAGGCAATCATGGCCGACTGCATGTTGGAAACAATATAGTCGAAACCCGCCTTTTTTGGTGCAAAGCACACCATAATCACGTGCGCCAAGTACCTCCACTAGCCAATCAAACCACTCTTCATGAACGACGCTTTTGTTATGTCTAGGGCATATCCCATGCGCGAAAAGGCCGCTTGCCTTACATTTAAGTGAAATGAATGGGCCCAGCTTCTTGTTCTTGAGACCCCAGTTGCAAAACCTGAAGGAGCATATCCGCTGAGAAAACGATCGACTGACCTCCAACTCTTGTTCTCAAAACTATTGGCATCACGGTACAGTCAACTTCTAAATGTTCCCAGAATTGCCTAACATACGGCAATATTATTTGCACATTATGCGACAGGGCATATGAGACCCTGGAGTGTGCCAAGAACTCTACCATCTGCCTAAAGGCCTGAGCTTCGGGAAGCTCTCTTTCTGGTGACATTACCATATTATGCTTCTGGAAAATGTTGTTTCACCCATATCTGCACATTAAACAATAATATACATTAGAAGTGAAAAAATAAAAATGAAACTTGTTTAATTTCGAATTTGTTTTATTTTGAGCTTACATAAGTCCAAAATCCAACACATTCTAAATTTTACATGTTTGAAGTTAAAATTATGCAAACATTTCGAATTTAATAACAGATTCGAAGGACATGTTCGAATTTGACTGAATTCGAGTTTGTTGACAAATTCGAATTTCCTGACAAATTCGAACATGATGAACATGTTCGAATTCGGTGACTTTCGAACACAAATCCATGATTTTTACCCCATTTGACTTAGAAATTAGTATCATCTAGTCCTATTTAGTCCTAATCGAAGATTTATATAAGTTATTTGAAGTTTTACCGGTTGAAACTTGCGATTTTGAATCACAAAGTTTAAACCCTTAAAACTTCAAACTTAGTCGATTTTTTGCTATAAATGGGTCCTAGGATACCTAAATCTTGTATAATACTGATATTTATACCTAGATTTGTAGGTACATTCGAACACAAATGGACAAAACTTCGAGAAATAGTGTAAATTTCGAAGTCGGTAAACTCGAAGGTAAGTTCGAAATCGCACGTAGATAAGTTCGAAATAACAAAATCGAAGGTATGTGATAATGAATGAGTCACTGTTGACCTTTATATACTAACCACCTTCGAAGTTTTTCATTACATTTGAATTTACTGACAGATTCGAAAATCAATTCGAGTTTGTCTTAAATTCGAACAGACTTTGAAAATTTTGAATAAAATTCAACTTTTTCAACTTTTCCAACTATTTCAACCTTTTCGTGTAACAGAACAAACTATGCAAAATTTATTCACATCAAGCAATAGATTTTCATGTAATGTTCGTTTATTCAACTAAAAAATGCATCCTAGTAACGTTGACCTTTTTCCTACTTAAATGAATAAAATAAAATAAAATAAAATAAATAAATAAAATAAAATTTTGAATAATAAAGAATAATAAAAATAAACTTGAACTACTCAAAAATATTTTTAAAACTGTACAACCTATACTTACAGAGTAATTTTGGCGAGAAAGTCAAAGAAAGTTTCAATCAGATAGCGGTGTCAGATACGCACTTTGAGTATTACACTCTCACACTTAGGAATTTTTGATTACTTGATTGTTTGTCGTGACTCACATTTCTAGGCGATTGTTCGTATTATTTTCCCTTTAAACATGTTACACGTTGGAATATCCCTTGGCCTTTTTATTTATCAAGAAACTACCTTACGTGTCTCATACTTAGACATACTTTTATGATCAAGGCGTACACACAATGATTATAAATTTTCGGTATTGCAAATTTTCTTTAAAAGGAAAACGTCGGACACAGTTCTGTATTTACATACAACAGAGTGTCTTAGTTTGTCTTAAAGTTTTTTTAAAGCTAGCAGGACAGCGGTGACAGGTCTGTACTGACGTACAACAAAGCGACTTATCTTGCTAACTTGAGTCAAACCAGAGGGCACAGGTCTGTACTTACGTACAACAAAGTAACTTGTTTTGACTCTCAAATTACTATCATGATTTTTCTATTCTTTTCTTTTCTTTAAGATGTATCTGATGTTGCTATACATCCCCCAGAAAATTTGCATACCTCATTTAGAATCATTGTCTGTATGTCTCTAGCATAAAAATTAAAACTCTTTGGTCATACATCTAAGTTAGGTACATATAAGACTTTTTCTTGAATATTTTATTAGCTTTTGAGATTCCCTTTGTGTATTATGCCTACCAACACATGAAACTAGAAAAAGTATAACACTTAGAGTTTAAGGAGAATTATGTGTGAAAGCTTAACACTTAGAGATTGTATCAACGGTGCTAATTTTCTTCACTTTGAACCTATGTATGTAAGACTTAACTCATTTTCTAATATTCTCTTTTTTTTCTAGAGTTTTTTATGGTTTTCTCTCTTTTTTCTTTTGTTTTTCATAAATAAGAATAAGTTAATAGAATAACCTACTAACTTACTATAAAAGAAAAGAAATTCTACTTAGCTACTAAACTTACTATAAAAAGAAAGAAAACTTACTGCTATAAAAAGAAATAAATTCTACTAAGGTCAAGCTACTCTGGATTACGCATGCCAATTAGTTGAACTAACAACTCAAAACGTGTCTTATCAAAAGATTTAGTAAATAAGTCAGCATTGTTATCTTCTGTTGCCACTTTTATCAGCTTTATTAAATTCTTTTCAGCACAATCACATATAAAATGGTGTCTTATGTCTATGTGCTTCGTTTTACTGTGTTTAACTGGATTATTGGTTATAGCAATAGTAGACTGGTTATCTATCCTAATAGGAGTATGAGTATAAGTCAAACCGTAATCCCGCAATTGTTGTTGTATCCACAAAACCTGTGAACAACAACTACCAGCAGCAACGTATTGGGCCTCGCATGTTGACACGACTACCGAAGTCTGTTTCTTGCATTGCCAGGAAACGAGTCTCCCTCCAAGGAACTGACAACCTCCAGTTCTTGACTTGCGATTCAAGCTGCACCCTCCATAATCTGAATTCGTGAAAGCCTCCAATTCCAGATCACCATCCGCGTGATACCAAAGTCCCAGCTTCGGTTTCGACTTGAGGTATCTTAGAATACGCTTCACAGCTTTCATGTGCATCTCTTTTGGATTAGCTTGATACCTAGCGGAAATACACACAACAAACATTATGTCAGGTCTAGAAGCAGTTTAATACATAAGTGATCCAATCATGGCCCGATATAACGTAGAATCCACATCAGTATCACTTTCTGTACCCGGTTCGAGATTATGATTCACTTGAATTGGCGTGCTAAAGTGAGCTGTCAGCTTGGTTCCTTCCATCCCGAAGCGCTCTAGAATGTCATAGACATACTTCGTTTGATGGATAAACATTCCCTCCTTCCTCTGTTCAACTTGCAAACCCAGAAAGAACTTTAACTCACCCATAGCACTCATCTCAAACATAGATTTCATCACCTTCTCAAAGTCTTTGCACATCTGCTCGACTGATGACCCGAAAATGATATCATCGACGTACACTTGTACCAAGATGAAATGTTTGCCCTTCCTTTTCACAAACAGCGTACTATAAATCCTCCCTCTGTCAAACCCATTGTCTAAAAGATGAGTTGATAGCGTCTCATACCACGCCCTTGGTGCTTGATGTAGTCCATATAAAGCCATATCTAACGATACACTCTGTCTGGATACTTCGGATGTGTAAACACGGGCAGTTGTTCCACATACACCAGTTCCTTCACTTTGCCATAAAGAAAAGCACTCTTAACGTCTAACTGATAGACTTTAAATTCTTTGAAGGAAGCAAAAGCTAGAAACAAACGGATTGCCTCAAGCCTTGCTTCGCTTCAACCCAAGAGTTGCCTTTCAGTGCCATTTGCACATTCTTCGGCTCTTCTTGCAAGATGAAACATGAATACAAGCAAGTGTGAAAAGCCTAGGAGTCATTGATCATCGACGACAACACTGTGTTGTTATTCAAACTACTCCTAGTCTTCACACCAGCATTTGGATTTTCTATGATGCTCTCAATCGGATGATCCTTATTAATCCTAGATGTTTCTATCTCATCAACCCTAAGATTATCTCCTAAGTTTAATCCTATCTCACCTAACGGGGGAACGACTTCAGATTCTACATTTTCTTCCTCATGAACACTGTCCTCAGAGTTAGAATTTGTTGTCTGATTTTCGCTTGTAGGCATCTTAGAATCATTCTCTGCTGGAGATCTATCTTCCGTTGTTGTAGGCTCGGAAGTTGATGGAAAGGTCGTCCTCGGAAAACTTTGACCCTCGTCATTCAGATTTAATGACGACAAGTCCTGTTCGATTGTACCTGCATTTCCATCAAAGGAATGTTAAATGATTCAAACAGTTTGTCATAATCAAAAATCCATTCCGGACCAGTTTGGGGTTCATGTGTATAACTTGTTACATCAATATTATAAACAATCTCTACCGTACCATTTGATTTATTAAAAACCCTTTTATTTGGTGAGTTAGGCACATAACCTAGGAAATAACCTTCGGCAGCCTTTTCACCAAACTTAGGTTGATGTTTTGTTTTCATTAACGTACATGGTAGCCCAAACGGTTCGAAGCCAGTTAAATTTGGTGGCCTTTTATTCAAAACTTCATAACAGGTTTTATTCAGTGATTTGACAATAAGGACCCGATTTAACACATGACACGCGGTATTCACTGCCTCCTCCCAAAACATGGTAGGAAGCTTTGAATCCAAGAGCATGGTCCTTGCTGCCTCAATCAAAGTCTTGTTTTTCCGTTCTGCCACCCCATTTTGCTGTGGCTCATATGGTGCACTAAATTGATGCACTATGCCCTTTGATAGGCAATATACACCAATTACTGTGTTTTTGAATTCCGTTCCGTTCTCACTCCTGATACGTTTTACCCGCGTCTCGTTGGAGTTTTCGACTTGGTCTAAGAACCCGATTAGCTTGGCAGCTGTCTCGTCCTTTGTACCTAAATAGAAAACCCAAGAAAATCGTGAGTAATCATCAGTAATAACTAAACAATACCAACTACCACCTATATTCCTTTTGTTGATTGGTCCGAACAAGTCCATATGCAACAAATCGAACGTGGCAGCTATAGAGTTCTGAGTCTAGGCCTTGTGTGCCTTCTTATGCTGTTTTCCTTTCTTGCATGGTAGACACTTGTCTTCAAACTGGAAACTCTTCATTGGAACACCTTGCACCAGTCCATTTTTAGTAATGTAATTCATTTTTCTCAGGTGCAAGTGTGCCATGCGTCTGTGCCATAAAACTGATTCGGTCTCTGAAGCTTTTGATAGTAGACATATTGGTCCCATCGAAGATTCCGGTTTGTTCATGTCTAGCATGTACATGTCATTCTTCTTTGGGGCCCTCATCAGTATCCACTCTTCAGGTACTTTAAATCCCGGTTTCAACACTAACGCCTCAGCATCAGTGAAGAGAACTGAGTTCTTCTTATCACAGATTTGAGATACACTAATGAGATTATGAACAAGTTTATCAACGTGGTAAACTTGATCAAGTTTGATAGTCCCATTAGTGACCACTCCAGTAGCGATGATATTTCCTCCTTTATTACCAGCGAATGATACAAATCCCCTATTCCCTCCCTTGATGTCTGCGAGTAGACTTCTTTCCCCAGTCATGTGCCTAGAGCAACCACTGTCGACGAACCATTTGTTGTTTGAACTTGTAGTTATGTCCTGCACATGAAAGAAAATAGGTTAGTTATCAAGGGGAACCCAAGCCATAACTGACTTGGTAATACCATTCGCGTCCACATACTTGAACTCTTTCAAATACCATCTCTCCTTTCAGGTGACTTGGGTGTTTGATTTAGAGCCTGTTGTGGTGCAGAGTGATTTAAGTTCACTCTCGGCCTTTGTGTAGGCATTTGCTGTGGAGCTCTTGAATAATTTCGATTATAAGGAATTTCCGAGTGATATCCCTGAGCTCTACCTGGTGTTTGCTGTCTTACAGGAGTGTGTGACCTAACCGGAGTGTAAGCTCTTCTAGGTGTAGTACTCCTTTAATTTTGTTGTGGTCCTAACCTAGATTGATTAGGGACTCTATTCGGTGAATTAGTCCTAATTACTTCATTGGGTCGACCTGACACAGGTATTTGTTTCACAACACTTTTTGGTGTGGCTTGCACAATTTTCTCGGTAATTTGAGAACTACTTGTGCTTGCTACACTCGAAGAAGGTTTATGTTGTTCCGACTTTCAATTTTTAGGTGTAGACTCTATCTTCCTATGTGGACAACTAGAAGCAACATGTCCCTTTTCATGACATCTAAAACACGACATTTTATTAATTGACTTCTTATTCGTGCCCTTTGATTTAGGTGTCTCACAAGTGTCATGTTCTTTTGTCTCAACTACAGTGACTGTTTCCTCTTGCTGATTATAAAAGTCAATTTTGGCTTCTCCTACAAGCTTATCACTAGAAGATGGCACAATTTTAACCTTCTTAATCTTGACATTGTTACTGGTCACCTTAGTTTCTTTATCCTTAACAATTTCAGACACAGGTTCAGATGCAACCTCTGATTCAACTGGTTTATCAGTCTTATCTTGAGGCTGAGGCACATAGTTATCATTGAAAGGTGGAGGACTCTCATTATACCCTAAACATACAGGTTTCTTAGACTGACGTTGTGCGTCTAGGATCTTCCCTAGGTTCAATGATGAGTTCCTAAACTTTTCCAGTTTACTATTCAACTCGGCTACCTTAACCTTAGACTCAGCTAGCTCTACCTCTTTGATTTTAAGCTCTTTGGTCAATGCCTCAACATGCTCATACATTAGTTCTATTCTAACACACTGCTCACTAAGCTTGTCTTTTAGAACTATGACATCTTGTGCATCTGCCTTAAGCTTATTTCTAAGGTCTTCCTTTATATCTAAGAGGCTAGCATTGTCCGATTTTAAAGATTCATTTTGAGCAGTTAGATTTTGATGTGATTCTAGCACTAAGTTTAATCTATCATTAGACGTAGTACACAAAGCACATAAATCTTGGAATGTAGAGAAGTTTAGAATTACCTTTCCGTGATCAGATTCCACGTTGGCCATCTGTGCGGCGAACTCCAGAATCATCTGATCTTCTGACTTTTCTACCAACATAGGACTTGTATCATTTTCGTCTTTGTCCTTTGTTTCTTCCTCTGCTCCTACACTTCCAGTTTCTGTTACTTCAGCCATAAAGGCTCTAGCGTTGGACTCTGGATGTGTACTCCAGTCATATGTTCCATCGAGCTGTCTGTCAGATGTAACATTGGTTAACAGACAAGCTATGTTTGCCTGATTGCTTGAACTACTTGGCTGATATCTCCTTTGAGACTGATTCTAGTGCTTGTTCTGGTAGTTCTCAACTTTAGGTCTTTGACATTCTCTAGCGAAATGTCCTAACGCTTGGCAGTTGTAGCACTTAACTTTGGATTTATCAAACCCAATTTTATTGTTGCTGACATTGAGATTTCTGCCCGTCCTCTTGATGAGTCTCTTGACTCGCTGAGTCACCATTGCCAGTTGCCATTGCAAATCCATCTCTTCTAAATCATCAGGGTCCACCTGAACATAATCCTCATCCCAAAGCACAGGATCGTTGATTTTCCCTTGAACGCACTTGCCATAAGCGGCCATAAATGAAGCCAACAGAGTTAGATGGTCTTCAGCTGATTTTGCGCTCATCGACATCTTTGAGTATCCTTGAGATGTTGATGCAGACTGAGTTGGCTTGTCTTCCGGTCTAGAGAACCCTAAGAAAGTTCGGCTCCCTGAGTCATCTACTTCAACCGGAGTCGATGTTTCACCCGTAAAGAATGTTGTAGCCGTCTTCAATTCACTTGCCGCTGAAGGTTTGGATTTTCCAAAATACATATCCGGATCCTGTACTTGGTCATAATCCCGTTCCTTCATCAGCAATTCAAAGTTACAGGCCCTCAGCGTTCCTATTACTTTTTCTTGAGTTAGAGTATCAAACTTGTCTTCATCCTGCTTTATTAGTGCCACATACATCTCCCATTTGGCTGGTAAAGCATCTAGAATTTTTACAATCTTCTCTGACTAACTATACTCGACATCGTGGTTGTCTAACTCAGTCAACAAATGATAGAATCTGGTAATGGTCTCATCCAGCTTTTAGTTTTTCAAAGCCTTGAATATAGCGAACTGCTGCCTGAGCATTTCCATTCAACCTTTCTTAACCCTCAGATTACCTTCACACCTTTTCTCCAAAGCATGCCACAACTCTTTCGTTGTTCGTTGATTGCGAAATGTGTGCAGGATCTCCTGAGGTAAAGCCATTCTAATGATCAAGAATGCTCAGTTCTCGGCCTCATAAAGCTTCTTATCATCATCCTTCATCTTTTGATATGACAAGATACGTTGACATCCCTCAACTTCTGTTGTAGGTGGAATGTATCCCTCGTCAATACAAATCCACATTCTCATGTCATTGAATCTGGCGAAGTCGGCGAACCTATCCTTCCACCAATAATAATCCTCCAATTTCATCAAATTAGGTGGAGAATTTGCTTTTCCGGCCTCATGGTCCATCTCAATAAACCTTTGTAAACTTGTCATTGTTTCAAAAATTTTGAATTTAAAACTTAAATATTTTAATTTGAAATTAATTTAAATTAACTCTTTCGAACTTGAGGAAGTTAGAATTAATTAATTTTAAATGTGTTTGGAATTAAATTCAAAATTATGTTTGAACTTCAACCAAAATCGAAACAAGGACGAATTCGAAGGTATGACAAAATTCGAAATTCTAAATTTGAATTTAATGGAAGTTCGAAACTAAGCAAATTCGAATTAAGCAAACTCGAATCAAACCCTAAAGAACTTCGAAAGGAGCGTATTTTTCTGACAAAGTCGAATTTTGAGTAAACCCTAATACCCCCTAGATGTTCGAGCACCGCAAGTTCGAAAAACGGCTAACAATTCGTATTTGTTCAAGGTTTCAGTTTAAACCAATATTTTTAAGAGTAAAAATATTGATTTCTACCAAAAAACTGAACTACTGCCAACTATTTTCCATTATTTTGCTTGTATAGCTCGAAAATCTGTCCAAAAACGTGATTTGACCGTCCAAAACGTCAAGAAACCACAGATGTTTCTAGTGAACACGAAGAACACCACGAACACCCTAATGGCTCTGATACCACTTGTAAGGTCTGCTCTCTACGGATCTTATCTTGACACGACACCTTCCAACGAGTGCGGAATCCTCGTTAGTGGCTTGACGGAAAGACCACGCACACCGAAACACGGAGACTAGCACGGTGACTGACGAACAACGGATCGTCCCAACACGATGATTCTCTCCACACGAAACTCTCTGATTGCTAGCAAGTTCGAGATCGCCCTTTTGCTTAATCACTTTCAAAATCTGCAAAAGTCACTGAATTAATCGAATTAACCCTTAATTACAACACCCGGTTCAACTTTGTCTAGGACAAGTTCGAACTTGGCCCAAGGCCTTTTCGAACTTGTCCTCTAAGCAAATTCGAACCTTGCCTTCAAACTTATGTTTGAACTTATCTTTGAACTTATGTTTTTATCCTTGAACTTTATGTTTGAACTTATTGTAACACATTACCCTAAGTTCAAAAATACAAACAATCTATATCAAACACACATAATCAAACATATATCAAACACTTGTTAGTATTCAATAGCAAGTAAATTGACTTACACAAAATGCTATCTATACTTCGACTGCTATCATCACACAGGATGTACTAACATTCTGGAGTGGCAGCAAATACAGCTCGTTCGGGGGTGGAGACCACGGACGCGTCGTGCTATAAGTGTGGGGGTGGGGAGTGAGCTATGGTCGAGCAAACGATGGTCACTGGGGGCGAAGTGTGACCTGTTTCAACATCACGACTCTCCGAGTGAGAGGGTGATGGAGTATGTGCAATATCCCCGTGGAATGTAGTGATATCTCTTTGAGGGGATACCAAGTGGATGGTGAGGGTTGTTTCGACCATTGGACGGATTGTCTTATGGATGGTTGTCCGGCTTTGCGGGCTAAGATCTCCCTCAGATTGAATCTCTTGACCTCTCATTTAGATAGAGAAAGTCCGTTCAGAATCGCCCGCCTCTGCGTCCTCACCGTCATCTCCCTCCCTTGCCTCAGACAGCTCCCCCTCACCTAATCCAAAAATATGTTGTACAGCCACCTCTGCTCCCTCAGACTCACTCACTCCCGCCTCACCTTCAGACAAGTTAGGGTCAGTCGGTTCTGACTGAGCCTCATCCAGATAGAAAGCCCTTATATGTTCCCTTACCCGCTTGCTTTGAACTGCTTGTTGCATCAATGACAGTGGAATCGTCATTACCGGTACACTGGCATTGCCATTTGGGATGTTTAATCATTGAAGTGCGGCTGTGACATATACGTCTGCTTCTGGACGTTCATGAATGTCATCGTCCTTGTCCATGGCGTACTGGATAAATAGTTGCAGAAACCGTTGAAAAGGTATGTACTTACGCCCGCGCTTGGTTCTTTTCTCTAGAATAGCTCTTTTCAATTCCTCAAAAATGAATGCCGCGTAGTCGTAGTGACGATCGCACGCGAAAGCGGCAAACATGGAGAGAACTTGAATTGAAGCAGAGTCATGTCCTGAATGTTTCCCGGTGAAACATTTGTTGATTATATCAAACAGAACCCTTCAGTGTGCTTGAAGGTTCTTTGTTCGGAATTCAGATGGCTTTGAGAGTGGGCCATCATATTCGAGTTATTTTATTCCGTCAAGGGTTTCTAGAATGGAAGGGATGGGTGTAAAGGCATATCTAGAGAGAGAAAAGGCTTCAGCAGGGAGGCGGAGAATGTGGCGGATGGCTTCTTGGATGATTTTGACTGGAACGCAGTCTCTGGTAGATGTGTAGTGGGGTTCGGCATCAGACACGAAAGTGAGATGATGACAAAATTGTTGGAGGTATATGGAAGGTACGGATATGGCGGTGGTGAGGGAGTAGAAGAGTGGGTGGCCGTTGAGGATATCAAAGGAGATATCCTCGGCTTCACGGCGGAGGGTGGAAATGTCAAGTTGCCAATTGTGGGGGGCAAACTCGACGAATTGGGATTGGGGTAGGATGGACTCCTCAGTTAGTTGGGCATGAGTCCTGCTTTTTTAAAAAAGACGAGTGGGTCGGGTCTGACAGAAGATCCGCGCTAATATTGAAGATGGGCCAGCGGTTTTAAAAATTCAAACAAAATGGGCCAAAATTAAAAAATTTACCAAAGTTAAAAAATAGAAGATAAGCCCATATAAAAATATTTTTGACTTTTCTGATTTTTCTTTGAAAAAAAATAAATACAAAAGTTAATATAAAGTAAATTAAAGAAAATATTTTTGTGATTTTCTTAGAAATTAAGTTAAGACAAAAATAAAATAGAAAATAAAAAGAAAATTATTTTTTTGACTTTTTGATATATTTAAAACAAATAAAATCTTTTTGTCATTTTCTTGACATATTATATTAAACTTAAAATTTAAAAATTGCACAACCTAAAACTTAAAAATGATAGAGAAAATAAAAACGAAAAATACATAAACTAACATCCTAAATATATACTCCCCATCAATTAAACGCATATCATTTTTCCTTTTCATTTTAAACTCTTGAACCTTTTCAACCTTTAAGTTACAGACAAACCTGTATAAGTTAGCGTCCTACTCACTTGTGAACAATTCATATAGCAATTTTCAGGATCATTAATTATTAAAAATGTACATAGATAAGAAAATATTGAAGTTTAATTTTGTGACACAACCCTTAAACTTAAATAACTGATATTTTCTAAAATAAAGGAATTTCAAGCACACATGTTTGAAATAGAATTATTTTAGACAATGTCTGATATTTAACTAGAAGGTGGATTCAGCATGCCGATATGTGATACTAAAAACTGAAAATGAGGTTTTTCTAGAGCTTTAGTAAAAATATCAGCAAGTTGATATTCCGTGCCAACAAAATATAATTCAATTGTTCCCTTTTCTACGTGATCTTTACTAAAATGACACCTGATATCTATATGTTTTGTTCGAGAGTGCTGCACGGGATTGCAAAAAATAGCAATCGCACTTCTAGAATCGCAGTAGATTGGGATGTTGGTGAGCGAGAACCCATAATCACGTAACTGTGTTCTCATCCACAGCACTTGAGAGCAACAGCTTGCAGCTGCTACATACTCAACGTCAGCTATGGATGTTGAAACACAATTCCGCTTTTTGGAGGACCAACTCACCAGTCTGTCTCCCAAGAACTGTATTCCGTCTGATGTGCTCTTCTTATCAACTCTACAACCTGCAAAATCAGCTTCTGAAAAACCAGTAAGATCAAAATTGGTTCCCTTTGGATACTAGAGAACAAGATCGGGTGTACCCTTAAGATAACGAAAAATGTGTTTTACCACAGTTAGGTGTGATTCTTTTGGGTCAGCCTGAAAACGAGCACAAAGACATGTTGAAAACAATATATCTGGTCTACTGGCCGTAAGATACAGTAAGGATTCAATTATCCCTCTGTAAGTTGTATTATCGACACTTTTCCCAGAAGGATCAGTGTCTAACTTACAGTTTGAAGCCATGGGAGTTGTGATACTCGTGCAAGAGTCTAACTTATACTTCTTGAGAATGTAAAGAGTATATTTCGACTGGTTCACAAAAATCCCATTTTCAAGTTGTTTGGCTTGTTAATCCACGGAAAAATTCATTTACTCCATCATACTAATCTCGAACCTGGACTCCATTAGGGATGAAAAATCCTTACAGAAGTTATTGTCAGTAGATCCAGATATTATATCGTCAACATATATTTGGACTAGCATTATGTGCGGGCCTTCCCTTTTTGGGAACAATGTTGTGTCCTCCACACCCTTGCTGAAACCAACAGAGATAAGAAAATTACAAAGACTGTCATACAATGCGCGAGGTGCTTGTTTCAAATCATAGAGGGCTTTGACTAGCACATAAACATGGTCAGGTTTAAGTGCATCAACAAATCCTTGTGGTTGTTCAACGTACACCTCTTCGTTAAGTTCACCGTTAAGAAAGGCTGTCTTGACGTCCATCTTGTACACTATGAAATCTTTGTGTGTCGCGTACGGCAATAAGATTCTGATTGCTTCTATCCGTGCAAATGGAGCGCAGGTCTCGCCATAATCTATCCCTTCTTGTTGTCGGTAGCCTTTGGTGAAAAGTCTAGCTTTGTTTCTTACCACAATACCGTTTTCGTCTCGTTTGTTCTTATAGATCCACTTTGTTCTAATAATTGTTCGGTCTTTGGGCTTGGGAAGTAACCGTCATACTCTGAGCTCTTCATACTGGTTGAGCTCTTCTTGACTTGCAACAATCCAGTCAGGATCTTTCAAGGCTTCATCCCCACAAGCAGACTCTATCATACTAAGGAATGACACAAAGATACATTCATTAGCAGATGACCATCGGGTTTGGACAACGGTCGAGAGGTTACCAATAATTTGTTTGATTGGGTGAGTCTGGGTCCATTTTGTATCGTGTGGAAGGGGTGAATGATGTGGAACCTCAGTGGTGAGTATGGGAATGGATGATGAGTCATGGTCAATGGTTTGGAAGGAAGGTACCACTGGTTCCGGTTCAGGTTCAAGGTTATCAGATGTTGGAATGATGTTTGGTATGATGTGTGAGGGCATTTCCGAAGTAGATTCAACTGCAGGTGTATCAGTGGATGAAGTGGATGGAGTTGGGTATGAAGTGGATGAAGAAGGATCAGATGGAATTTGTTGCACAGCTGAATCGTTGGATGTGTTAACTACAGAAGAAGAAACATTAGAAGGATTAGCACTAGGACCAAAAAATTCTAAATAAAAAGGATCAAACAAATTAACTAAAGAAGAAGCAGAAAAAGAAGTAGATTGAGAAGAAGAAGAGTCTCCAGGCATTGGTGTAATGCATGGTCCTGATTGATCAACTTCGGGTGCCAGTTCAGCCGTTTCATCGAATGTGACATGCACACCCTCATTGACTGTTCTGGTGCGAGTGTTTTATGCGCGATATGCCTTCGAGTTGGATGAGTATCCAATGACGATCGCTTCATCCGCCTTCTCGTTGAATTTCCCGAGGTTGTCTCTGTTATTAAGCACGTAGCATCTGCAACCAAATACACGTAAGTACTTGATAAAAGGTACTTTATTCAAAAAGAGTTTATATTGAATTTTATTGAAACGATTATGGATTATTGAGCAATTCTGCGTGTAGCAAGCTGTTGACACGACTTCGGCCCAAAGGAACGGAGGTAGCTTTGAGTATGTCAGCATTGTACGAGCAGCTTCCACAAGGGTAAGGTTATACCTTTCTACGACTCCATTTTGATGAGGTGTTCTAGCAGCAGAATACTGGTGCGGAATACCATTGGATCGAAGGAAGCCCTCCACTACCGAGTTCTTGAATTCCGTGCTGTTGTCAGATCGTATTGATTGAACGAACAGCTGCTGTTGGGTTTCGACACTCTTAATAAAATCGATGATCTCTTGAGCTGTCTCATCCTTGGATGGCAAGAATTTAACCCAGGTATATCGTTAGTAGTCGTCAACGATAACCAACACATATCGCTTCCCATTTATGCTTTGAGTTCGCATTGGACCGCACAAATCCATATGAAGCAACTCCAACACTCTCTTTGATGATGGTTCGGGTTTTGATTTGTGAGATGATATTTTCATTTTTCCTTTCTCACATGCTCCACATAGATGGTCTTTTTCATATCTTAGTTCTGGGAGCCCTTTCACCAATTGTTTTGCAGCCAGCTTGTTGATGTTCTCAAAATTCAGGTGGGATAGCCTACGATGCCATAACCAAAAGTCTTTTGAAGAGGCTTTTGACAGAAGGCAAATGTTATCCTGTAAGTCCCAAAAGGTTTTCCTAGTATGTTGTTCTAAGCCGTAGAGGGGGGGGGGGTGAATACAGCAAATTAAAACTCAAGACACTTTTCTCAATGTTTGTGTGTATTATGAACAAGTGTTAAATACAAACAAGCTTGAACTGCGGAATGGTTCAACCATAGATGACAGATACAACAGATGTTTAACTAATCTAAGACACACTCAGACTAGGTACAATGGATACACTCACTAAGATGAACTCATTGTTTACAAGACACAAATGGACAGCTTGAATAAGAACAGCTTGGATACACGTTACTACTTTATTCAAGCAGACTTGCATGCATGAAAAACACACTTCTACGCACAATCTGAATTTCTCACTCTTGGTTGTCTCACATTCCTTAGAAGCTTCCTTTTATACTCTCACTGAGAATCTTAGTGAAGCTTCCTCATTGGACAAGGAGATAGTGGGATGACTTCCAAACAGACAAAATAACTTTTCTGCACATTCTGATAAAGCAGACTTGTCTCTACATGGCAGAATCTTTGTCTTTTTCTTTTTGTCTCTGTTGCAGAAGGCTTTAACGAAAAGAGGAATGTCAACTTTGAACCTTTTGATATAAAAAATGGTCTGTCACCCATTTCAAATATCCACTTTGTCTTCATGTAACAGAACAGCGTAGGCAGTCTTTTGCAGCTTCTGTTTCCCACTTTGTTTTCGACTTTGTAAATCGATCTTGTAATCCAAAACAATAAATGAGGACTTGGAAACATATTCCATAAGGTGTTTAGCCTATTCACAAAGAACATGTTCTATTCACAAAGAGCAGAACACTTAGTATTTGTCAAAGCTGCTCAACAAGATAGAGCAGCGTAGACAGTTTATGTCCAGCCTGTTCAACAGAATAGAATAGCTTGCACAAACTACCTTAGTTACAACAAATGCAACAGGGTAAACAGCTTTGACTAATATTGCAAATCACTTATCAGGTTTCAATAAGGCATTAACAGGCCTTAAATTATACCTTGAACTGCATCAAACAGTTTTGATTAAATATCTCCCCCTAAGATGTAGAACAGTTTTGACTGAGGCCTTTTTGGGCCTAACAATCTCCCCCTATTTGCAGTAATCAGTCTAAGCTGATTTTATCAATAATCACTATATATTTTTACAATACACTTTGCTGAAATAAAATTACAACATTTAAGTAAAGTAAAGGATCAGTTTATATATACTCATTTTGATTATAAACAACCTATGCTCTTACAAGAGTACAACTAATGTACTAAAGTAGATTACACCTGATGTAATAGAAAAATTACAACTAATGTAATAGAGAACAACATATGTACATAAAGAGATTCAATATGTTGGACTGTTGATGGTGGGAGCAAGTAACGGCAAGTCTGTCCAACTGATGGACAACTTTCATTCTTCATCTACTCAGCAGCAGATGGACCTCCAAGCTGTGGTGGTTCTACTTCTTGGAACATTTGATTGAAATGCTCCCTGGTTTCTTCAATTTCCTCCATATCATTCCTTAGGAACATGAAGTTGGGATGTTGAGGCTCTCCTCTCTCATTGAACCCTTTGAGCTGTTCCAAGATAGCTGCTCTCCATCTTACAAATTTTTAAAGGAGTTGGCAAGTCTAAAAGCAATGAGCTGCTTAAGACCAACCTTGTGCAAATCTGATGCTCTTTGGAAACACTTTTTCTTTGATAGGGGATCTACAAAAAATACCCCAAGCTCAGGTTCCCCTATCAGCTTGTCTTCCTCATGTTCCACTCCCCTGGGCAGGCTGTGATCTACTCCATTGATCTCAACAGCTACATCACCTTCATCAATCATTATCAGGAGTTCTTCCAGCTCAGTATCCTTTCTCCTTCTCCTGACCTTTATCTTCGATTCAACCACTGAGGTAGCCTTGATTTGTTCTTCTGTAATCAGGCCAAAATTCTTAACTGTCTCCATTAATGTTTTGACATATGCCCTGATTGTCTTAGCAGTTTCAGACTTAGGCTGGCTCAGGTCAACTGCCAATTCCACTCATTCTCTGAATCCCATTTGAGCAACATCAGTGTGTTCATATGCTTCCAGTTCTGGACCTTCAGCACCCATTCTGGTTATCTGTAGTTTCCACAGTTTGCCTTTCTTCGAAATGGGAACAACTTTGACAATTGTCTCCTGGCAAGCCTTCTGTTTGCAACATCAAAGAACTTCTTCCTTGCCAGGTTGTCATAGTGAATCTGGGCTTTGCAGAGGAGGATGCTGGCTTAGACTTGGTCACAGAGACTTAAGCACCCTGTTTTTTCTCTCCTTCCTTCTCAACCACTGAGTCTTTGGCAGCCTCTAGCAGTTTTCTTTGGACATCCAACGAAGGCATTTTGACTTTTCTTGCATCCTTGTATGCAAAGGCTTTTGCAGTTTTAGCAGAGGCTTCATCTTTCTTTAGCTTTTCAAAGGCTCGAAGCTGCTCTTCTTTATATTAATAACAGATCTCCATAGGAACACCCATTTCTTTGGCTCTAGGCTTGTCAAACTTTAGTTAAGCAGCTTTGAGGTAGTCAGGATCCACTGAGGCTTTCCTCTTTCCTTTAGCTGTTGTGGTTGCAACAACTTCAGGTTCCTCTTTCTCTTCTTCTTCTGTTTCCTCCAGTATTAGATGTCTCCTTCTGCTTGGCCTGTCCCCAGGAAAGGATTCCTCCCCCATAAATGGGGCAAGGTTTGGAGATCCAGCCTGAGTAGGCGGAGCAGCTTCAGTTGTTTGGGAGACATCCACAGTAGGACCTGTTTGTGAAACACCTGCTGCTTCTCCCATTGATGCTGATTTCTCCATAGAAGGAGATGAAGATTTCTCCCCCTTAGATTTGGTCTTTGAGGCAGATATTTTCTCCCCCTTTGAAGGAGATGGCACATAGCCTTCAACAATGGGTCTACCTGAAGAAATGAATTCAGCAGGCTGGGCAGCAGTTTTAGCTGTAGGTTTGGAGCCAACAATACTATGCACTAAGAAAGCCAAGTTGTCCTTTACCTTTGCAAGTTGGGCAAGACAGGTTTAAAGAGAGGCAGATTGGGAAGTAGCAAGAGTTGACAGCTGAGAGATGGCTTCCCTGTCAGAACCTGTGAATAGCAAACTTTGAAGCTGTGCAAGATTTAGTTCAAGAGAATCTTGCATATCATCAAGGTTTGATGACACAGAATTTGACAGAGACTACTAAAGTGTTCAAGCTGGCCATTGTGGAAGGAAGAGTATTTGTGCAAGTGTTAAGGAAAGTTGACAACTGTTATGGGACAGCTGCTAGAGAGGACACACAGTCCTGTTGAGTAGAAATAATTGTGGAAAGGGTAGTAGAGAGTGTTTGCAGCTGTGCGGTGAGTGCAAGCAGCTGTGAGGATTGATCAGCTTCAGGAGGAGGGGTTTGAAAGGAAGTCATGAACGAATTAAAAAATCCCTTAAGCTGAGGAGACACACAGTCTTGTATTAGAGAAGGTAGGGAGGTCATGGAGTTTTCTAAAGAACCAACTTTGTTGGTCAGCAAAGATAGCTTATTCTTCAAAGGATGATCTTTGGGGGATGGAGGAGTATGTGTGGATTGTTTGGATTTGGTAGAGGGTGAAGAATGAGAATGGGATGATGAGGCAGGTGTTTGGGGATTTGTCGGGGAAGGCAGGGAGACTTTAGAGAGTAGTTCCATAGCCTGGGCATATGAGAGATGGCCCAGCTTGGAAGGGTCAAAGGAACCTTCAACAGTGGCTATAGCTGCATAATAAGGTGAATAGGTAGGGGTTTGTGGCCTCACAGATGCTGCTTGTGTTGCAACACCTTCATTTAGACCTGGTGTGGTTCCCTCAGTAGTACTGTAACATCCTCAAAAATTGTTGGTACACCCTGTGTGACGATAGCAGTCTAAGTGATCCAACATTGTGGTTTAGCAAGTATTACATATATATGTTTATATATGGTTGTTAATTACTATTGTTTGTGTGTTTGAACTTAATGTAACATATTACAAGAAGTTCAAACATAAAAGATCAAAGATAGAATCAATCATAATGTAAAAACATACGTTTCTATACTTAGTTAATTATGTGAAAAGGTAAATTCAAAATGTTTAAGGACTAGGATTCGAATTGGTTAGATTCGAATGAGTCAGTTGGACAGATTCGAATGTGACCACTTTGGCAGATTCGAGAATGTCAGATGGGACAAACTCGAATGGGCTTTGGGACGGATTCGAGTTTAGCCCATGACAGACTCGAATTAGCCTCTATAATTAGGGATAGACTCGAAATATTATTAGACTTTTTGCAGAATTCGAGAGTGATTAAGCATTAAGCGATTTCGAGTTTATCATCAGTGTTGGTGTAGTTTCGGAGAGAATCAGTTCGTAGGTGCGTTCGTGTGTCGTTCGTGCAGCTTCTGATAGTATCCGTGTTTCTGGTGAGAGCTGTTACCGTCTACCCGTTAACAAGGATTCCGCACTCGTTGACGGTTCCGCGTCTAGATAGATCTCGTAGTGGTAGACATTACAAGTGGTATCAGAGCCTACGGGGTCTTCTTCGTGTTCTTCGTGTTCATCTAGATACATTCTAGGTTTCCTGACGCTTTTTGGACGGTTTTTCTCTCAAAATCGTGTTTGTTGTGTGTTTTCGAGCTTAGCAAATTCTTATCCGGGAAATACTTCGTGTTTTTCACGTTTTTGATCGAAATCAATATTTTTCGTTGTAAAAATATTGATTTAATCTGCAAAACGTAAAGAAATCGAAGTGTTAGCCGTTTTTCGAGTTTGCGGCGCTCGAATCTGTTAGGAGTAATTAGGGTTAATCTTAGTCTCGATTTTAACCAAATCCGCTCCTTTCGAGTTTGGTAAACACTGTTTCGAGTCTAATTCGAGTTTGTGCTACATTCGATAGGGGTCTCGAGTCTGCTTACATTCGAGTTTGCGTCGAGTTTAGTCTAGTTTCGAATAGGGCTTCGAATCTACTGACGTGTTCGAGTGTGCCTTAACCTTCGAGTTTAGGGACTTTTCGAATATGTCATAATTTCGAATGTAATTGAATTTCAACACTTAATCGAATTTAATCCCAAAAGGTTTAACCTAAATTATATTCGAATATACCTAGATTCGAAAGAGTTAGCTTAAGTCAGTTTCGAATTAAATTAATTAAGTTCCAATTCAATTCCTTTTGAAACGATGTCAAACCTTCAAAAGTTTCTGGAAATGTCGGGAAGGCAAACACTCCGCCTAAGCTGATGAAACTCGAGGATTACTATTGGTGGAAAGATCGGTTTGCCGATTTTGTGCGTTTCAATGACATGCGCATGTGTGTATGTATTGATGAAGGATACATTCCACCAATTTCTGAAGTTGAAGGCCGTCAGAGAGTTCAATCATATCAGATGATGAAGGAAGATGATAAGAAACTCTATGAAGCTGAGAACAGAGCTTTCTCAATAATTCGAATGGCGTTGCCTCAGGATATTCTGCACACATTTCGGACTCAAAAGACTTCTAAATAACTTTGGGAGTCACTGGAGAAAAGGTGTGAGGGTAATCCAAGGGTACGAAGGAAGCGCATGGAATTATTGAAACAACAGTTTGCGATTTTCAAGGCGCTAAAGGATGAACAGCTGGATGATACCATCACCCGGTTCTATCATCTGTTGACGGAACTTGAAAGTCACGGGATTGAGTATACTGACACCGACAAGAACAATAAGCTTCTTGATGCCTTACCAGCCAATTGGGCTATGTATGTGGCAATGATAAAGCTTAATGAGGATAAGTATTATACCCAATCTCTGGAGGATATTGTGGGAACGTTGCGAGCCTATCATTTCGAGCTACTGAAGGCGGAAACTGATTACGAACAAGTCCAGAATCCAGCGATGTATTTTGGAAAATCAACAAAACCTTCAGCGACGGCCGATCTGAAGACTGCTACAGCGTTTTTCACCGGAGAAACGTCGTCACCAGCAGAGTCTGATGACACACTGAACAGAGCGTTCTTAGGGTTGGGAAGATCAGAAGAACAGCAACCTCAAACAGCACAGGCGACGACATCTCAGAGCTATTCTAAGATGCCCATGAGCGCTAAATCAGCGGAAGAACATTTGAACTTGCTTGCTTCATTTGTGGCCGCATACGGGAACTGCGTTCAAGGGAAAATTAACGATCCTGCTCTCTGGGATGAAGACTATGATCAGGTCGACCCTGACGATCTTGAGGAGATGGACCTTAAATGGCAACTGGCCATGGTAACCCAACGGGTTAAAAGATTCATCAAACAAACTGGGAGGAATCTGACGATGAACAATAAGGGAATTGGATTTGATAAGTCCAAGGTCAAGTGCTACAATTGTCAAGGTCTGGGACACTTCGCCAGAGAATGTCAGAGACCGAAGGTAGATACGTACCAAGGGCAGAGTCAGCATCAGGGACAATTTCAGAATCAGTCTCAACAATGATACCTTCCGAGTTCATCTGCCAGTCAAGCCAATCTAGCTGGTCTACTATCAAATGTCACATCAGACAGACAGCTGGATGGTACCTATGACTGGAGTTCACATCCGGAATCAATGCTCGGGCTTTTATGGCTGAAGTAACGGAGAATGGATGTGAAGGGGAAGAGCAGACCACAAGGGACAACAGACCGATGTGGGTGGAGAAGACGAATGATCAGACGCTTCTGGAGTTTGCCGCTCAAATGGCCAACGTGGAATCCGACCACACAAAGGTTAGTCTGACTTACTCTCTTTTTCATGAATTATGCTTGTTATGTGTTACTTCTAATGATAGGTGTAATCTAGTCTTAGAATCACATAAAACCATAACTGCTCAAAATGAGTCTTTAAAGGCTGATAATGCTAGCCTAAACGACATTAAGCAAGATCTTAAGGAAAAACTTAAGGCTGATGCTCAAGACGTAATAGTTCTGAAAGACAAACTGAGTGAGCAGTGTGTTAGGTTAGAGCTTATGTATGAGCATGTAGAGGCCTTGACCAAAAATCTTAAGGACGAAGACATAGAGCTAGCTGAAACAAAGGTAAAGGTAGCAGAGGCCAATAGTAAGCTAGAGAAGTTTAGGAATTCAAGCCTGAACCTAGGGAAAGTTTTAGATGCTCAAAGACAATCTAAAAAGCCCGTAGGTCTAGGATTTCATGAAATTCCTCCACCTTTTAATGCAAACTACGTGCCTCAACCTCAGGAGAAAACTGAAAAATCAGTAGACTTAGAGGACATACCTGCACCTATATCTGAGCCTGTAGTAGAAAATACACCTAAGTTGGCTGACACAACTGTCAAGGTTAAAAAAGTCAAATTTGTGTCTTCCTCCAGTGAAACACCTGCAGGTTAACATAAAATTGATTTTAATGATCAGGACGATGAGCCAGTCGCAATAGATGTACAAAAGGACCAAGACACTAGTGAGACACCTAAGTCTAAGGGCACACACAAGAAGTCCATAGATAAGATGTCCTACTTCAGATGTCATGAAAAGGGGCATGTCGCTTCTCACTGTCCGCTTAGGAAAGCCGAAGTTACACCTAAGACAGTGAACCCAACACCTGTTAAGCCCTCAACAAATGTGGCGAGCACTAGTAGTTCTCAGAGTACCGAGAAAACTGTGCAGGCCGCACCAAAACAAGTTGTGAAACAAACACCGGTAAAGGTTGGACCAAAGGAAGTGGTTAGGACAAATTCACCGAATCGTGTCATTAATCAATCTAGGTCAGCACCTCAACAAGTCTATAGGAGCACAACACCTAGCAGGGCACACACTCCAGTTAGGTGTCATACTCCTGTTAGACATTACGCACCGGTTAGAGCTCAGGGATCACAATCTGAAATACAATATAATCGGAATTATTCTAGAGCTCCACAACAAATGCCTACTCAAAGGCCAAAGAGTGAATTTACATCACTCGGCACCACAACAAACTCCTGTTCAATGACCCAAGTCACCTGAAAGGCGAGATGGGTATTTGAAAGAGTTTAAGTATATGGACGAGAATGGTATAACCAAGTCAGTTATGGCTTGGGTTCCCCGTGATAACTAACCTATTTTCTTTCATGTGCAGGAGATTACCACAGGTCCAAACAACAAGTGGTTCGTCGACAGTGGATGCTCCAGGCACATGACAGGGGAAAGAAGTCTCCTTACAGACTTCAAGGGTGGGAATCGGGGATTTGTATCATTCGCGGGTAACAAAGGAGGAAACATCACGGGTACCGGAGTGGTCACTAATGGGATGATCAAGTTCGACCAAGTTTATCACGTTGATAAACTGGTTCACAATCTCATTAGTGTATCTCAAATCTGTGACAAGAAGAATTCAGTGTTGTTCACTGACACTGAAGCGTTAGTGCTAAAACCGGGATTCAAGATTCCAGAAGAATAGTTATTGATGCGGGCACCAAGGAAGAATGACTTGTACATGCTGGATATGAACAAGCCGGAGACTTCGATGGGGCCAATTTGTTTATTATCCAAAGCTTCGGAGACGGAATCAGTATTGTGGCACAGACGCATGGCTTACCTTCACCTAAGAAAGATGAATTACATAACGAAAAATGGGTTGGTTCAAGGTGTGCCTATGAAGAGCTTTCAGTTCGAGGACAAGTGTCTACCATGCAAGAAGGGCAAACAACATAAGAAGACACACAAGTCCAAGACGCAGAACTCCATAACCTCTACATTCGATTTGTTGCACATGGATCTTTTTGGACCTATCAACAAAAGGAGTATAGGAGGTACTTGGTACTCTTTAGTTATCACTGACGATTACTCACGATTTTCTTTGGTTTTCTTTTTAGGTACAAAGGACGAGATGGCTTCCAGGCTCATCGGGTTCTTAGACCAAGTGGAGAATTCCTACGGAACAAGGGTTAAAAGGATACGTAGTGATAATGGAACTGAATTCAAAAACACTGTAATTGGTGTATATTGCCTATCAAAGGGCATAGTGCATCAATTCAGTGCACCATATGAGCCTCAACAAAATGGGGTGGCTGAACGTAAAAACAGGACACTAATTGAGGCAGCTAGGACTATGCTTTCGGATTCAAAGCTTCCTACCATGTTTTGGGGGGAGGCAGTGAATACCGCATGCCACATTTTAAACCGAGTCCTAACTGTCAAATCTTTGAACAAAACCTGTTATGAAATTTTGAATAAACGGCCACCTAATTTAACTGGCTTCGAACCGTTTGGGGTACCATGCACTCTTTTGCGAACAAAACATCAACCTATGTTTGGTGAAAAGGCTGACGAAGGATATTTCCTAGGTTATGTGCCGAACTCACCAAACAAACGGGTTTTTAATAAAACAAATGGTACAGTCGAAATTGTGTATAACATTGAAGTAACAAGTTATACACATGAACCCCAAACAGGTCCGGAATGGATATTTGACTATGATAAATTATTTGAGTCATTTAACATTCCTTTGGATGAAAATGCAGGTACAATCGAAAAGGACATGGCGACGTTACATCTGAATGAAGAAGGTCTTACCTTTCCGAGGACTACATTTCAATCCACATCCGAGCCTACTGCGACTGTAGATGGATCTCCAGAAGTTGCTGATCCAGAAGTACCTACCACTGAGAATCAGACTCAAGCATCAAGTTCCAACTCTGAGGAAAATGTCCATGAGGAGGAAAATGTAGAAACTGAGGCTGTTCCCCCATTAGGTAAAATAGGATCTAACTTAGGAGATAATCTGAGAGTTGACGAGATAGAGACCTCTAGGATTAACAAGAACCATCCAATAGAAAGCATCATAGGAAATCCTAACGAGGGTGTGAAGACTAGGAGTAGTGTGAATAACAACACTGTGTTGTTGTCGATGATAAACGACTCTGAGGCATATCATACCTGTCTCTATTCGTGTTTCATATCGCAAGTAGAGCCTAAGAATGTGCAAATGGCACTTAAGGATAACTCCTGGGTTGAAGCGCTGCAGGAAGAACTTTCGCAGTTTTGGAAACTAGAAGTGTGGGAGTTAGTTCCATAACCTCGAGGGGAAGTTGCCATAGGAACCAAATGGGTTTTTAAGTGCAAAAGAGACGATCGGGGTATAGTCACGCGCAACAAGGCTAGGTTAGTTGTAAAGGGTTTCAACCAAGAGGAGGGAATCGATTACAATGAGGTGTTTGCACTAGTAGCAAGGCTGGAAGCCATTAGGTTGTTTCTAGCGTTTGCCTCCTTCAAGGGCTTTAAGGTATATCAATTAGATGTTAAGAGTGCTTTCCTATATGGGATAGTGAAGGAGTTGGTGTACGTAGAACAGCCGCCCGGATTTACAGATCCAAAATATCCTGATAGAGTATATCGTTTTGATAAGGCTCTATATGTATTGCACCAAGCACCAAGGGCGTGGTATGAGACTCTATCCAACCATTTATTAGAGAACGGGTTTGAAAGGGGTAGGATAGATAGTACTCTGTTTGTTAAGAGGAAGGGAAAACATTTCATGTTGGTACAAGTGTACATCGATGATATCATTTTTAGATCATCAGACGAACAGATGTGCAAAGATTTCGAGAAGGTGATGAAGTCGAAATTCGAGATGAGTGCAATGGGAGAGTTAACTTTCTTTTTGGGGGTACAAGTTGACCAGAAGAAGGAAGGGATGTTTATCCATCAGACGAAGTATGTCTATGACATATTGGAACGCTTAGGGATGGAAGGAACAAAATTGACTGCCCATTTCAGCACGCCGATTCAAGTGAATCACAATCTCGGACCGGGTACTGAAAGTGATACCGATGTGGATCCGACATTATATCGGGCCATGATTGGATCACTTATGTATTTAACTGCTTCAAGACCTGACATCATGTTTGCTGTGTGTATTTGTGCTAGGTTCCAAGCGAATCCGAAGGAGATGCATATGAAAGCTGTGAAGCGGATTCTACGATACCTCAAGTCGAAACCGAAGCTGTGACTTTGGTATCACGCGGAGGGAGATCTAGAGTTGGAAGCGTTCACGGATTCTGACTACGGAGGATGCAGCTTGACCCGCAAATCAACAACTGGAGGTTGTCAATTCCTAGGAGGGAGACTGGTATCCTGGCAATGCAAGAAACAGACGTCGGTAGCCGTTTCAACGTGTGAGGCCGAGTATGTTGCTGCTGGAAGTTGCTGCTCACAGGTTCTGTGGATACAACAACAACTGCGGGATTACGGTTTGGCTTACACTCAAACTCCTATTAGGATAGATAATCAGTATACTATCGCTATAACGAATAATCCAGTTAAACACAACAAAACAAAGCACATAGACATTAGGCATCATTTTATTCGTGATTGTGCTGAAAAGAACTTAATCAAATTGGTAAAAGTGGCAACAGAAGATAATAATGCTGATTTATTTACCAAAGCATTTGATAAGTCACGGTTTGAATATTTAATTCAACTAAATGGAATGCGCAACCCAGAGTAATTTGACCTTAGTAGTAGTTTATTTCCTTTTATAGCTGTAGTACTTCTTTCTTTTTATAGTAAGTTTGCTAATTTAGGATAGTTTCTATTTTTAGTAAGTTAGTAGGTTATCTTCTTTTATTGCTATTTCTTATGAAAAACAAAAGAAAAAAGAGAGAAAATCATAAAAATACAAAATAAGAGAATATCAGAAAAAGGAGTTAACCCTTAGAAGCATAGGTTCAAAGTGATGAAAATTAGCACAGTCGTTACAAACTCTAAGTGTTTAGGCTTTCACACATAATGCAACTAAAATTCTAAGTGTTATACTTTATTTTAGTTTGATGTGTTGGTAGGCATAATACATATAGGGAGTCTCAAGGCAAATAAAATATTTAAGAAAAAGTCAAACGTGTCACTAACTTAGATGTACGACCAAACGGTCTTAATTTTTATGTACAAGACATACAAACTTTGAGTCTAAATGAGGTATGCAAACTTTCTGGAGATGTATAGCAACATCAAATACATCTTAAAATGGAAAGAATAGAAAAATCATATAAAATTGAGAGTCGAAAACATGTAACTCTGTTGTACGTAAGTACAGACCTGTTGCCTCTGTTTAGATTCGGGTTAGCAAGATACGTCGCTTTGTTGTATGTCGGTACAGACCTGTCACCGCTGTCTTGCTAACTTTAAGAATAAACCTTAAGTAAAACTAAGACACTTTGTTGTATGAAAATACAGACCTGTGTCCAATGTTTGTCTTTTAAAGAAAATTTGCAATTACCAACAAGTTAGAATCTTTGTCTGTATGCCTTGATCATAAAAGTATGTCTATGTCTGAGTCACGTAAGATAATTTCATGATAAATAAAAATGCCAAGGGATATTCCGAAATGTAGAATGTTTAAAGGGGTAAATACCAACAATCGGCTAAATGGGTATTTCACGACAAACAATCAAAGGAATCAAAAATTCCTAAGTGTGAAAGTTTAAGTACCGAGAGTGAGTATCAGACACCGCTATCTGATTGAACCTTTATTTGACTATACTCATCAAAAATATGTTGTTTAGCGTTTGGCTTAGGTTGTAAATTTTAATAAGTATAACTTAAGTCTAAGTTAAATTTTTGGTCAAAATTTTAAAATTTTATTTTTTACTTAGTTTTTATTTTATTTTATTTTATTTTTACCGTAGTTTATTTTATTTTATTTTATTTTATTTTATTTTTTACTTAGGTAAAAGGTCAAAAATTACTGAGGGTGCATTCATAGTTGGATAAAATAAACACTGCGTGAAAAATCATGTGCTTAGGGTAAAAGATTTGGCATAGTTTATCTTGTTACACAATAAAGTTGAAAAAGTTGAATTTATTTCAAAATTTTTGAAATTTTCTAAGTGTTTTGGGAATTTCGAATTTAGTTTACACTCGAATTAGGGTAGTCTCGAATCTGTCAGTAGATTCGACATTGGCCTTAGACTCGAAGGTTGGTATTATAAATTGGTTAACACTAATTGTCTACTCTTGCCTGTTTTCGAATCTACTCCATCGAATCTATCCGGCAACCTCGAATCTACCGATTTCCACAAAAACGACAATTTGTCGAGTTTCTTGCTAAAGTGCTCGATTCTACTGATACTTCTAGGTACAATCAACTGGGTTGTAAAAGATTCATGTAGTTTTATACACCATTTAAGCCAAAATCATCGATTTTTGAAGGTTTATGGGTCTAAGTCGTGTTTTCCAAAATTACAAAGTTTGGACCAATAAATAGTCAAATTAAATGCATATATCTGTGATTAGTACCTAGTTGGACTAATGTATGTGATTTTCTAAGTTCAAAATGGTTAAAATCATGGGTTTTGTTGAAGAGTTGGCCGACGACAGTTCGAATCTGTTCGTGAACATTCTCGAGTTTGTCAGTAAACTCGAGAAGACCATTACATTCGAATCTGTCATCAAACTCGAAATAGGGTGTTTTTGAATCTGTCTATTCGAATCTGTTATTTTATTTGATTTATTTAATTTAAATTTTATTAAACTTGTAGAAATTCTTTTGTGTTGGATTTTGTACTTAATCAAGTTCAAAATTAAACAAATTTGAATTTAGGCAAGTTTATTGATTTTTATTAATTCTAATAGTTTATCTATTGTGCAGATATGGCTGTTCGAGTATTTCTGCCGAAGCACAATATGGTCATTCCCCCCGACCATCATATCCCTGAGGCGCAGGGCTTTCGTCAAATGATGGATTTCCTTGTAGAATCTAGGATTGCTTTTGCATTGTCTCACAATATTCAGATTGTTATTCCCTATGTTCGCCAATTCTATGATCATCTTCAGGAGGATTGCTCTGTCACCCCTACAGTGCTGAGAACCAGGATAGCAGGACAACCATTGGTGTTTTCTGCCGATATGCTGCGTCAAGTGTTGCAGCTAGGATCTCAGGAAGAAGAGTCTGGGCCTATTGACTTTCCCTTAAGTATTAGGCAGGCAGCTTTCAGAGAATGGGTTACAGCTTGGATTTTACGAAGACATCTTACATGTGTTTATGGTTTGTTTTGAAGCCAAGAAAGCCGGTTTTGACTATATTGTCTCGAAGATCCAATCTGGGATGATCGCCTTAATATATAATCGGCCCTTCAGCTTTTCGGAAATGTTTTCCTCGGAGTTCGTTCATCAAATCACGGCTCCAGAGCATCAACAATTTCTCTTATATCCTCGGTTCATAATGATGCTCATCAGGCATTTCTTGCCGAATCTGCCTCAGCTAAATGAGATCCAAAGCGTAGCAGTGATGGATAAAAGGATTTTTGCGGATTGCTCCTCGCATAGAGGAAGATTGGCGGTTCCGGTCGAGCGACCGTTGTTTGGAGCAGTTCTAGATAGGAACTTTGAAGCACCAGATACTGCCAACTGGGCAGGTGTAGTGGAAGTTCAGCCTGGACAACCACAACAACAACCACAGCCACCGCGAGCGCAACAACAAAGGCGAAGAATAAGAGCTACTGCGAGTCAGACTCAGACATCTAGGCCTTCTACAAGCCAACAGCCAGAGGTACAAGAGGCGGGCCCTTCGAATATTCCAAGTGAATCTGATCAGTTGTGTCAGACGGTACATGAAATTTGGGAAGCTGGTCCTCATGCCAATGAAGAAATATCTGCAGCATTGGTTGAAGAATTGCTTGAGCCTCCAGAGGGAGAAGAAGATGTGCTTAGGGATGTTGACGAATATGAACCAGAGCAGACTGGTAATGATGAGTCATCATCTGCCACTGAGTCAGAAGAAATGGAGGAGATAGAGGTTGAAGCTCCAGAGTCCGTATCTACAGAACCAACAGTTTGGATAGAAACTTATGGATCTAGAGTAGTAGTGATTAATGAAGAAGCTTCAAGGAGGCGAGCATCAAGAGAGTCTGATGACTCTGATTTTGAAGAAGAAGAGGTTGCACCATTAATGACAAGGCAACGGGCCAAGCGTCATAGATTTATGCAAGGATCGTCTTCAGCTTCAGCAGAACAACCTGAAAATCCTCAAACTAAAACTCCTCAACCTCAGGAACCTCAAACCACCATTCCACCATCACCACCTCATGATGAACCATACATCCCATCGCCGATCATTCCAACTCCAATTCAATCCATCCCATCAACCTCATCCACATACGCCGACAATCAAAGGTTTCTGCAGCTTAAAGCCTGAGTTGACTTCCAAAATATCCAAATCTTAGGCCTAACAAAGGCAATCGGTGAGATTCAGACTCATAATGCAAATCTTGATTAGGAGAATGCCGATCTGAAGAAGATTGTGGAAAAAGTTCAGGAAGAGAACGTAGAGTTAAAGACTTTTGTTGCTGATCAAGCAGCTGAGTTAAGATCGATGCGCTCCCTAGTTGAGCAATTAATGAAAAATTTACAGGCTCAGGGGGAGACATCGTGCCGAGATCAAGAAGGGCGCAGGGAGGATGATGATAATGATGAAGAAGACCAAGGCAATGATCCCAGCTCTCAAAGACTGAATGAGCCAGTAGATTTTTCTGCTGCTCAGGATGTTCAATCTCAAGGGGAGCCAAGTCAAGCAGGAGGTGAAGTAGAAGAGGCCAGTTCGTCTAAACCTACGGATTATGAGATAAGTGAGATGATTGATGCACTCATGGATCTCGATGACGACCCGATGGATTTGGGTTTTGACTTTGAAGAGGATTTGGAGGAACTAGAAGAGGGAGAATTTGTCCCTGAAGAGATTGTTGATTGGAAATCAGATGATGAGGTGTGTGCTGACGAAGACGATGAAGCTGATGAAATCATCGTTCAGCAAAATCCTATCACTGATACATATGTGATAGAAGGAAATGATGTTGTTAACATAGAAGTGGTGAATGTTGCTTTAAATGTTGAGTCATCAACAGAAGAGCCGTTCAGAGAGTTAACGAATGAAGAGAAAAGAAAGTTGTGGTTCAGGGCTGAGCAGAAGGAATTAGAGCTGAAAAAGAAGATGAGGTTGCCGGGGACTGGAAAACTTTCAGGAAGCATTTTAAGCTGGTTCTTTGATCGAGAACTGCAGCTATTCATAATCAAAAGAAAAGATGGGCTCCAGTACCTGAGGCGAACTCTGAAAGCATTCAATTCACTGCCAAAGATTGAGATCAAGGCGTTAGCATGGAAAGATCTGATCAATATCGGCAATGATCCCTACGCAGATATAATTGCCGGAATCATAAGGAAAGAGGGAAGATCAAGGAAGTTTGAACGCCTAAATCCAAGGATAGGAAAAAGAGTAGAGGATCCCTCACGAATTGATCCTCTAACTGGGCGTCCTTCGATGAAGATTCAATACAAACCCGTAAGATGTCTAAGAAAGGTGCCACTCAAGCCTATGCCACAGAACGTCATGAAGAATCTGAACTGGTGGTATGTTGAGAGTGAAACTGGAGAAGCGGTGATGGAAGATTTTGAAGAAAAGGTGATTCTTAGAATCTATGATCCTCTTCACCTGGTAAACCTTTCTCGAGATGACCTTCAAATTTTGCATGCTCATAAGATTTCAAGTGATACTCATATGGATGGTAAAGCTAGAAAGTATGAGAATGTAGTTCGAGTGTGTAATGAAAAAGGTTTGTATGCTGGAAGCAGTTTGAATAAATAATTAACAAAGTTCTTAATCAAATGTGTGAATTATTAGAAGCTATCGTCAAGGGGGAGTCTGTTGGTACACCCTGTGTGACGATAGCAGTCTAAGTGATCCAACATTGTGGTTTAGCAAGTATTAGATATATATGTTTATATATGGTTGTTAATTACTATTGTTTGTGTGTTTGAACTTAATGTAACATATTACAAGAAGTTCAAACATAAAAGATCAAAGATAAAATCAATCATAATGTAAAAACATACGTTTCTATACTTAGTTAATTATGTGAAAAGGTAAATTCGAAATGTTTAAGGACTAGGATTCGAATCTGGTTAGATTCGAATGAGTCACTTGGACAGATTCGAATGTGACCACTTAGGCAGATTCGAGAATGGCAGATGGGACAAACTCGAATGGGCTTTGGGCCGGATTCGAGTTTAGCCCATGACAGACTCGAATTAGCCTCTATAATTAGGGATAGACTTGAAATATTATTAGACTTTTTGCAGAATTCGAGAGTGATTAAGCATTAAGCGATTTCGAGTTTATCATCAGTGTTGGTGTAGTTCCGGAGAGAATCAGTTCGTAGGTGCGTTCGTGTGTCGTTCGTGCAGCTTCTGATAGTCTCCGTGTTTTTGGTGAGAGCTGTTACCGTTACCCGTTAACGAGGATTCTGCACTCGTTGACGGTTCCGCGTCTAGATAGATCTCGTAGTGGTAGACCTTAAAAAAATGTATTAACAATTAAACTACTAATTATACACTCAACTAATGAATTGAGTGGTTTATATATGTTAATCAATATGTAAAGATTGAATTTTTATCAATTAAGAAAATATATGTTAATGTTAAATTATAAACTTATAAAAAGGTAAACTGGACTTATATATCTATATTTGAGTTCGGTTAACCCATACCTTTCTATAATATCCCTATAATAAAGGTGCCAATTAAATTTATTAAAATTCCGAAGGAATTACAATTTGAATTTATTAAGTTTTAATTATTGTAGAGGCTAGCCACAAGCTATACTCCTTTGTATCACATGCTTTAAACACTTGTAAATCTCAACCCCAATACTTATGTACAAATTCCTAATGCTAAAGGTGCAAGTATTTTAAGCATCTATATGTTGATATAATAGCTAAAATGATCCTGATGGCTGAACTTATATAAGTGAATGTGTGGGGGGTTTAGTGCAATATTTTGGCCAATTGAGGGATGAGTAAAGACCCCAATCGACAGCCCCTTCTTCTCATTTTCTTGCCTTAAAATTCTCTGCACACACAAAAGCAGAATTGCTTCTTAGGGCTGGGTTTTGTTGGTGCAAAAGATTTCTTGAGGTTCATCAACCAAATTGGTAGATTCAAGGTGAGCTTCTAAGTTTTATGTATGTGTGTGTGTTTCTCCTTCTTCTCCATAAACCTTGGAAGGGATGGTGGAAAAGAAAGAAAGCAGGAGAATGAAAACTTTCTGGAATTTAATTACAATTAGTAAGAACACCAAATGAATTTTGAAACTTCCAAGCAAAATACATCAAGTATTCATGAAAACCATGAAAATAAGTTTTGTTTGGAAGTAGGTGATTAAATGAAGGAATTAATGATGAAATTGAATGATACAATCATGTGGTTATGTCAAAATGAGTGAGTATATGTTTATATTTATCATACATGGCATAAAAGTGAGTTCTTAAGTGTTTTGTAAGGCTAAAAGTCGAGTTGGATGGGTAAGATTACGAGCAGGGAATGAAAATGGACAATTCTGGACTACAGAGTAAGGGAACTCGCTGAGTTCCACATATACTCGTCGAGTTCCCCATCTGATGGGCCATTTTTCAAAAGATAAAAGTTGTAGCCCTATGCGTCCTCTCCGTCTGGGCTTTTGAATCACATAAATCCGAGTTTGTATGAAAAAGTTATGGCCAAAATACGAAACTAGTGCGATTCGAGCGATGTTCACCCAAAACACTTGTTTTAAGTCCCATAATGATACTATATTATCATAGGATCATTTCATAGTTATATAACACATAAATTATCATCAAATAACGCCCAAAAGTTAATAGAACTTAATAAGAGTCGTATCGAGGTCGATAAATTCTGAAACTTAAACCGAAAACGCTTAAACACTTTAAATGACTTCCATACCTTATGATATACTATTATAAACTAATGAACACTATGAATATCATTATTTAATAGGTTTGAAGCTGTAAGAAGTGCCGGTTATCGGTTCGGGGCATTAAGTGGCTTTATTGGCCGTATGGAGCCTTCAGGGCTTTTATAGCCTATTTTATTTTGAGTTCTTGTTGCATACATATTTACATGTTCATTTTATTTATGACATTGTGCATATCTAATTGGCATCATCCTCTTATATGATGCATTGCACTGGTTTTATTATACTGCCCTAGTTGGCAGTTTATTATTTGATCATGGCCTATAACCAACATACATCATTTGATACCTTTCATTACATATATTAACCTTCATGCTATGCTTGAAAATCATTCATTTCATGTTTCACACGATTGCACTTGATTACCCTATTGTGAGCTATGCTCATTTATTATTGGCCTCACTGGATATCCAGATTATCATTATTATTATTAGCGCCTTACTTTGTGTTTGTGCATATAAATTCCTACTCCACATGAGCTCGTGGGTAGGTGACCGGACTTCGGGCACCGGATGGAGTTGTTAGACCGGGATCCGGCCGACAATGGCGGGTTAGCGGGCGATGTTCGCAACATATGCAAATTAATGGGCTACGCCCACATCATTTTATTAAAAGATATTGCACTTGTTATTTTTATAATCATTTTAATATTTATACATGTTGTATGTTTTGCACTCCATATCGATCTAGTAACTCACTTAGCAATTTTTATTTGCTAACCCCTCCTCACATTACATGTATTACAGGAGAAGTTAGTAAAGGCAAGGAGTTTGTCGGGTTTGATCCCAAGGCTTAGTTGGGCAGCTTTGAAGTAACTTCGGGTGTCGCTGCAGTTTATGGTATGAATTTTGGGGTAGATTACTTACCAAGCTATAAATGTGCACTTGGATGCACTTGATGTCTATTAGTTGATAGCAGTGTTAGTAATTACTTTAAAGTATTTTATAAATTCATCTTATCTTTCAATGTAATGGTTTATAACGAAACAGGGATATTGACTCCGTGCGAACTGGTCATGCCCGATTTTCTTTAAAAACCATGTTAATTAGGATTAATCTACTGTAACCCCATTAGTGATTATATTACGTTGATATGAGTGTTTTAATTTGGTATTAGAGCCGATGTTCATTGCTTGAGTATAGTCGACGATACTCTACTATGAGGTCGGTTTCAGATGCTTGTATTAGCCGCCTAGGCGACACTATTATAACATAAGTAAAGTTATGAATTGGCCTAGGACTGGTACGGGTTTAGGATAATTATGATATCAACTGTATATTTAATGCGTGAACATATACGCTAAATGTTACACATCTTGATGGCTAGACATACTAAACTAATTCCTAATATGGAGAATAACTCCAATTAGGAGAAAAAGGCGTATGTTGAAAACTGCCTAATGGAAGTATTACTAATGCCTCGTGATATAAATTCTTAAGTGAGAAATCTTGAATACCTTGTATATTAAAGGTTGTAAGCACCGAGAACAATGGTGTGTTTTGAAACTATAATGAATGCTATTAATTAGCAATAAATCTCTATAACTCCTTGATGAAATTATATGATGATGACAAAATCCATCTATGAATAGTTGAAAAACAAATAAATTATAACATATACCTCAAACTAAATTGGAATTAGTTTCCAAGGACACTATAGTCATAATAGCCTAAGTTTATAACTTGGGTTAAAGTGATACTGAATGCTACTATGTAGCAATTGTCATTGTAAGGCGCTACAATCATGGCCCTATGTGGAAAATAGGCGATGAGTGAGTCGTTCTCCCCGTAGCTTCTTTTAGAAATAATGAGAAAATAGTTGGCGATGATAATTATGAATTCAATAAATGAAATAATGATGTTAAATACAAGTAGTTCCTTCTTGTATCAAAGGTCGCTAAGTGCCTAACAGTTGGAAGGAATACGATATTGAAATAAATGATGAATTCCAATATATATATATATATATATATATATATATATATATATATATATATATATATATATATATATATATATATATATATATATATATATATATATATATATATATATATATATATATATATATACACACATATACAATTTTTATTAAAGACCAAAAGGTCGATAAAGAAGAATCAAATTCACATCCATGATTAGGATGTTAAAAGAAAGTCCCGTATTGGGAAAAGTTATGGAATTATGATCTTCTGCTAATTATATAAGTAATGAAATATTTCGCAATCCAAATGAACTATGAATGAAACAATTATATTGATATTGAAATTTCACACGTATATGAGAAATATGGGGGGTATTACATACTCAAATCAAATTATAATAACTCTATCTAATAGCCCAAGTTGGGAATCAAGTGAATTTCTACTAAAGTTGATAACATTTTTATAACTTAAGCATCCAAGGACTTAACTAAGAATTCATTACTTATTGATAATTTAACGAATTCCCAAAGTTGAATCCCAAATTATGTATCGTACAGTTGATTATAGACTGTGAGATGAGGGATTCATTATACCGAGTTCCCCATTTTGGGTGCTCTGGTTTTAATTGTTAAAAGAGAAGGACGTCACAAGTAAAGGTGCATAAGTTTCCATAAACTAAAAAGGTGCATAAGTTTCCAAAATAAGTATTATTTGCCTTATGTAGATGATCAATTTGATCAGCGGAAAAATGTTTCACATTTCACAAACATTGAGCTGCGAATTGAATATTAATAACTAAAAGATTCGTAAGGAGGTGTACCAAAGACCTCATTTCATACTTGATGTGGTCAATATACATTTTGGTGATGTCGTTTGAACTCACAAATGCACTAGTTGCACCTATGGATCTAATAATCCTAATATGCCGACATATGTTGCATAAATCTGTTATCGTTTATCGATAAAATCCTAATATATTCAGAAATAGATTTTGAATATAGTAAATACTCTTGTGTGATGTTGAAAATACTTCGCAAAATAGTGTATGTAAACTTTCTAAATGCGATTTCTAGATATAAATTTCAAATTAAACTTGATAAGCTTAAATGCAAACATGTATATATGTACTCATTTATATACTTGGCTATATGAAGAACTTATAATGAAAAAATGTTCAATGAAAAAAAAAAAAAAAATAAAAGAATATATATAAAGTGTGACTCATTATGAAAGTCACTACAATGTAATTCATAAACAAAAGTACCACACCTGACTGTTTTCCAACTGAAGGGATATTATAATGAATGCGAAAATATATCCTTAGTATGAATAGCAATCACGCAATAACATTGCTATGGATATGAAATTTCATGCATAAGGAATAGGAGTGAATTTTCAACAAATTTGATATAATAGATTGTTATCAAAATAGCGATAGTGACTATGTCACTAATATGCTATTAATCAGTTATTTAACCCAATACCTATATAGCAATATTGCCATCTATATGCTTGGGTCAGGTGATCCGAACTGACATAACCTACTTATCAATGCACATAACATGCATAGTGAATATTTAAAATAAAAACCCCTGGAAAATTTTGGATTTGATTTCCTAGGCGGAATCCTTTTTAAGGGGGGAGGAGTTGTAACATCCTCAAAATTGTTATAATAATTAAACTACTAATTATTCACTCAACTAATGAATTGAGTGGTTTATATATGTTAATCAATATGTAAAGATTGAATTTTTATCAATTAAGAAAATATATGTTAATGTCAAATTATAAACTTATAAAAAGGTAAACTGGACTTATATATCTATATTTGAGTTTGGTTAACCCATACCTTACTATAATATCCCCATAATAAAGGTGCCAATTAAATTTATTAAAATTCCTAAGGAATTACAATTTGAATTTATTAGGTTTTGATTATTGTAGAAGCTAGCCACAAGCTATACTCCTTTGTATCACATCCTATAAACACTTGTAAATCTCAACCCCTATACATATGTTCAAATTCCTAATTCTAAAGGTGCAAGTATTTTAAGAATATATATGCTGATATAATAGCTAAAATGATCCTGATGGCTGAACTTATATAAGTGAATGTGTGGGGGTTTAGTGCAATATTTTGGCCAATTGAGGGGTGAGTAAAGACCCCAATCGACAGCCCATTCTCATTTTATTACCTTATTATTCTCTGCACACACAAAAGGAGAAAAGCTTCTTAGGGTTGGGTTTTGTTGGTGCAAAAGATTTCCAGAGGTTCATCAACCAAATTGTTAGATTCAAGGTGAGCTTCTAAGTTTTATGTATGTGTGTGTGTTTCTCCTTCTTCTCCATAAACCTTGAAAGGGACGGTGGAAAAGAAAGCAAAAAGGAGAATGAAAACTTTATGGAATTTAATTACAATTAGTAAGAACACCGAATGAATTTTGAAACATCCAAGCAAAATACATCAAGAAAACATGAAAACCATGAAAATAAGTTTTGTTTGGAAGTAGGTGATTAAATGATGGAATTAATGATGAAATTGAATGATACAATCATGTGGTTATGTCAAAATGAGTTAGTATATGTTTATATTTATCATACATGGCATAAAAGTGAGTTCTTAAGTGTTTTGTAAGGCTAAAAGTCGAGTTGGTTGGGTAAGATTACGAGTAGGGGATGAAAATGGACAATTGTAGACTGTAGAGTAAGGGAACTCGCTGAGTTCCCCATATACTCGTCGAGTGCCCCATCTGATGGGCCATTTTGCAAAAGATAAAAGTTGTAGTCCTATGTGTCCTCTTTGTCTGGGCTCTTGAATCACTTAAATCCGAGTTCGTATGAAAAACTTATGGCCAAATTTCAAAACTAGTGCGAGTCGAGTCGTGTTCACCCAAAACACTTGTTTTAAGTCCCATAATGATACTATAACATCATGGAATAATTCTATAGTTATATAATACATAAATTATCATCAAATAACACCCAAAAGTTTATAGAACTTAATAAGAGGCGTATCAAGGTCGATAAATTCGGAAACATAAACCAAAAATGCTTAAACACTTCAAATGACTTCAAACCTTATGATATACTATTATAAACTAATGAATACTTTGAATATCATTATTTAATAGGTTTGTAGCTGTAAGAAGTGCCGGTATCGGTTCGGGGCATTAAGTGGCTTTATTGGCCGTATGGAGCCTTTAGGGCTATTATAGTCTATTGTATTGTGAGTTCTAGCATTGATGTGTTTGTTGCATACATATTTACATGTTCATTTTATTTATGACATTGTGCATATCTAATTGGCATCATCCTCTTATATGATGCATTGCACTGGTTTTATTATACTGCCCTAGTTGGCAGTTTATTATTTGATCATGGCCTATGGCCAGCATACATCTTTTGATACCTTTCATTACATAGATTAACCTTCATGCTATGCTTGAAGATCGTTCATTTCATGCTTCACAGGATTGCACTTGATTACCCTATTGTGAGCTATGCTCATTTATTATTGGCCTCACTGGATATCCAGATTATCATTATTATTATTATTAGCGCCTTACTTTATGTTAGTGCGTATAAATTCCTACTCCACATGAGCTCGTGGGTAGGTGACCGGACTTCGGGCCCCGGTTGGAGTTGTTAGACCGGGATCCGGCCGACAACGGCGGGTTAGGGGGCGATGTTCGCAACGTATGCAAATTAATGGGCTATGCCCACATCATTTTATTAGAAGATATTGCACTTGTCATTTAATTTATAATCATTTTAACATTTATACATGTTGTATGTTTTGCACTCTATATCGATCTAGTAACTCACTTAGCAAATTTTATTTGCTAACCCCTCCTCACATTACTTGCATTACAGGAGAAGTTAATAAAGGCAAGGAGTTTGTCGGGTTTGATCTCAAGGCTTAGTTGGGCAGCTTTGAAGTAACTTCGGGTGTCGCTGCAGTTTATGGTATGAATTTTGGGGTAGATTGCTTACCAAGCTATATGTGTGCACTTGGATGCACTTGATGTCTATTGGTTGATAGTAGATTACTTACCAAGCTATATGTGTGCACTTAGTGATTATATTACGTTGATATGGGTGTTTCAAGTACCTTGGTTTATAGGTACCTATTCATGGGAAGAGGGGATGTGCATTTCAACATAAGCAGTGGTGAAACTTGCTGATAGAATTTGCATTTCGGGAGCAGCCTCACCAGAGGGATGGTCCATTTCCTCAGGTTCATCAGCTTGGGATGAGGGTCCTTCAACGGCTGTTGGGTGTACAACAGCCACATCACTAGGAGCAGAAGTTGGAGGCTGATCTGCTGGATGATCTATTCTAGCAGCTTTGGCACCTGGTGCAGACTTAGATGGTGTAGGTGAAGTATGAAGTGGAGACTGTGTGGACTCAGTGTGGAGTGGAGTGAACTCCTGTCTTTCAATACCTTCAGCCTGTTGGGAGGCTGGGATAGTGGATGTGGTAGTCTCCTTGTGTACAACTAGATCGTGTTGGGTGGAACCAGAGGGTATAAGCTGACTCTGGGTGGACTCTTTCTTGAGTGAAGACTGCTCCAAATGTGCTGAACCTTCTCCCAAATAGGGAAGAAGCATGGGTTGCTTATTTTTCAACTGATTCTGTTGAGAGGGGTCAGAGGGGCTGGTTTGGGATGATGGTTTCTTCCTAGCTAAAGATTTTATCCTTGAATATTGAGACATTGAGGGGGATTGAGGAAAAGTAGCAGGGAGTTGTGTTTGGACTGGTGGTGAGACTGGGTTAGAAACCAGGGGGTTAACATGTTCCATTGTCTCAGGTGCCACAGAGGCACCAGCCACAAAGGCTTCAGGTTCAACAAATGAACCAGGGTGAGAAGTCAGCTCTCCCTCAGCTACTGAGGCTGATGGGGCAGACTTTGACTTAACTGTTTTAGCTTTCTTGAGGATAGGCTCAGCTTCAGTCGTGTCCAGACCCCTTTTGACCACCTTGGGCCTAGATTTGGATTTTCTCTTGGGAGCAGCCACTGGATCCACCCTCACAGTAGAGGGTCCTTCCACCAAATCAAGTAACCTCCTCATTGGGGTGGAGAGAGGAGGTTCATTAGGAGGAACTGGAGTGTAGAAAACTCTATTCCCAATGACAGGGAATGCAACAGTATTTAACAGGGGCTGAGAGTTGTAGAGTTGCTCAGCACAAACATGTTTGAATATGAGACTCAGAAACCATGGATATTTGACAGCAGCTTGGTGAGTTTCCTGCTGAACCAAGTTCCGCATATTCACAAAAATCCAACGAGCAATGTTTAGAGTAGTCTCATCCATAAGCTGTAGGACTATAGGGATTTCATCTCTGCTAAGCGGGTCAAATGAACCAACTTTGCTGCTAAAGCACATCACCACTGAGGCAAATAGGAAGCTGTATGTAGGTGATAAATCCCTTTTGAACAGAGTGGCTCCAACTTTGGGTTCTGCTACACCAAAGAAGCATAGTAGATTGCCCATATAATCATTCACAGGCTGTGGCTGGTCGTATGTGTCAGCAACAGGGAGATTAAGAACTTCCCTGTGAAGAGAAGTGGTTATCTCAATGGCCTGTGTCCCACTGAGGATGGTTCCCCTGATGGTTTTGGTTGATGGGTCATAAGCACAGGTGTACCAAAACTAATACACCATCTCCTGGTACAGGACACCAGGAAAGGCAGTCATAGCATAATGTAGGGGGTGAACTTGCAGAAACTCCACCATGTTTTCATAACCTTTACACACGTAGTTTTTGGGAATGGTCAGGTTGGAAATATAGTTAGTGGGTTTCAAAGTGAGCATCGTGGTGACTGAGGGATGTTTTTAAACATCATCACCAACGAACACTGGAAGCAGGGGGTTGTTTTGGTGAGCCATTTGAAAGTAGTGATTTGAACGATACTGGACACTTAGTCGATTTAGGGTTCTTCGGATAGTTATGGAAGCAGTAATAAGAAGAAGATGAAACAGTGAAAGGAGGTATTTATAGGATTTTAATGTGAGTGAGTAGGAGAGAGAAAGGTTTGGGCGGTTGATTTGAAATGTTTTTTAACGGAAAACGGAATGGTATTCCATGTCAGAACGGTTGTCAAACCACTTGAACCTTTTTAACTACTAACACACGTTAACAAAGATTATCCGCAGGTAATTAAGTTAAATAAATACAGAAATTAAGTAACATAATTGTGAAGAAAGGTAATTAAAACTGATGTTCTAAGTTGTTGTTCAAACCTGTGATGAGCATATTTCATCATAAGCTGTTCATTCCTCAAGCTGTTAATTCAACCTGTGCAGCTATATGAGAAGATGTTTCTATTCAATAGCTGATCAGGTTTCCAGACAATGTCTTGTATGATGGATTTAGAAAGTGAGCAGGTTGGGAGTTTGTTCAATAGAATATGTTTGAAGTTAAAGCTTATTTTGTCAAACCTGTTATACATCCAAGCTGTCCAAGTATAGAACATGCAAAGCCTGTTCTGTCTAAGCTGTTCTGAGAAACTTGAGCAGTTTCAGACATACGATATCTTAGAGCATCAATGACACTTAGTCACTTTTATTTAACATGCCCAACTTTCTTATAAGGTAATTAAACCTGTTTTCATCAAGGGGCTTGGTGAAAATGTCTATAAGCTATTCATCTGTGGTAACAAAACTTACGTCCACATTACCTTTCTTGATGTGATCTCTGATAAAGTGGTGTCCGACTTATATATGCTTTGTTCTGAAATGAAACACTGGATTGTTGGAGATAGCTATGGCACTTGTATTATCACACAGAATAGGAGTTTTTCTATATACAAGCCCATATTCTTCAAGCTGATGCTACATCCATAGAATCTGCCCCCAACAGCTTCCAGCAGCAATATACTCAGCTTCAGCAGTAGAAGCAGAAACTGAGTTCTGCTTCTTGCTACACCAATTGATCAACTTACCACCAAGGAGTTGACATCCACATGTTGTGCTTTTACTCTCTAACCTGCAGCCTGCAAATTCATAATCTGAATAACCTGTTAGTTAAAGACTTGTGTCTTTGGGATACCAAAGACCCAAATCTGGTGTACCCTTATGGTATCTGAAGATTCTTTTTACAGCAGCTAGATGCGATTCCTTAGGATCAGCTTGAAACCTAGCACATAAACAGGTAGCGAACATAATATCTAGTCTACTAGTAGTTAAATATAGCAAGCTCCCAATCATACGTCTGTAAGTTGTTACTGAAACAGCTTCGCCATGGGCATCAACATCCAATTTTACATTAGTTGTCATTTGGGTTTTGATACGAGAACTTTGATCAAATTTAAACTTTTTCAAAAGATCTAAAGTGTACTTTATTTGATTTATGAAAATTGCATTTGAGGTATGTTTAACCTGTAATCCTAGAAAGAAGGTAAGTTCACCCATCATACTCATTTCATATTTTGATTTCATTAGTAGTGAAAAGTTCTTGCATAACTGCTCATTGGTAGAACCAAATATTATGTCATCCACATAGATTTGAAGAAGCATAATATCAGACTTCACTTTCTTTATGAACAATGTGGTATCCACTTTACCTATGGAATAACCATTGCTAATAAGGAAATCAGTTAGAGTGTCATACCAGGCTCTAGGGGCTTGTTTTAGACCATAGAGGGCTTTGTCCAACTTATAGACAAAAAAAGGATGATGTTCATTTACAAAACCTGGAGGCTGCTTGACATATTGATGCAGCGTAGCGAATAGAAAACCAAAGATAATCGGTTGATTCCACGAATACCCGGAAGATCTTAACCAAACTCACGTTGATTCACAGGAATACCGCGGATTTGGCCTTCAAAACTGGTTCACACAAAGAACACAAAATTGGGAGAGAAAACTGAAGTTTCATATAAATTGGAAGTGACCATCCAAGTTCACACATTACAATACTAAAAAGAAGCAAAAAAACATAAACGGGCCAAAATGATAATGGGCCAAACACACGGGCCAAAAAACTAATGTCCAAACTGAAAGAAAAATAGAAAAATGCAAATTAAGTTGTCTTCGGGGCCTTTTTGGGCGAAAAGCAGGGCCCAAACCGGATACCCGAGGCCCAAGTTATGGCCATTTTAGTGAGTCAATGTGGTCATGGGTCTCCAAGTATTCTAAGGCCCGGTCTTCTGCATCATTCCCCCCTGGGTAGATAAAATTCATCCTCGAATCTGCAACAGCTTCATCTTCAGAAGAGTCTCCATGAAAAGGCACCAAATGCTTAACATTGAACACGTCTGAACAGCGAATGTGACTTGGCAGCTTCAAACGATAAGCATTAGGGTTGATCTTCTCCAAAATCTCCACTGTCTAATCTTCTTTGCTGACAGTTTGTTGTATTCACCCACCGGGAAACGGTCCTTAGTCAAAACTGCCCAAACAAAGTCAGCGACCTCAAAATCGACATGCCTACGCCTTTGATCCGCATCTTGTTTGTACTTGGTGTTAGCCCGAACCAAGTTATCATGCACAGCTTTATGAACCTCATGTAACCCAACAACGAAATCCTTCACTTTCTTTGGAACAGAAAGTCCATACGGTCGTTTTGATATATTATAAGCCCAAATCGGATACCCGAGGCCCAAGTTATGGCCATTTTAGTGAGCCAATGTGGTCATGGGCCTCCAAGTATTCTAAGGCCCGGTCTTCTGCATCACATATACTTCTTCTTGTAGCTTGCCATTCAAAAATGCACTCTTGACATCCATTTGAAATACCTTCATGCTCTTGTGGGCAACATAGGCTAGAAACAAACGAATTGCTTCTAACCTGGCCACTGGAGCAAATGTTTCATCATAATTAATTCCTTCTTCATGTCTGTAGCCTTGAGCAACTAGTCTTGCCTTATTTCTAATAACATGACCTTGCTCATCCATTTTGTTCCTGAAAACTCATTTGGTGCCAATTATTGTTTTGCCTTTAGGAGCAGTGACCATCTTCCATACTTTGTTTCCCTAAAACTGATTGAGCTCTTCTTGCATGGCAGTGATCCAATTGGCATCTTTTAGTGCTTCATGCACTTTCTTAGGCTCCATTAGGGACACAAAGCTATAAAACATACAAAAGTTTCCTTAGTTGTCCCATCTTGTTTGTACCCCTTTGTTGATGTCACCAATTATTTTATCATTGGGGTAACACTTGATCCACTTAGGATCATGTCTCAATGAAGATTCTCCTGCATCATTTTCATCTCCAACTGCACCTGTTGAACAGCTTTAAGGATTTTCAGACACACTGTTATCTTGAGCCTGTTCATCTGTTGAACACGACTCTCCATTGTTGAACACATCATCAAAAGATCCAGGGAAATCAGCATTGATTGGTTCCGGACATGGTGTATTAAATATGTCAGTACACTTATTCACACAGGGTGTATCAACATACTCATCATTATGTCCATTACGGTTAACAGGTTCCACTCTAGGTGTAGTTGAAGCTTTTGAGTCCTTTTCTTCATTGATGGACTGCATGAGATCATCAAAGTTGAACTCTCCTGAAACTGATTCCAGAACAACTTTGGTGGAAGCACTTTTAACTTTGGTGGAAGCACTTTTGAGTCCTTTGTAGGCTTTAGAGATAGCAGAATATCCAACAAACACACCTTCATCAGCTTTGGGTTCAAATTTTCCCAGTCGGGCTCTCTTATTCAGAATGAAGCAGGGACATCCAATCACATGGAAATAACTAATATTTGGCCTTCTCCCTTTGATTAACTCATAGGGAGTCTTGTTGTACCTTTTCACCGCTAAGAATCTGTTTTGAGTGAAGCAGACAGTGTTGATAGCTTCAGCCCAAAATCATGAAGGTAAACCTGATGCACACAGCATGGTTCTGGCAGCTTCAATGAGAATTTTGTTTCTCCTCTAGAGTTCTTACAGCTGAAAAGTTTTGTGAGATCCCTCTTTCTTCACAAAAGTCCAGAAGGGTACTGTTTCTGAATTCAGTATCATGATCACTTCTAAACTGCTTAACTTGAGGAGAGTTCAGCTTCTCCATCTTTTTGATAAATCCAATAATTTCACTAGCAGCCTCTCCTTTGCTCTTCAGAAAGATCACCCATGTAAACCTTATGAACTCATCAACCATACTAGAGTGTATCTTCTTCCTCCTAGACTTGGGACACTGACTGGTCCTAACAAGTCCATATGGATTAAGAAGAGAGGAGTAGCAATAGGAAAATTATGCTTGGATTTAAAAGATGTTTTTCTATGCTTGCCTTTCTCACAAGCTGTGCAGAGTTTATCTTTAACAAAGGTTATAGAAGGCAAACCTGTTACCAACTCTTTCTTACAGAGTTTGTTGATATTCTTGAAATTCAGGTGTGATAGCCTTTTGTGTCATAACCAGTTAAGGTCTGCATTGCTTCTGTAGATAAAGCAGGTTTCAGTTGTGGGATCAACAGATTTCATGTCCACAACATATACACCTTTCTTCCTTTGTGCACACATCACAACTTTGTCTTGGGAATCCAATATGTATGTAAGTTCTTGACTCTACGGATCTATCTCGACGCGACACCGTCCAACGAGTGCGGAATCCTTGTTAGCGGCTTGCCGGTAAGATCACACACACAGAAACACGGAGACTACCACGGTGATAGACGAACGACTACGAACGCCCCTACACGATGATTCTCTCCGAAACAACTCTCTGGAAACTTGCAAGTTCGAGATCGCCTTTGCTAATCGCTCTGCTAAACGTCTGCAAAAGTCTGATAATTAATCGAATTAACCCTTAATTATACTGACAGATTCGAGTTTGTCTAGGACAAATTCGAATCAGGCCCAAGGCCCATTCGAATTTGTCCTCTTTGACAATTTCGAATTTACCTCAAATTCGAACCTCACATATCAAACTTATATTTGAACTTATATTTTAACTTACGTTTGAATTTATCTTTGAAATTTATGTTTGAACTTCTTGTAATACATTACATCAAGTTCAAACATACAAACAACCAATATCAAACACACATAATCATATATATCAAACACTATATTCAATACCAAGTTAATTGACTTACACAAAATGCTATCAAAACTTAGACTGCTGTCGTCACATATGATGTACTAACAGACTCCCCCTTGACGATAGCTTCTAATTATTTACATTTTGAATAAGTACTTGGACCACATAGACTACTTCCTGCAAATAGACCTATATCTATACATATTCTCACTGTCTTCTGTAACTTCCTGGCTTCAGATCTCCATCCTTCGTGAAAGAAGATAGGCTGATCATGTAGCTTCCTCAGGTCGTCCTTAGATAGGTTTATTAAGTACATTCGATCATACACTCTCGAAATAACTTTGTCTTGTGTATCTTCCATTACAGCTTCAGCAGTTTCATTATCGATATACCACCACTTCATGTTATTTAAAACATCTTGTGGCATCGATTTCATCAGCACCTTCTTCAAACATCTTACAGGTTTGTACACCATTCTGGCCCATGGCCTACGTGTATGTGGATCAATTCTAGTTTCATCCTCCACTCTCTTTCCAGTCCTTGGCTTAAGCCTTTCAAATTTACTTGACCGACCCTCTTTTCTGATAATCTTCGCAATCACTTCAGCATACGGGTCGTCACCAATATTAATTAGCTCTTTCCATGCCAACTCCTTTACTTCAACCTTCGGCAATGTATTAAAAACTCTAAGCGTCCGCCTTATGTATTGAAGTCCATCTCTCCTTTTCAATATGAATAGCTGCAATTCTCTGTCAAAGAACCAACTTATAATTCCACCAGATAGATTTTCGGAGCCCGGAACTCTCATTATTCTCTTCATCTTCGGCTCTGTCTTATTTTCTTCCTTCCTGAACCATAGATTCATCAATCAGCCCTAGATGGCTCTTTCTCAGCTTCTTCAAGTTCAGAATCTTCTACCGAGGCTAGTTTCATCTCATCAATATCAATCACATTGTGATTGTCTTGGACATATAGCTCCGTGATAGGCTGTGAGTTTACAATCACTTCATCGACATTGTCGTCTTCATCCTCTATCACTTCATCGTCTGATCTCCAATCAACTATGTCCTCCGGCACGAACTCTCCTTCCTCCAACTCTTCCATCTCATCCTCAAAATCAAAGTCTATCACTTCTTCCTCAATATCCATCAGAGCGTCTATCATTTCGCTCTCAAAAGTCTTTGAGGGACTAGCTTCACCTCCTTCAGCTCCAGACTGAATCGGCTCCACCTAAACTTCGGCGTGTTGAGCAGAAGAAAAATCTACTGGCTCATTGTGTTTTTATGCATCAGGATCATTGTCGTCTTCGTCTTCCCTTCTCAACTCTTCAGTCTCTCTGCAACTAGTCTCCCCCTGAGCCTTTAGATTTTTCATTAATTTCTCAATGAGGGACCTCATAGTTTGGAGCTCTGCAGCTTGATCGGCGACGAATGTCTTCAATTCAAGATTTTCTTTATCAATGTTTGCGTTATGCGCTTGAAGCTCGCCGTCAGCTTTAGTAAGTTGGAAGATTTGGACTTGCTGGAAATCAACTTTTCTTCTGAGCTCTGAAAACCTTTGGTTGTATGTGAAGGTGGATGAAGTGGATGGAATGCATGTGATAGGTGACGGGATGATTGGTGGTGGAATTGATGGTTGAACGGGTGGTGATGGAATAGATGGTTGAGCGGATGGAATTTCAGGCTCAGAAGTAGAAGCAGACGAAGCTCCCTGCATAAACCTATGCCTTTTGGCCCTTTGCCTAGGCACCAATGGAGCTGTATCTTCAATGTCAAAATCAGAGTCATCTTCATCCGAATCTCTAGATGCTCTTCTCTTTTCTGCCTCTTGGTCATTAACCACTGTTCTGGATCCATATCTGCCTATTCGGACAGCCAGATCCTCCGTCTCTTCTCTTGGTGCCTCAATCTCGATCTCCTTTACTTCCTCTGAAGACGACTCAGAGGTGGTCACTGCCTGACCCTCTACCTCTGGCTGATAATCATCTATGTCTCTCATCAGATCGTCAATAGTTGCTGGAGGCTCCAAAATATTACCAACAAGCTCAGTAGTAATCTCTTTTTGACCATTAGAGCCTTGAGCCCAAATTTCTTCCAATGTCTCCACCCGTGGATCAATTTCGGGTGCTACCACTGAAGGACCCGCAGCATCCATTGAAGGACCTGCTTCCACTGACTCCTGCACCCTACTTGTTGAAGGCCTTGAAGCTTGAGTCTGTCTAACTTTAGCTCTCTGCCTCTTTCGTGGTTGTGGTGGAGGCCGTTGCTATTGTTGTTGCGGCTGCTGTGGCTGAACTTGCACTTCCCCAGCCCAATTCGCACCATATGGGGCTTCAAAATCCGGATTTACCACAGCACCAAAAAGTGGTGTATCCAGTGGTCTAACAACTTCACCCCTACGCGCATTGTGCGCTTGCCAATCTGCAAAAATCCGCTTGTCGATCACAGCAACACTCTGAATTTCTGGTAACTGCGGCAGGTTGGGCAAAATATATCTGATCAGCATCATGACAAACCTCGGATACATTAGAAATCTTTCTCTTGCTGGAGCAGTTATTTTGTGAACAAACTCCGCAAAAAACATCTCGGAGTAACTGAACCTTTGGTTGTAAACCAATGCTATCATCGCCGATTGCATCTTCGACATGATATAGTCAAATCCGGCTTTCTTTGGAGCAAAGCACACCATGAAGACATGTCCCAGATACCTCCATTATCCTATTAAACCACTCTTCATGTACGATGCCTTAGCTACATCAAGGCCATACCCCATCCTCAAGAATGCTGCTTGCCTTACTTCCAACGGGAAGTCAATAGGCCCAGCTTCCTGCTCGGCTGATCCCAGCTGCAAAAACCCTGTGCAACATATCGGCTGAGAACACATGGGGCTGCCCGGCTATTCTGGTCCTCAATACTGTCGGAGTTACTGTACAGTCAACCTGCAGATGATCCCAAAATTGCCTAACGTAAGGCAGCACGATCTGCACATTGTGCGAAAGGGCATACGACACCCTTGAAGTAGCCAAAAAGTCCACCATCTTGCGAATTGCCTGAGCTTCAGGAAGCTCACGATCTGGTGACACAACCATATTATGCTTTTAAATAAACGCTCTATCCCCCATATCTGCACAATAAAGTATAAAAAAATATTAGAAGGGACAAAATAAAAATAAACTTGTTTAAATTCAAATTTGTTTTATATTGAACTTATGTAAGTTCAAAATCCAACACATATGAATTTCTACAAGTTTGACTTCAAAATTATTCAAATATTTTGATTTTAATAGCAAATTCGAATAACATATTCGAAATTGACCTTAATTCGAGTTTAATGACATGTTCGAATTTAGGAACAAATTCGAAGCATATGAACAAACTCGAATGTCGGCACATTCAAAACAAAAATCCAAGATTTAAACCATTTTAGACTTAGAAAATCACATCCATTAGTCCTAGTAGGTTCTAATTGAAGATATTTGCCACTTATTTGAAGTTTCACCGGTTCAAACTTTGTGATTTTGAATCACAAAGTTCAAAACCCCTAAATCCTCAAATCTAGTCAATTTTGGCTCAAATTGAGTCTAAAACTTCCTAAATCTTGTATAATGATGTTGATTATACCTAGAATTGGTTATATACTTGGATACAAACGGACAAAACTTCGACAAATAGGAGAAAACTCGAATACGATAAACTCGAACGCACAAAATCGAAATCGCACTAGATAAACTCGAAAGGTTAAATTCGAAAGTAGGTGAATAATGAATGTTCACTGTTGACCTATATATACTAACCACCTTCGAATTTGTCTCCAAATTCGAATTTACTGCCATGTTCGAATGTAACATTCGACTTTGGCTTAAATTCAAATTTAACTTAAAATTCTGAAAATTTTGAAAATCTTTGAATTAAATTCAACTTTCTCAACTTTTCAAACTTTTTCGTGTAACGGAACAAACTATGCAAAATTAATTTACACTAAGCACAAGATTTTCACGCAATGTTTATTTATTCAACTAGGAATGCATCCTCAGTAATTTTGACCTTTGTCCTCAATAAAATAAAATAAGATAAAATAAAAAGAAAATAAAGTAAATCAAAATTTTGAACAAAATTTAAACTTAAACTAACAGAATATTTTTGACACTAACACTAACAGAACAGAATATTTTTGATGAGAAAGTCAAAGAAAGGTTCAATCAGATAGCGGTGTCAAATACGTACTTTCAGTATCCTACTTTCACACTTAGGAATTTATGATTCCTTTGATTGTTTGTCGTGACATACATTTCTAGCCGATTGTTGGTATTATTTTCCCTTTAAACATGTTACACTTTGGAATATCCCTTGGCCTTTTTATTTATCAAGAAATTACCTTACGTGACTCATACTTAGACATACTTTTATGATCAAGGCATACACACAATGATTATAACTTTTTGGTATTGCACACTCTCTTTAAAAGGCAAACGTCGGACACAGTTCTGTATTTACATACAACAGAGTGTCTTAGTTTGTCTTAAAGTTTATTTTAAAGCTAGCAAAACAGTGGTGACAGGTCTATACCGACATACAACAAAGCGACTTATCTTGCTAACTCGAGTCAAACCAGAGGCAACAGGTCTGTACTTACGTACAACAGAGTTACTTGTTTTGATCTCAACTCAGTATCATGATTTTTCTATTCTTTTCTTTTCTTTAAGATGTATTTGATGTTGCTATACATCCCCCAGAAAGTTTGCATACCTCATTTAGAATCAATGTCTGTATGTCTCTAACATAAAAATTAAGACCATTTTGTCATAAATCTAAGTTAGTGACACGTCTGACTTTTTCCTGAATATTTTATTAGCCCTGAGACTCCCTATATGTATTATGCTTACCATCATGTCAAACCAGATAATGTATAACACTTAGAATTTAGGTGCATTATGTGTGAAAGCTTAACACTTAGAGATTGTAAAGACTGTGCTATTTTTCGTCACTTTGAACCTATGTATCTAAAACTTAACTCATTTTCAGATATTCTCTTTTTTTTTTTTTAACTTTTTATGGTTTTCTCTCTTTTCTCTTTTGTTTTTCATAAATAAGAGTAAGAGAATAAAATGACCTACTAACTTACTATAAAAAGATATTTTCTTAAGCTACTAAACTTACTATAAAAGAAAGAAATTCTACTGCTATAAAAGGAAATAAATTCTACTAAGGTCAATTTACTCTGGATTACGCATTCCGTTTAGTTGAACTAAAAACTCAAAACGTGACTTATCAAAAGCTTTGGTAAATAAATCCGCATTATTATCATCCGTTGCAACTTTTACCAGCTTAATTAAATTCTTTTTCAGCATAATCACGAATAAAGTGGTGTCTTATGTCTATGTGCTTGGTTTTACTGTGTTTAACTGGATTATTCGTTATTGCAATAGTTGACTGGTTATCTATCCTAATAGGAGTATGAGTAAAAGTCAAATTGTAATCCCGCAATTGTTATTGTATCCACAAAACCTGTGAACAACAACTACCCGCAGCAACATATTCGGTCTCGCACGTTGACACGGCTACCGAAGTCTGTTTCTTGCATTGCCAGGTAACGAGCCTCCCTCCAAGGAACTGACAACCTACAGTTGTTGACTTGCGAGTCAAGCTGCATCCTCCATAGTCTGAATCCGTGAACGCCGCCAATTCCAGATCGCCCTCCGCGTGATACCAAAGTCCCAGCTTCGGTTTCGACTTGAGGTATCTTAGAATCCGCTTCACAGCTTTCAAGTGCATCTCTTTTGGATTAGCTTGAAACCTAGCACAATACACACAGCAAACATTATATCAGGTCTAGAAGCAGTTAAATACATGAGTGACCCAATCATGGCCCGCTATAACGTCGGATCCACATCGGTATCACTTTCTGTACCCGATCCGAGATTATGATTCATTTGAATCGGCGTGCTGAAGTGAGCTGTCGGCTTGCTTCCTTCCATCCCGAAGCGCTCTAAGATGTCGTAGACATACTTCGTCTGATGAATAAACATGCCCTCCTTCCTCTGTTCGACTAGAAAACCCAGAAAGAAGTTTAACACACCCATCACACTCATCTCAAACTTAGACTTCATCACCTTTTCAAAGTCTGTGCACATCTGCTCGTATGATGACCCGAAAATTATATCATCGACGTACACTTGTACCAAGATGAAATGTTCACCTTTTCGCTTCACGAACAACGTACTATCTATTCTCCCTCTTTCAAACCCGTTGTCTAAAAGATGATTAGATAGAGTCTCGTACGACGCCCTTGGTGCTTGATGTAATCCATACAGAGCCTTAACTAACCGATATACTCTGTCTGGATATTTCGGATCTGTAAACCCAGCCGGCTGTTCCACATACACCAGCTCCTTCACTTTCCCATAAAGAAACGCGCTCTTTACGTCAAGTTGATAAACTTTGAAACCTTTGAAGGAAGCAAAAGCTAGAAACAAACAAATTGCTTCAAGTCTTGCCACTGGCACGAACACATTATTGTAATCGATTCCTTCCTCTTGGTTGAAACCCTTTACCACAAGCCTTGCTTTGTTGCGAGTGACTATACCCCGATCATCTCTCTTGCACTTAAAAACCCATTTGGTTCCTATTGCAACTTCTCCTCGAGGTAACGGAACTAACTCCCACACTTCTAGTTTCCTAAACTGTGACAGTTCTTCCTGCATCGCTTCAACCCAAGAGTTGTCTTTTAGTGCCATTTGTACATTTTTCGGCTTTACTTGCGAGATGAAACATGAGTAGAGGCAAGTGTGAAAGGCCTTAGAGTCATTGATCATCGACAACAACACTGTGTTGTTATTTAAACTACTCCTAGTCCTCATATTAGGATTTCCTATGATACTCTCAATAGGATGATTCTTATTAATCCTAGATGTTTCTATCTCGTCAACTCTAAGATTATCTCCAAAATTTGATCCTATCTCTCCTAACGGGGAACGACTTAAGACTCCACATTTTCTTCCTCATGGACACTGTCTTCAGAGTTAGAATTTGTTGTCTGATTTTCGTCTGTAGGCACTTCAGAATCATTTTCTTCTGGAGATCTATCTTCAGTTGATGTAGGCTCGATTGTTGATGGAATTGTGGTCCTCGGAAAACTTTGACCCTCGTCATTCAGATTCAATGACGACATGTCCTGTTCGATTGTACCTGCATTTCCATCTAAAGGAATGTTAAATGACTCAAACAATTTGTCATAATCAAATATCCATTCCGGACCAGTTTGGGGTTCATGTGTATAACTTGTGACATCAACGTTATACACAATCTCTACTGTACCATTAGATTTGTTAAAAACCCGTTTGTTCGGTGAGTTCGGCACATAACCTAGGAAGTATCCTTCGTCAGCCTTTTCACCAAACTTAGGTTGATGTTTTGTTTTCATTAACGTACATGGTACCCCAAAAGGTTCGAAGCCAGTTAAATTTGGTGGCCTTTTATTCAAAACTTCATAACAGGTTTTGTTCAATGATTTGACAGTAAGAACCCGGTTTAAAACATGGCACGCGGTATTCACTGCCTCCCCCCAAAACATGGTAGGAAGCTTTGAATCCGAAAGCATGGTCCTTGCTGCCTCAATCAAAGTCCTGTTTTTTCGTTCGGCCACCCCATTTTGTTGTGTCTCATATGGTGTACTAAATTAATGCACTATGCCCTTTGATAGCCAATATACACCAATAACCGTGTTTTTAAATTCTGTTCCGTTGTCACTTCTGATACACTTAACCCTCGTTCCGTAAGAATTTTCCACTTGGTCTAAGAACCAAATGAGCTTGGCAGCCGTCTCGTCCTTTGTACCTAAAAAGAAAACCCAAGAAAAACGTGAGTAATCGTCAGTAATAACCAAACAATACCAACTACCACCTATACTCCTTTTGTTGATTGGTCCGAAGAGGTCCATATGCAACAAATCAAATGTGGCAGCTATTGAGTTCTGAGTCTTGGACTTGTGTGCCTTCTTGTGTTGTTTTCCTTTCTTGCACGGTAGACACTTATCCTCGAACTGAAAACTCTTCATTGGAACACCTTGCACCAATCCATTTTTCATAATGTAGTTCATTTTTCTTAGGTGCAAGTGTGCCATGCGTCTGTGCCATCAAACCGATTCACTCTCTGAAGCTTTTGATAGTAGAAAATTGGTCCCATCGAAGATTCCGGTTTGTTCATGTCGAGCATGTACAGGTCATTCTTCCTTGGAGCCCTCATCAGTATCCATTCTTCAGGTACTTGGAATCCCGGTTTTAGCACTAACGCCTCAGTGTCAGTGAAAAGTACTGAGTTCTTCCTATCACAGATTTGAGATACACTAATGAGATTGTGAAACAGTTTATCAACGTGATAAACTTGATCCATTTTGATAGTCCCATTAGTGACCACTCCAGTACCAGTGATATTTCCTCCTTTATTTCCAGCGAATGATTCAAAGCCCCGATTTCCTCCCTTGAAGTCTGCGAGTAGACTTCTTACCCCTGTCATGTGCCTGGAGCAACCATTGTCGACAAAATAGGTACTCCTTGTGCATCACGGGGAACCCAAGCCATAACTGACTTGGTAATACCACTCTCGTCCACATACTTAAACTCTTTCAAATACCCATCTCGCCTTTCAGGTGACATGGGTTTTTGATATTGAGTCTGTTGTGGTGCAGAGTGATTTAAGTTCACTCTCGGCCTTTGTGTAGGCATTTGCTGTGGAGCTCTTGAATAGTTTCGATTATAAGGCATTTCCGATTGATATGCATGAGCTCTACCTGGTGTTTGATGTCTTACAGGAGTGTGTGACCTAACCGGAGTGTAAGCTCTTCTAGGTGTAGTACTCCTCTTTGGGTCGACCTGACACAGGTGTTTGTTTCATAGCAGATTTTGGTGCAGCTTGCACAGTTTTCTCGGTATTTTGAGAATTACTAGTGTCTGCAACACTTGGAGAAGGCTTATGTTGTTCCGGCTTTCCAGTTTTAGGTGTAGCGTCTACTTTCCTATGTGGACAACTAGAAGCAACATGCCCCCTTTCGTGACATCTAAAGCAAGACATTTTGTCAATCGACTTTGTATGTGTGCCCTTTGACTTAGGTGTCTCACTTGTGTCTGGTTCTTTTGTTTCAACTGTAGTGACTGGTTCCTCCTCCTGATCATTTTAGTCAGTTTTGTGTTGTCCTACAGGCTTTTTACTAGAGGATGGCACAAATTTAACCTTCTTAGTCTGGACATTATGAGTGGTCACCTTAGTTTCCTTTTCTATAGCAATTTCAGACACTGGTTCAGGTTTTTCCTATGATTCAACTGATTTTTCAGTTTTCTCTTGAGGTTGAGGTACGTAGTTATCATTGAAAGGTGGAGGACTCTCATGATACCCTAGACGTACAAGCTTCTTAGACTGACGCTGTGTATCTAAGATCTTCCTTAGGTTGAGTGATGAGTTCCTAAACTTTTCAAGTTTACTATTTACCTCAGCTACCTTTACCTTAGATTCTGCTAGCTCGACTTCTTTGGTTTTAAGCTCTTTTGTCAATGCCTCAACATGTTCATACATTAGTTCTAATCTAACACACTGTTTGCTCAGTTTGTCTTTTAGAACTATGACATCTTGTGCATCGGCCTTAAGCTTATTCCTAAGGTCTTCCTTGATATCTGATAAGCTAGCATTGTCTGATTTTAATGATTCATTCTGAGCAGATATAGTTTGATGTGATTCAAGTACTATATTTAACCTATCATTAGACGTAGCACACAAAACACATGAATCATGGAAAAGAGAAAAGTTCATAGTTACCTTGGCATGATCTGATTCCACGTTGGCCATCTGTGCGGCGAACTCCAGAATCGTCTGATCTTCTGACTTTTCTACCCACATCGTACTGCTTTCATTCTAATTGTCGTCCCCTGTCTTTTCCTCTGCTCCATCACTTCCAGTCTCGGTCACTTCAGGCATAAAGGCTCTAGCATTTGACTCTGGATGTGTACTCGAGTCATAAGTTCCATCTAGCTGTCTGTCTGATGTGACATTGGATAACAAACCAGCTATATTTGCCTGACTGGTTGAACTACCTAGCAGATATCTCCCTTGAGATTGATTTTGATACTGGTTCTGGTAGTTTTCTACTTTCGGTCTATGACACTCTCTAGCAAAGTGTCCTAACCCTTGGCAGTTGTAACCCATAACCTTGGACTTATCAAACCCAATCTTATTGTTACTAACGCTAAGGTTTCTGCCCGTTCTCTTGATGAACCTTTTAACTCTCTGAGTTACCATGGCCAATTGCCATTGCAGATCCATCTCTTCTAGATCATCAGGATCTACCTGATCGTAATCCTCATCCCAAAGCGCGGGATCATTGATTTTGCCCTGAACACAATTTCCGTAAGCGGCCACGAATGAAGCCAACAGATTCAGATGGTCTTCAGTTGATTTTGCGCTCATAGGCATTTTTTAATACCCTTGAGTTTTAGATGTAGATGTAGCCTGATTCTGCATTTCTTCTAGTCCAGTAAACTCTAAGAAAGCCGTACTCACTGAGTCTTCTGATTCAACCGGTGTCGATGTCTCTCCCGAGAAGAATGCTGTAGCCGTCTTCACATCAGTTGCCCCTGAAGATTTGGACTTCCCAAAGTACATGTCTAGATCCTGTACTTGTTCGTAATCCCTTTCCTTCTTAAGCAATTCAAAGTGATAGTCCCTCAGCGTTCCTATTACACTGTCTTGAGTAAGAGTATAGAACTTGTCTTCATCATGCTTTATCAGTGCCACATACATTTCCCATTTGGCAGGTAAAGCATCCAGAATTTTTACGATCTTCTCATTCTCACTATACTCCACATCGTGGCTGTCTAACTCAGTTAGCAAATGATAGAATCTTGTAATAGTCTCATCCAACTTTTCGTTCTTCAAGGCTTTGAAGATCGCGAATTGCTGCTTGAGCATTTCCATTCTATTCTTCCTAACTCTCGGGTTACCATCACACCGTTTCTCGAAAGAATCCCACAGCTCTTTTGCTGTTTTCTGATTGCGTAAAGTGTGTAAGATCTCTTGAGGTAACACCATTCTAATGACAGCGAATGCGCGGTTCTCGGATTCATAAAGATTTTTATCATCGTCCTTCATCTTTGAATACGACACGATCTTTTGTCGTCCTTCAATCTCAACCGTTGATGGAATGTATCCTTCATCTATACAAATCCACATCCGCATATCATTAAACCTCGCAAAGTCGGCGAACCAATCCTTCCACCAATAGTAATCTTCCAATTTCATCAACTTAGGTGGTGAATTCGCTTTTCCGACCTCATGATCCATCTCAATGAAGCTCTGTAGGCTTGTCATTGTTTCAAAGATTTTTGAATATAAACTTAATTAATTTAATTCGAAATTAATTTAAATTAACTCTTTCGAATTTGAATAAATTCGAATTTAATTAATTTTAAACTGGTTTGAAATTAAATTCGAAATTAAGTTTGAAGTCCAACTATGTTCGAAATTATAGACAAACTCGAATGTTCAAATAAATTCGAAATCCTAATTGAATTTTGGAGTAAAATCGAAGGTCAAGCAAATTCGAATTGGCCAAACCCGAATCAAACCCGAAGGAACCTTGAAAGGAGCATATTTCCTGAAAAACACGAAAACGAGTAAACCCTAATACCTCATTAATAAACTCGAGCGCCGCAAGTTCGAAAAACGGCTAATACTTTGAGTTTTTCATGTTTTCAGATTAAACCTATATTTTTACGAGTAAAAATACTGATTTCGATCAAAAACTTGAACTACTACAAAGTATTTTCCGAGATCTGACATGAGAAACTCGAATAACCTCCAAAAAGGTGATATTAACCGTCTAAAACGTCAAGAAACGTAGGATGTTGCTTATGAACACGAAGAACACCAAGAACACCAAGAATACCCAATGGCTCTGATACCACTTGTAAGTTTTTGACTCTACGGATCTATCTTGACGCAACACCGTCCAACGAGTGTGGAATCCTTGTTAGCGGCTTGATGGTAAGATCACACACACGGAAACACGGAGACTACCACGGTGATAGACGAACGACTACGAACACCCCTACACGATGATTCTCTCCGAAACAACTCTCTGGAAACTTGCAAGTACGAGATCGCCTTTGCTAATCGCTCTGCTAAATGTCTGCAAAAGGCTGATAATTAATCGAATTAACCCTTAATTATACTGACAGATTCGAGTTTGTCTAGGACAAAATCGAATCAGGGCCAAGGCCCATTCGAATTTGTCCTCTTTGACAATTTAGAATTTACCTTAAATTCGAACCTCACATATCAAACTTATATTTGAACTTGTGTTTTAACTTATGTTTGAATTTATCTTTGAACTTTATGTTTGAACTTCTTGTAATACATTACATCAAGTTCAAACATACAAACAACCAATATCAAAGACACATAATCACATATATCAAACACTATTCAATATTCAATACCAAGTTACTTGACTTACACAAAATGCTATCAAAACTTAGACTGCTATCGTCACACAGGATGTACTAACAATGTACCTCAGGTGCTCATCAAAATTTACCTTGTATCCAGCATCACACAGTTGACGTATGCTTACAAGATTGTGTTTTAGCCCAGACACCTAGGCTACTCTTTTAAATATGGCAGCACCAGCTTGAAGGTTTCCATACTGTGGATCCCTGAACATTATCACCAAAGGTGACTTTTTGCCATTTCTCAGGCCTAAGATCACTCAGCTAATCCTTGCAACCTATCATGTCGCCTGAGCAGCCGCTCTCCAAGTACCAAACATCGGATAGTTGTTTGACCTGCAGGGTGTGATGGGAAAATATTAGTTATTTTTAGGGGAACTCATCATAGGGATGAGTTCTCCTTCTTCATCAACATTTGTTGATGGACCCGTAAGATCAACACTAATATTTCCTATTTGGATTGTATCAGTTTGGATACTATCCTCATTGACTATGTTACTTCCAACACTGCTGGTTTTTGCAATGTTGGAACTAGCAATGTCAGCAGGCCTCATGTCTCAGTTTTAGGACAGTCTTTGGCCTATGTGTCTTCTTCCCACATTCTGAAACACTTTTGTTGAACTTCTCAGCAGGTTTAGCAAACTTATTAATATTTTTAAAAGAATCAACAGTTTGAGTAGAAGGTACAATAGCAACAACTTTACCTGTATCCTCTTTCCCCTTTTTAGGAGGACAGATATCAAATATAGGAAGTTTGATTGGCTTTTGACCTTCCACAGGATTGGGAAACTTATTCTCAACTTTCTCAGGTTGAGCAATGGCTTTGCCATTGCTCTTACTGAGATGTGATGAATGTTGCCTATCAACATAATCACTGCTTTTGGTTTTGAAAGACTTACCTTCATTTATAACTAATTTTCCATTATGATTTGAAAACATTTTTGAAATCACAGCTGATTTACTTTCAACCTTTGTTGAAAGCAGGCTGCTTACCTTTTGAAAACTTTTTTTTAAAATGTTTAGCATCAGAAGGATTAACATGACTCTTACCATCAACTTTAGATCCAGAACCTGTCTTGTTAACAGGTTTAGTGTCCGAAGCTGCAGCTTGAACTTGTTTTCCCTTCTTCTGCTTATGTGACCCAGCTGAGCACTTAGCAGACTGATTTGATGGAGAACAAATTCCATCATCAGTTTTTAGAGCTTTTTCACACAAGCTGTCAGTGTTTTGATGCCTGACAAACCTATTTGTTGAGACTAGCTTACCATTTACTTTCTGAATGAAAGTACTTGGAAGCTCACCAAGAGTAGATAAGTCTTTTTCCAGATTATTTATCTCAACAACTGAAGCTGCTTTGTCAAGATCCCCTCCAAGATAGGCTTGGAATTGAGCAGGAATCTATTGACTAATACATTGATTGACTTTTTGTGTAGATTGGCACCAAGAGTCAACAATCTTTTGAAGCTTGGCATGCTTTGTGTCTGTTTCTCTTTTTTCTTCTAATAAAATGGAATTGATGTGTTTTAATTTATCAAGTTCAGTTTCCAACTTATGGAAGCTGTCTAGTTTACTTGTTTTTATTACTAGATCAGTTTTCAACTTGGAGATTTCAGAAAACAAAACAATATGCTTCTCAATAGCAGCTTTTTGATCAATAAGCAAATATTCAAACATTTTAACTTTTTCATCAGAATTGTAATCCATAAAATATTGTACCTTATACTTCATTGTTGGGTTCCAGTTCTCCAAGCTGCTGAGAGCCTCAGGTTCAGCCAGGTCTTGTTTGATGTTGCTTGTTGATGGGACATCAGTGTTGGCCACCAGACAATTGTTATCTTTTTCATCTGATGATGAATCAGATTCTTCCCAGTCACATGTTTCATCCATTAGTCCCTTTTGCTCATTGGAAGCCACTGAGTCTTCCAACTTTCTCAGCTTAGCCATGGCCATTAAGTACATAACCCTGTAGCTATCGTCCTTATTTGTCTTGTATGGTTTGGAAGATGAGCCAATAGCTTTAGACACACAGTCAACAGCTATATGGCCTGTTTTGCCACATTTAAAGCACTCGGCCTTAGTTTTTGTCAAATGCCTTCTTTTTGATGGCACCTGACTTCTTCTGCAGCACTTTTCCACCAAACCTCTTCTTATTGAATTTTTTTCCAAGTATTGCAATCATTTGCTCATCATCTAATTCTGTAAGATCTTCACAGTCATCTTCCTCAGACAATTCTTCCATTTCATCATCAGCCTGTTGATCAGCTTGTGTAAACACATCACACATCTAACCAGTAGGTTGTCTCACGCTAGCAACTAAGGCAGCACCTCTTTTGGACATCTCCAAGGCATTTCTCAACTGTTTCCTTGACTCCTCATCATTTAGTAAGGACCCATACAGATTTACAAGATCCATACCTTTGATGGTGCCTTAGTTTCTTAGGATAGTAGAGAAATAATTCCATTCCTCAGGCAGAATGTCCAAAAACTTGTTTACCAGAGTTAGGCTGTCCTTGGTGATCTCTACAGCTCTGAGATCATTGATTAGAGCAGTGAATCTGGTATACGTTTCAGTGAGAGACTCCTTTGGCTATGCAAAGAAGAGTTCATACTATCTAACAAGGTTGTTGATCCTGTTAGCCAGTGTGATAGTTGGTGCATCATAGATAGTACACCGAGTATCCCATATCTCCTTTGCAGTCTTCATTTTCTCAACCTGGTTGAACACGTCATCAGGAAGAGAAATAACCAGGTTGTTCCTGACCTTTGCATCAAGAGCAACCACCCTTTTTTCTTCATCAGACCTTTGAGCTTTTGCCTTTTCAAAGATTTCGATATCAGGAACAGCTCTTTCAGCAGCAGGAGTGATAGTAGTAACAGAAGTTGGCACATAGGGACCTTCCATTCATATCTCTGGCAGTTGTACATTCAGATTCAATAAGTAGAGCATCATTCTGCACTTCCAACCAGAGAAGTTTTGATGATTGAACTTGGGGGGTTTGGCCATTGAACCATTGTCATAGTAGGAGGAAGAGCTGGCAGCACTGTTGTCCATGAGAAAATAGGGAGAATGAGAGATCTAGAGTTAACACACACACTCTATCTGCTCTGATACCAGTTGTAGGTCCCAAAAGGTTTTCCTAGTATGTTGTTCTAAGCTGTAGAGGGGTGTGAATACAGCAAATTAAAACTCAACACACTTTGCTCAATGTTTGTGTATATTATCAACAAGTGTTAATTACAAACAAGCTTGAACTGTGGAATGGTTCAAGCTGAGATGACAGATACAACAGATGTTTAACTAATATAAGACACACTCAGACTAGGTACAATGAATACACTCACTAAGATGAACTCACTGTTTACAAGACATAGATGGACATCTTGAATAAGAATAGCTTGGACACACGTTACTGTTTTATTCAAGCAGACTTGCATGCATGAAAAACACACTTCTATGCACAATCTGAATTTCTCACTCTTGGTTATCTCACATTCCTTAGAAGCTTCCTTCTCTCAATGAGAATCTCAGTGAAGCTTCCTCATTGGACAAGGAGATAGTGGGATGACTTTCCAAAAATACAAAACAACTTTTCTGCAAATTCTGATAAAGCAGACTTGTCTCTACATGGCAGAATCTTTGTCTTTTTCTTTTTGTCTCTGTTGAAGAAGGCTTTGACGAAAAGAGGAATGTCAACTTTGAACCTTTCATCTTGTGTTAAGGCCATTTTGATATAAGAAATTGTCTGTCACCCATTTCGAATATCCACTTTGTCTTCATGTAACAAAACAGCGTAGGCAGTCTTTTGCAGCTTCTGTTTTCCACTTTGTTTTCGACTTTGTAAACTGATCTTGTAATCCAAAACAATACATGAGGACTTGGAAACATATTCCATATAGTGTTTAGCCTATTCACAAAGAACAGGTTCTGTTCACAAGGAACAGAACACTTAGTATTTGTCCAAGCTGCTCAACAGGATAGAGCAGCATAGACAGTTTATGTCCAGCCTGTTCAACAGAATAGAACAGCTTGGACAATCTACCCTAGTTACAACAAATACAACATGGTAAACAACTTTGACTAATATTGAAAATCACTTATCAGGTTTCAATAAGGCATTAACAGGCCTTAAATTATACATTCAAGTGCATCAAACAGGTTTGATTAAAAATCTCCCCCTAAGATGTAGAACAGGTTTGACTAGGACTTTTTGTGCCTAACATATCCTTAACCATGAGCTTAGCTACATCGATGGTGTAGAGATTAGATTTACGGGAACCGGATAATATTTCTTTACCATCCATACTCTTAACACTATAGTTCTTATCCCTAAATGTAACTTCTAATCCTTTATCGCAAAGTTGACCTATGCTAAACAGATTGTGTGATAATCCCTCAACATAGTCAACATCCTTGATGACTAGATTATTCAAGAGTAAATCCCCGTATACTTTTATGTGAGCATGGTGATTGTTCCTGAATCTGATTGTCCCACAATATTGTTCTACTATGTTGGACAACAATTCTCTTCTCCCAGTCATATGCTTAGAGCAACACGAATCCATATACCAGATGGATTTTGCTTGAAAATAAAGAATATATACAATGAAAATCTATAGGCATTTAAACAGATCCATCATATATTGACATTCAAACCGTGTTCTGAACCGAGATGTTCAGAAAACATGATGATTTACACTGGGTCCTTAGCTGTGTGCACAGAAGCCAAACATGTCGGTTTAAGCACAACTGACAAGCAGAAGAACGGGTCCTAGCCTATGATAACTAGAAGCCAATTCAATGAAGTTCGGGTCTTGATCTGAAGTAGCCGAGAACCATCTGCAGTAAAATCACACAACTTTGGGTACCCATCTTAAGATGAGTCCTTTTGGGTTAGGTGTTCCAGGTCAATATGGCACGTGTGCAATTAGGAATCCATTTTGCAGTTATGTGTGGACCAGATGCAGAGCCTTTTGGAATCCATTGATAATTGGATTTAACAGGCTTTGGAACCTTAGGCGATGAAATTACCTTTGGATTTTGACTTTTTGAGACTTGTTTGACATTTGCTTTGGTTTTGGGCCTAGGCAAAGTACAAGTCTCATTTTTTGTGGAGGCCGATGATGCAACATTTCTTATTTTCTTTTTACGAATTCTCTTAGCAGGATAAGGCACAAAAGCATTCATTTCAGGTACCTGACGTCTAAAACGAGTTGGACATAATTTAAACAAGTCACTAAATGAATACTTTAAACTAGAAATAGAATTTGTTACATCATTACAAACATTGTTTTCTGAGATCGCATGCAACCTATCTCTAGAAACAAATTCATTTGGTATTACAGCTTTCTTCACAAAAAAAAAAAGACTTGAAAAATCTTGCATAGATGTTTTTGGCACTCTTCTCACATGATCTGTAGGAAAAAAAACAACGAGGGTCAGTACGCATGTAAGACTTAGATTTCGAAGATTATTCTTTTTCTTGGTGAGTGGGTTTCTTAGAAGACTTGGATTTAATCTGAGTCCTCTTTGAAACATTAGCTTTGAAAGGTTTTGAGCACTCACCTTTAAAACTGATAGAAGAAATTTCAACCTTAGCTTTACATTTTTCAGACGACATGAGTGGGATTTTGATAGGGTGAGAAACTTATGGTTCTTTTAAAATTTCTGAAACCATGTCAAATTTTTCTTTGTAGACAGTTAATTCTACAATTTGTTGAAAACTTTGGTTTACCAATTTTTCGTCACTCTTAAGAAGAGCTTCTTGATAATCAAGAGCTTTCTTTCAAGTTGACTTTAATTCCTTTTCTAAAACTTTGATTTTGTGTTGAATAACTTTTGTAGGAATATAAAAATGAGGGATTGGGTTGACAGGTTCTGCTTTCATTTCAGCCTCTGAATAACTGGACAAGAAATCTTCCTCTAGAGTAGGTACTCTATAAGGATAACTCTCGTTTATCTCTTCATATTTAAAAGATGTTTCTTTTTCTTTATTTTCATTTCGTTTCTCATCCTCTTGGGTTAAAATTTCTTCAGATGATTGATAAACGAAAGATTTCAACCCAGCACCCATATATGTCATGTCATAAAAAATAGGTAAAACTTGTTGAACCTTTTCCAAGTACATAGGATTTTTAAAACCAATTCCTTGTTTGGAATGATAAAACCTACTCTCTTTGTGTTGGTTTAAGTTAATAGTTACCCAGTTTTAGAAATTCATCATCTAGGGTCTTTATGCGAAAGTACAAACCTATTCTTTCTTCTTCTATCATTTTATATTTTTCTAAACTATCTATGTTTTCCATACTTACAGTCTCTAATTATTTGAAAGAACATATATTTCTGATTTTAAAGAGTTCTTTTCATTTGATAGTCTGTCCATACAAGATTCAAGATACGTATTCTTATCCTGAACATCTACCTTTCCAATTAGAATCCGTTTTATCACGTCATGATTAGTTAACCACTTCTTTTGATATAATTCAGATGATTCTTTTAAGGTTTGGGCTAGATGTTCAGCCTTGATACACTTTTCCATTTCAGCATTTAATCTAGCTTCTAGATCAAGTATTTGTGTGTGCATGTTACATTCACTTTGTACAGGTAAATTATTTACATGCTTTGGAATGTAAAGGGAATGTACCTCATGTGCCTCAGAATCTGACGATAAACATTCTGATTCCCGGATCTGGCCATCAGACTTGCTGGTGGATCTTGCTTTGTCTCCCCCTCAGCAGCAGTGTCTGATTCGGAATCTGACGTTGTAGCATAGTCAGCGAGTCCAATATGATCTGCCATGTAGCAATTCTTTCCTTTGTCTTCCTCTTCGTCTGAATCCGCATTGTCCCAATAATCCTCATGGGCAACCAGAGCCATAGCATCAGATCTCTTTTTAGCGGCCTCCATCTTTCGCTCAAAATATCCAACGTCTCTTTCAAATTGGTTTTTGCATTCCCGAGCAAAGTGGCCTAGTTATCCACATTTGTAGCACAGACGTTCATCATTCCCTTTTGGTTCATCAGCTCTGGGCCTTTCATCTATCCTTTCAACCGGCCTCTTGTCGGCACGACGAGGTTCGCGGCTGTCATCTCTCCTGTTGTCTCTACGATCATATTCCCTTTGATCGTCTAACCTCTCATCCCTTCGATCATCCCAACGATTATAGTCTCGTCTATCGTCTCTGCGATCATCCCTTCTATTGTCTCGCCTTTCATAACGACGGTCATCTCGATAGTCCCTCCTGTCATCATATCGTCGGTCGTCTCGATCATCTCTTCCTTAGTCATTGTTAAAAATATTCTAAGTATGTCAAGCTGTTAGTTAGATTTCTCAAACTGTTAGTAGACTTTCTGTGTAAGTAGAAAGTTCAAGCTGTTAGTTGAAGAAGGTCGAGCTGCTAGTTCAAAAGTTCAAGCTGCCAGTGTTCAAACTCAAGCTGCTCAACAGATAAACTTCAAGCTGCTCATAAACAGAAAGTGCTGATATTCAGGAAAAGATATATTTTGAAGATTCAAGCATATCTACTACCAGAGAAATCAAAGTTTTTCAAGGAAACAAATCAGAAAGCAATATATATACATAGAATAGGTTTTTCTATTGCAACTCTGCACGAACAAGTTTATTCAATTGTAATTTGTCTTTCTGATTAAGTTTTCATAAGCCTCTAAGGTTGTAAAACCCTAAGAACAATATGTGTTCTTCGTCTAATCAAACAGATTAGAGGTGATTGTAATCATTGACTTTGACAATACAAATGACATTTGATTATTGATTGTGTTTATGTGATTATTTGTTTTGAAAGTTTTTTTTTTAAACAGTTAAGTGTTATTCCGCAAACTTCTTAATTGGACTTTGATTCAATACAAGGTTATTGGTTTATACTCTGATTAATTCAAACCAGTTAATCTTAGGTAGTGAATTTTGATCTTGACAAGTGGTATCAGAGCCACAGGTTTTTCTTTGTTTTGAAAGTCAGAAACTTTTTTTAATAATTTTTAATTTTCTGCAATGGAATTTGATAATAGCAGTAGTGGATCTGGGCAAGGACTCAAAGTGCCTATGCTCAAACCCACTGAGTTTGAGGTGTGGAAACTCAGGATTCAACAGCATATTCAATTTATTGATTATACCATATGAGAAGTTGTTGAATTTCCTCCTGTAGTTGATCCTGAACTTGATGCTGAGGGAAAACCCATAAAAACTCCTCCAAAAACTGAACTTGAAAGAAAGGCTAGAATGAATAAAGTTAAAGCTCTTACACTTCTACAGATAGCCATTCCTAACGCTTATCAACACCAGTTTAAAAAGTTTTACACTGCTCATTCTCTTTGGATTTCTTTAGAGAAAAGATTTGCTGGCAATGCTAGCACCAAGAGAAATCAAAAGGATCTTTTGAAACAGCAGTATGAGAACTTTTCTGGTGGCAAAAATGAAAACCTTACTCAAATATTTGACAGGTTTAACAAACTGATAGGTGAATTGGAGAGTGCCAAACTCTGCCTGGATCAAGATGAAGTAAACAAAAAATTTCTTAGATCTCTTGGTGATGAGTAGACAGTCTATGCTGCACAATGGAGAACCAAGGACACTCTTGATGAAATAGAGTTGGATGATCTTTACAACAGTTCGAGAGTGTTTGAAACTGAGATTGAAACTAAAAAGAAATCCTTTTCTTATAATCATAACACTGCTCCCCTATCATCAGCATTGTCTGATAAATCTAACTGTTGTGATTCCTTCTCAGGTGCTGATGGTAACTCTACTAAAACTAATCATGAAGCTTTTGTTCCCAATGATGGACTGTTTGCTCTAATTGCTGAAGGTTTAGAACAGGTCCATCCAGATGATCTAGAAGAGATGGACTTGAAATGGCAGCATGCAATGTTGACTATGAGGGCTAAAAGGTTTCTGAAAAGAACTGGCAGATCCAACTTTCAAGCAAGATCAGAAGGGAAACCAGCATTTGATAAATCCAAAGTTGAATGCTTTAAATGTCACAAGCTTGGCCACTTTGCCAGAGAATGCAGATCCCAAGGTCAACAGCTACCAAGACCCCAGCAAATCAATCAAGCTTTATCATCACAAGCACTTGTCTCTCAAGAAGACAATGTGTTTGACTGGAGTGATCAGATAGAGGAAGAGTTTCAAAATCAAGCTCTAATGGGAGAAACATCAAATGCCACTTCCACTGAACTACCATCTGAGGTAAATGCTAAACTATGCCCTCAAACATGCAAAAATATGGTTAAAAAGTACAGAGATCATAATGTGAGCATGTGCAAAACTCTAGCTAAGATGGAAGAACGGAGATATGAGTACAATCAGGACATAGAAGATCTTGAAAAACAGATCAATGACTATAAGGATAATGAAATTCAAATGTGACATGATAGAACATATCATGAGTGGGAGAAAAAGGAGCTAATTAAGAAAATAGAGTCCCTAAATAAGAAATTAGATGAGGCTGAACAGAGGGTGTTAGAAGCTAATAAGAAACTAGAATCTGTCAATATAGATCTAGGAAACTTCAAATTGGCAAATCAAAAGTTGGAACACCTAATGAAAGTTCAATTTAAAGATAGGGTCAAATCTCAGCTTAATCCCAAAGAAGGTATAGGATACAGAGCCACTCCACCTCCATACAACAACAAATACATTCATCCAATGAGTGAAGTTGCTGATAGGCTTGTTAATGAACCATTAGATGAGTCTATGACCACTGTAGATCCTGTCCTTGAAAATAGTACTGCATCTAAAGAAAATTACCTTCAAAATGAAGAGTGTGAGTGCAAAGAAGTTGAGAAAGATCACAAAACAATGAGTGCACCTATAGCAGCCCCAAACCCCAGTAAGAAAGGAAAAGAGAAGATGAGTGTTTGCCATGCTGCTCCCCATATTTCTGTACCTTCTGACTGTAACACTGCATCTTCCTCAAAAGGTAATAAAAGGGGTAAGACTGCTCCAATCTGCACATGTCAAAAGCATGGTGTCCAAAAGTTTCCCAAGCAACAGCAGGTAAGGGGAAATCAAAGGAATAAGAACCAGTTATGGTCAAATAAAACTGGTTCTCCAATCCAAACAGTCAAAAGATGTTTCCATTGTGGCAGGAAAAACCATTTGGCCAGACATTGCTTGTACAAACCATCTGTTGCAAACCAGACTATGTTTCAGAAACAGGCATTTGTTAAAAACACAAAAAATCTTAAGGTTAACCCACCTGCTGCACCAGTTCCAAAGAAAATAGTTGATCACAGGTTCTCAAAAATCAATAAAAAACAGTCTACACACCAAAAACAAGTTTTAGCAAAGCCAAAATCAAAGTTTAAACAGATATGGTGTGTTAAAGGCAAAAACTCAGGTGAAACTGTTGATACAAATGTTGAAACTGCCAAGTCTAAAGTTGAAACTGATAGTGCAAATTCTGAAGCTGTTAGCACTGCAGACTCAGTTCAGACTGCTAGGATCAAAACTGGGACTGGTAATGGATCATCTGAGATTGTTACTGCAATGGTTGGACAAAACACCTGGATACCTCATGTCATAACTAAATACTCTCCACAGAATCCATCAGTGGATCTCACTAAGTTTATGAAGTCAAAGACAGTGTTTAGTTATGTCAATGCACAAGGACAACCCAAAACCAACTTGGTTTGGGTTTACTCCACTACTAACTAAGCTTTTATTTGTGCAGGGCACCCATAGGTCACAACACAAAACAAGATGGCATTTGGACAGTGGATGCTCTAGGCACATGACAGGCAACTCTGATTGCTTGTAAAACATCAAAGGCTTTGAAGGTGGATTTGTTGCATATGGAGGAAATTCCAAGGGAGGTAAGGTAACAGGTAAAGGTACTGTCAAAGCAGGAAATATGCTTTTCAATGATGTTTTATATGTTGAGCAGCTGAAGTACAATTTATTAGGTGTATCTCAAATCTGTGATAAACAAAATATTGTTGTCTTCACAGATTCTGAGTGCATTGTTCTTTCAAAAGATTTCAAAATTCCTGAAAATCTTATTTTACTTAGAACACCAAGAAAGGACAATGTCTACTGTTTGGACACAAATCTTTTATCCACGTCAAGTACTTTAAGTTGTTTGATATCTAATGCATCATCAATTGAGTCTGCTCTTTGGCACAGAAGGATGTGTCACATGAACTTCAAATCTATGAATGTGCTGGTCAAAAAGAATTTGGTAAGAGGTTTACCACAAAAGGAGTTCATATGTGATGATCATTATGTAGCATGCCTTAAAGGCAACCAACACAAAACTTCTCATAAGGCCAAGGAAGTGAATTCAATCTCATCTGCTCTTCATCTTATTCATATGGATCTCTTTGGTCCAACATCTGTTCTGAGTTTGAGTAAAAGGGCTTACTGTTTAGTCATTGTTGATGATTTCACCAGATTCACATGGGTATACTTTCTTAGGACTAAATATGAAACTGCTGAGCTAGTTAAATCTTTTATTCTTAAGATAGAAAACCAATCCAACTTAAAAGTTAAGGTGATTAGATCAGACAATGGGACTGAGTTCCAAAACCATATCCTAAACAGATTCTGTGAGTCTAAAGGCATTGCTAGGCAATATAGTGCACCAAGAACACCACAGTAAAATGGTGTAGCTGAAAGAAAGAACAGAACTTTAATTGAGGCTACTAGAACCATGCTAGCTGATTCCAAACTGCCAATGACCTTTTGGGCAGAAGCAGTCAATACAACTTGTTTTGTTCTGAATAGGGTTCAGGTTGTTCAATCACAAGGGAAAACTCCATATGAGTTATTCCATCACAGAGTCCCCTTAATAGCCTTTCTAAAGTCTTTTGGCTGTTCATGCACCATTCTTCACACTAAGACTCACTTAGGAAAGTTTGAAAGTAAGGCTGAAGAAGGTTTCTTTGTAGGATACTCCACACAAAGCAAAGCCTATAGAGTATATAATACTGTGTCTAAAACCATTGAAAAGAGTGCCAATGTTGAATTTAATGAAAACACTGCAAATGTAAAAGGCACAGGTCCTGATTGGTTGTTTGATCTAGATTCACTAACTAATTCACTGAGCTTTGTTGAGTATAATGCAGAAACTGATGATAACAGGGTTGAAACTGCCAACACAAAGTTTCATGCTGGTAGCACAAATGATCAAGCTGTTGGCACAAAGTTTCAGACTGTTGAAGATTCTGGTCAATGGGATGAGTATACGGTCATACCACTTCTATCTTGTGACCCACCAGGGGTACTGGATGCACAACATGATTCAAATCCAAACTATGAAGTGCCAATCCGAAGTCCCGAGGGAACAGCTCCATCACAAAGGGAAACAGTCCCAGATTCCAGTCAAGCTGATTCTGAAGCTGAACCATCAAGTGGTCCTGATGGAGATGATACAAATCTTGGAACTTCCTTCCAGACAGACAGAGAGCCAACACTCAGAGTTCACAAGTATCATCCTCTCAATCAGATAATGGGTGATCCACGCACTCCTGTGCAGACAAGGACAATGGTTCACAAAGAATCTACTAATGCTGAATCAGCAGTTCCAGAATTCAGTCTAGCTGCCTTTGAACATGCCTGTTTCATGTCACAATTAGAACCCAAAAAGGCATCAGAGGCTTTGAAAGATCCATCTTGGATTGAGGAAATGCAGATTGAACTACTACAATTCAAGATTCAGAATGTATGGACTCTAGTTGATCTTCCTAAAGGTAAGAGAGCAATCGGTACAAGATGGGTTTTCAGAAACAAGAAGGATGAAAGAGGGGTAGTCATCAAGAACAAAGCAAGATTGATAGCACAAAGATACACTCAAGAAGAAGGAATAGATTATGATGATGTCTTTGCTCCAGTGGCAAGAATTGAGGCCATCAGACTGTTCCTAGCCTATGCAAGTTCCAAAGGGTTTAAAGTGTATCAGGTGGATGTGAAGTCTGCTTTCCTGTATGGCACAATTGAAGAAGAGGTCTATCTGTGTCAACCTCCTGGATTTGAGGACTACAAGTATCCAGACAGAGTCTAGAAATTATACAAAGCCCACTATGGACTCCACAAAGCCCCTAGAGCATGGTATGACACTCTGTCATCATACCTTCTAAAGAATGGATTCAAGAGAGGTACACTGGACAAAACTTTGTTCACAAAGTCCATCAAATCTGAGATTCTGCTTGATCAGATATACGTTGATGATATTATCTTCTGGTCTACAAATGACAGTCTGTGTAAAGAGTTTGAGGCATTAATGCACAAAAAGTTTCAAATGAGTTCAATGGGGGAACTCACCTTCTTTCTAGGATTGCAGGTCAAGCAGAAGCCTACAGGGCTTTTTATAAGTCAATCAAAGTATGTTAAAGACATACTGGAAAAGTTTGGTTACAAAGATACCAAAGTTGCTACTACTCCAATGGACACTCCCAAGCAGCTTGATGCAGACAAAGATGGAGTAGATGTGGACATTCACCTATACAGATCCTTGATAGGTTCACTTATGTATCTCACATCTTCTAGACCTGATATAATGTTTGATGTTTGTGTTTGTGCCAGGTTTCAATGTGCTCCAAAGGACTCACACCTGTTTGCTGTTAAGAGAATCTTTAGATATCTCAAAGGCCAACCACATTTGGGCCTCTGGTGTCCTAAAGACTCTCCTCTTGAACTAATAGCCTATTCTGATAGTGATTATGGAGGATGCAACATTGACAGAAAGTCCACAACTGGTGGATGTCAGTATCTAGGAGCAAGATTAGTCTCTTGGCAGTGCAAAAAGCAAACAACTGTATCTACCTCATCCACAGAAGCAGAATATGTAGCAGCTGCAAGCTGCTGTTCCCAAGTAATGTGTATTCAGAATCAACTGAGAGACTATGGTATGAACTTCCTATCCACTCCTATTTACATTGACAACTCAAGTACAATAAGCATTGTAAAAAATCCAGTGAAATTTCCCAAAACCAAGCATATAGACATCAGATTTCATTTTATAAGGGACTGTAATGAGAAGAAATTAATCCAAGTTACCAAAATTCATACTAATGATCAGTTAGCTGATCTATTTACAAAACCATTTGACGTAGGAAGATTCACCTTCCTTGTATCAAATATTGGCATGGTTAATATGGATTAATTTGTTTTTCATTATTCTTTCTTTATTTATGAAAAATATATCTATTTCATATGCTTGTTTAAGGGGGAGACACTGTTTCATTCGAATTTGCTTATTTTTCAACTAACAGCTTGAGTCTTTTCTCAAGCTGCTAATTCATTTTCTCGGACTGCTAGTTGTTTCACTTGATCTGTCAAAGTGTGCAGGGTAATTTGCTAACTTCCATAAGTGTGTGCGTGAGATTAGATATTTTCGAAACCTTTAAAGGTCCCAGTTTCGTTCAATTGTAACTACCAGTTGCAAAATATCTTCCACGACCTTTCTTTTCTATCTGAGCGATTCACACACACTACTCTGAAACCCTAAAATCACCAATTGATCATCAATGCAGTTTGTCAAAGAACATAACTGTCTCCCCTATTCTCTCAAACACGCTGACCTTCAACCATTCCACGACATGATGGACTTCCTTCGAAGTTCCCACATTCATCATGCTCTTACCATAAACCCCACAATATACGTATCTCATATAGAGCAATTTTGGAAACATGCCTCTGTTCAAACTATTATTGGACTCACTTCTTTGACGTCTAAGATTGATGGAACCACTGTCACCATCACTGAGGATCTCATACGCCAACACTTCCATCTTCAAGATGCCACAGGTATAACCGATCTTTCTCTTGCTGCCTTACATGAAGGCCTTTTTGCTATAGGGTATAGGGGCCCTACTGATTCTTATACGTTCTTTAAAACTCATTTTGCCCCAAAGTGGAAATATCTTGTACATATTATTCAACAATGCATGAGCCCTAAGAGAACTGGTTGGTCAGAATTTTCGTCAAACATAGCCACTGCCTTAGTGTGTTTATCTACAGGCCAACAGTTCAATTTTTCTAATATGATTTTTCAGGGTATGTTAAGGCATCATGCCCTAAAACATGGGAAATTTTTGATGCATCCTAGATTTTTGGCTGAAATTATTGCAAGAACTTGCAGTAACTTCAATGTACATAAAAGGATTCATGTTTCCCATAGGCACTCTTTACCAACTATAAAACGTCTTTTAAAATCGAGTGCCAATTTTTTCAGTATAGATGTCTCATTGCCTTCTGCAATGTTGGGCATCAATCCACTAAACAGAGGAGAGGGTCCTGAGCAGGCTCAGCCTAACATCACTGGTTAACTCCCAGGACCCCATACCACTCCTCATGATACAAATATTCCATCTGATCCTTCTGTAAATCCCTCATCCCCACTTATACTATACAAAAGAAAAAGGGTTTCAGGAGCTCCTTCCTCCTCAGCCCAAATACAAGAGCCAAATGTCCCTGTGCAGGAGGACACTCCTGCACAGAATATCCAAAGGGCACCCACTGAGGACTCTCTCATCCTCAATTTGGAGGTAGACAACCCAACAGAGGATGTCCATATGGGTTCCGTGGCTGACACTACTGCTGTTTCTGCACAAGAGGCACAGGATAGTATCAACATAATTAAGAACACACCCATGGCAACAGAGGGTGTGCAAGCACCATCTGGAAGTCCCCAGAACCAAGAACAGAGGGGCCCAGAGATTTCTGCTTTTTGAATTCCTGCCAGTGATAGATCACAAACACCACACACTTTTGGTGATCTTGAGGCTAGTCTGCAACTTATGTTATTAACGGATCCTCAGCTGAAAGCTATTGTGGCAGTATTGGAATATAATCATTCCATTATTGCTACACAGGGGGCACAGATCAGAGCACTTCAACAGAAAGTAGCAGCTCAAAATGAGAGAATGAATTATTTTCATAAAGGGTTCACCCTCTGTGGAAATAAGATCATTCATCTTGAGAAGGTGATTCTAACACTAATGGCAAAGGTTGTAGGTCCTCCTGACCAAACCAAAGCATCCAAAAAGGGGGAGAATCAGGAGATCCCTAGTTCAGTCCAAGTAGCTCCAGCTCATAGTCCAACAGTCCAAGATTCTAGGCTAACAGTCCCAACAGCTACTCAAGCTGTTAGCCTAGAAACTCAAGCTGCTCCCATAAAAACAACAGGAGTTGTTATCCGAGAAGGCAGTCAAGCTCCTGTCAGTTCAGTCCAAGCCACAACTTCTGCAACCAAGGATAAGGGCAAGGGCATCCTCATAGAATCTCCAAAGCACAAATTTTCATCTAGAAACTTTCAAAATTGTAAGTTTTTGGATGCCTTAGTTTGTAGATAACAGTTTCCTTTGCTTTATTTCCTTATTTGTATAGAAACTTAAAGTCTTGTGTAAAGAATTTAAGTTAGGGGGAGATTGTTGGGAAATATTCTAAGTATGTCAAGCTGTTAGTTAGATTTCTCAAACTGTTAGTAGACTTTCTGTGTAAGTACAAAGTTCAAGCTGTTAGTTGAAGAAGTTCGAGCTGCTAGTTCAAAAGTTCAAGCTGCCAGTGTTCAAACTCAAGCTGCTCAACAGATAAACTTCAAGCTGCTCAACAGCTCAATAAACAGAAAGTGCTGATATTCAGGAAAAGATATATTTTGAAGATTCAAGCATATCTACTACCAGAGAAATCAGAGTTTTTCAAGGAAACAAATCAGAAAGCAATATATATACATAAAATAGGTTTTTCTATTGCAAGTCTGCACGTACAAGTTTATTCAGTTGTCATTTGTCTTTCTAATTAAGTTTTCATAAGCCTCTAAGGTTGTAAAACCCTAAGAACAATCTGTGTTCTTCGTCTAATCAAACAGATTAGAGGTGATTGTAATCATTGAGTTTGACAATACAAATGACTTTTGATTATTGATTGTGTTTATGTGATTATTTGTTTTGAAAGTTTTTTTACTTAAAACAGTTAAGTGTTATTCCGCGAACTTCTTCATTGGACTTTGATTCAATACAAGGTTATTGGTTTATACTCTGATTAATTCAAACCAGTTAATCTTAGGTAGTGAATTTTGATCTTGACAGTCATCCCTCATATCATGTCTTCGGTAATCATCTCTCCTATCATCCCTTCTTTCATCAGAATACCTTCACGGGCCGGTGTCATAGCGAAGTTGATTGTTTGTCTTGTTACGTCTTTGTTGAAGACAATTAGTCCATAAGGCAATATGTTCCTGAATCGTCGCCTCTTCATCATCGTAAGGCTCACGCGGGTGTGAAGCAATCTACACTGACTTGAGGAAGAACCTTGAGCATAGGATGCAGTAGATAGGTTCTTGTTGGAGATAAGGGCTAGAGAATCAGCTGGTTTGATGCCCGTGTTTGCAGAGAGTAACAGGGATGCTAACTGATTAGCCATCTACTTTTGAGGATCGACATCTCCCAGATACTTTTTCAGTTCCTTTAAAACCACATTTATAGACACATTTGGAATGTCCAACACTCTTCTAGTGGCCCGACATGCAACTTGCCAATCAGAGGCTAAGACAGCAAAGAACTGGATTTTGATGTCATCCTTATCTTTCTTGATGTGCAGTTTGTTTAACTTGTTCAGAACAGCCCAAAATCTGGTGAATGTAGCCTGAAGAGACACCCTGTCTTGTGCTCTGAACTCAATCTTAGCTCGGTCATCCAAATAAGCCCCCAACATTTGAACCTCCAGTTCATCTCACATTTCCTTGGCAGACATCTTGCTGTCCACCCCAACAAGGATATCAGTGGGAAGGGCTTGATAGATCAGATACTCCGCCTTTTTGTCTGCATGTTGTCTGTCCATCTCTGCCTCATTTGCAGGTTCACGTTCAACTTTAGATGCGAGAACAGGTGGGTCGGCATCGGGCCTGTCAGCTATTTCCCGATAATAGATGACTGGGCCTTCGATAATGGATTAAAGCATGAGATTTCCATTAGGTTGCATACCGAAAAATTTAATGTATCTGGACTTCCACTGCTCGTATTCATCCAGATATAGAAACAGGTGGTCTGTTCTCAGATCCTAGGACAAGGGCCTCTCGAGACATGGTTGATAGTGTGATTTTAAAAAATGAGATCTTGAAGGTGGAAACTGAAATTCGGATAAACAGAAGTTCGGATGAACAATACTATGGCTAAATAGTAATTTGGATGAACAGGGTTTCAGATTGTCCGATTCGGATGTAGTGATGAATTCGGATTGGTCGGAAGTTCAGATGGTCTGAATTCGGATGTAGTGATGGACCGAATTCCGATTGAACAAACTCGGATGAATAGAAGTTCGGGTGGACCGAATCTCGGATGAACAGTGTAAGATTCGGATGGACACTTAAAAAATTTTCAACTTAATAGACCGAATTTGGATGAGATCTGAAGTTCGGATGGTCAGAGATGGAAATTTAAAGTGAAGCATAAGTAATTTTAGGTGTTTTAAAAATATTTCAACAGAACTTCAGATGGTCCGAAGTTCGGATGAGTCCGTAATAAGGTCTGAAATTTGTTAAAATTTGGTCCAAAATGTACCCAAATAAGATCCGGATTAGACCGAAATGAGGTCCGAGGAGGTCTGAATTACAGTCCGAAGTTCAACAGTTATGATTTTTCAGAATTTTCACATAATTAAAACTAGCAGTTTTTTGCCTAAAAAATATTTGTAATTGATTGGAAAAATATTTTAAACACTTGTAGGTATTTTAAACACCCCACAACACCTAAAAATCAATGATGAATAAAAATGGAAAATAAAAAGATTAAGAAGAAATATGGATCAAACCGTCAGTTTTTTGATGAAGAACATGAAGAATATCACTGAAACCGAATGAAACTCAGTTGAAATCCACCTCCTGAGCTCTAATACCAATTGCTGTAAATGCTTTCCCAGTAATATTATCAGCACTTGTGTATAATCTCACAAATATTCAAGCAAACAAAATGATTAATCTATGATTGCAACGAATAAAGAAGAAAATGTCAGAGAATGTTTTCTCACAAAATGCGACAGCTGCAAATTGATAATACGTGTGTTTCCATTGTGAAACCCTAGGCAACCTACTTTTACAATGGAATAAAAGCAAGTTTCAACTATTACATAAAAGCCCCCTCTACTTGTAAATATAAAGAAACAACTAAACAAAGTCTTAGAAATAAATTACAAGCAAATGAACTAAAAATATTTATTACAAAGAAATCCACAAGATCGAAATTAAATATCTAACAATCTCCCCCTTTTCGATCATCGTGGGTGAACTCGGGCGTGATCAGTAGTTTCTCAGAGGCCAAGGACGACGTCGAACTATCTAGTCACTTGCCTTAGATGTAGCCTCTCGTTCAATAGTTCTATGTCGCTGAGAATATCTTGAATCTCCTTAGCTTTGCGTTTAAGTTCAGGATTTGTCTGAGCATCGTTTTCTTGTATTCTTTTGTTAAGCTCGACTCTGACTAATCTGATAGTTCCGTTGAAGTAACAAGGTAAATCCTCAAAGCGCATAAATGTTAGGCACAAAAAGGCATCAGTCAAACCTGTTCTACATCTGAGGGGGAGATTTATAATCAAACCTGTTGATGCATTTGAAGGTTGAATTTAAGGCCTGTTATATGTCTTATTGAAACCTGAAAATGATTTGCAATATCATTCTAAAGCTGTTCTATATGTTGCATGTGTTGCAACTAAGACAGTTTGTCCAAGCTGCTCTGTCTGCTGAACAGGCTGGACATAAACTGTCTACGCTGCTCTACACTGTTGAGCAGCTTGGGCAATTTTAAAGTGTTCTGTTCTTTGTGAACAGAACCTGTTCTTTGTGAACAGGCTAAACACTTTATGGAATATGTTTCCAAGTCATCATGTATTGTTTTTTACTACAAGATCAGTTTACAAAGTCGAAGACAAAGTGGAAAACAGAACTGCTCAGCCTGCCCACGCTGTTCTGTAACATGAAGACAAAAGGTTATTTGAAAAAGGGTGACAGACCTTTTTCTTATATCAAAATAGGCCTTTACAAGGAAGAAAGACGCAAAGTTGACATTCCTAAATTAGTTAAAGGCAATGCAACAGTAGACAAAGTGAAAAGACAAAAGTTCTGCACATGTGAAGATAAGTCTGCTTTTCAGAAAAGTGCAGAAAAGGTTATGTTGTCTTTTCAACAAGACTTCTCCTTTTTCATTTCGTCCAATGAAGATGTTTCTCTTAGATCCTTTGAATGGGTATAAAAGGAAGCTTCTAAGGACAGAAAGAAGTGTGAAGAAAGCTAAGTGCTGAAACCAAGAGTGAACGTGCAAGTGTGATTTTCATGCATGCAAGCCTTCTGTGTAAATCAGTATCTGTGTGTCTAAGCTGTTTTACATAAGCTGTTCCCTTAAGTCTTGTAAATACAGTGAGTGCTTCTTAGTGAGTGTATTCATTGTATATTAGTTTGAGTTTGTCTTAGACTAGTGAACATACTGTTGTATCTGTCATCTCAGCTTGAACTATTCCGCATTCAAGCTTGTTTGTAATTAACAAATTGTTGATAATACATACAAACATTGAGAAAATAGTGTGTAGTTTTTAAATCCTGTCGTCACACCCCCACACCGCCCCCCCAGCATACAACACCCCCCCTCCTCCAACCAATGCTTAAAGCTATATACGACTTGTTGGGACCCTCTCGGTAACTAACAAATGGTATCCACCGAGCAGTTTAGAGTGTGTTGTCCTTCTAAAATTCTATCTAGTGGAGATCTCTCAGCTCTCTCGTCCTCCGTCTCCACTCATCGAGCTCCCAAGTTTTCCATAGGACAACAGTAGACTGCAAATTCTTCTTACCGCTATGGACAATGATTGGGCGCCTAATGATGGGGCAACCTCCAAAATTTAAATAAAAAATCAAATCAATCAAG
>JAANYP010002822.1:0-12808 GCA_020465985.1 Centrapalus pauciflorus | reverse complement strand
TTCGAAATGATAAAAGCTGAGACTGATTACGAGCAAGTCCAAAATCCGGCGATGTATTTTGGAAAGACATCAAAATCATCAGTGACAGCTGATCAGAAGAGTGCTACAGCGTTTTTCACCGGAGAAACGTCATCGCCACCAGAGTCCGAAGACTCACTGAATCGCGCGTTCTTAGGGTTAGGAAGATCGGAAGAACCGCAACCTCAAGTCCAACAGGCATCGACCAGTCAGAGCTATTCTAAGATGCCAATGAGCGCAAAGTCGGCGGAAGAACATCTGAATCTGCTTGCTTCGTTTGTGGCCGCATATGGAAATTGCGTTCAAGGGAAGATCAATGATCCGGCTCTTTGGGATGAAGACTATGATCAGGTCGACCCTGATGACTTAGAGGAGATGGATCTTAAATGGCAACTGTCCATGGTAACCCAACGGGTTAAGAGATTCATAAAGAGAACTGGGAGGAATCTCCAGATGAATAACAAGGGGATAGGATTTGATAAGTCCAAGGTCAAATGCTACAACTGTCAGGGATTGGGACATTTCGCGAGGGAGTGTCAAAGACCGAAGGTAGAGTCATACCAGGGACAGAGTCAGCATCAAGGACAGTACCAAAATCAGTCCCAACAGAGATATCTTCCGAGTTCTTCATCTGGTCAAGCCAATCTAGCGGGTCTGATATCAAATGTCACTTCTGAAAGACAGCTAGATGGTTCTTATGACTGGAGTTCACATCCGGAGTCCAATGCTAGAGCCTTTATGGCTGAAGTTACGGAGAATGGTTGTGATGAGGATGAGCAGACCACAAGGGACAGCAGTCCGATGTGGGTAGAGAAAGCGAATGATCAGACCGTGCTGGAGTTTGCTGCTCAGATGGCCAACGTGGAATCTGATAACTCTAAGGTTAGTCTTTCTAATTCTCTATTTCGTGATTTATGTGCTTTATGTGTTAGTTCTAATGATAGGTTAAATCTAGTTTTAGACTCACATAAGACCATAGCTGCTCAAAATGAAAACTTAAAAATAGAAAATGCTAGCCTAAATGATATAAAGCAGGATTTAAAGGAAAAACTTAAGGCTGATGCTCAAGATGTAATCGTTCTAAAAGACAAACTGAGTGAGCAGTGTGTTAGGATAGAACTTATGTATGAGCACGTAGAAGCCTTGACTAAAAGTCTGAAAGACAAGGACATAGAGCTAGCCGAGACCAAGGTTAAGGTAGCAGAGGCAAATAGCAAGCTGGAAAAGTTTAGGAATTCGAGCCTAAACCTAGGGAAAGTCTTAGATGCCCAAAGACAGTCTAAGAAGCCTGTAGGTTTAGGTTTTCACGAGATTCCTCCACCTTTCAATGATAACTATGTGCCTCAGACTCAGGAGAAAACTGACAAGTCAGTAGTTTTAGAGGACCTGCCTGAACCTACACTTGAGCCTAAAGTAGAAAATACACCTAAGGTGACTGACTCAACCGTCAAGGTCAAGCAAGTGAAATTTGTGTCTTCCTCCAGTGAAACACCTGCAGGAAAACAGAAAATTTCATGGGCTGACCAGGTCGAAGAGACAGACACTGAAGATGTACCAAAGGCATTAGACACTAATGAGACAACTAGATCTAAGGGACCAACCAAAAAGTCCATGGATAAGATGTCTTGCTTTAGATGTCACGAGAAAGGGCACGTTGCTTCTCACTGTCCTAATAGGAAAGCTGATGTTACATCTAAGACAGTGAATCCAACACCTGTTAAGCCCTCACCAAGAGTGGCGAGCACTAGTAGTTCTCAGAGTACCGAGAAAACTGTGCAGGCCGCACCAAAACCTGTTGTGAAACAAACACCGGTTAAGGTTGGACCAAAAAAAGTGGTTAGGACAAATTCACCGAATCGTGTCTTTAATCAATCTAGGTCAGCACCTCAACAAGTCTATAGGAGCACCACACCTAGCAGGTCACACACTCCAGTTAGGTCACATACTCCTGTTAGACAATATGTTCCGGTAAAAGCTCAGGGATCACAGTCTGAAATGCATTATAATAAGACTTATTCTAGAGCATCACAACAAATGCCTACTCAAAGGCAAAGAGTGAATCTAAATCACTCGGCACCACAACAGAATTCGGTTCAAAGGCCCAAGTCACCTGAAAGGCGAGATGGGTATTTGAAAGAGTTCAAGTATGTGGACGAGAATGGTATTACCAAGTCAGTCATGGCTTGGGTTCCCCGTGATAACTAACCTATTTTCTTTCATGTGCAGGAGATAACTACCGGTCCAAACAACAAGTGGTTCGTCGACAGTGGTTGCTCCAGGCATATGACGGGGGAAAGAAGTCTTCTCACAGACTTCAAGGGGGGTAGTAGGGGATTTGTATCATTCGCGGGCAACAAAGAAGGAAATATCACTGGAACTGGAGAAGTCACTAATGGGACGATTACATTGGATCACGTTTATCACGTTGATAAACTGGTTCATAATCTCATTAGTGTATCTCAAATCTGTGATAAGAAGAACTCGGTGTTATTTACTGACACTGAGGCGTTAGTGCTAAAGCCGGGATTCAAGATACCTGAAGATTGGATATTGATGCGGGCTTCAAGGAAGAATGACTTGTACATGCTCGACATGAACAAGCCAGATAATTCGATGGGTCCGATCTGCTTACTATCAAAAGCTTCGGAGACGGAATCGGTTTTGTGGCACAGACGCATGGCTCACTTGCACCTAAGGAAAATGAACTACATAACGAAGAATGGTCTGGTGCAAGGTGTGCCTCTGAAGAGCTTTCAGTTTGAGGATAAGTGTCTACCGTGCATGAAGGGCAAGCAACACAAAAAGACACACAAGTCCAAGAAGCTGAACTCCATAACCTCGACATTCGATTTGTTGCATATGGACCTTTTTGGCCCTATCAACAAAAGGAGTATAGGAGGTAGTTGGTTTTGCTTAGTTATCACTGACGATTACTCACGGTTTTCTTGGGTTTTCTTTTTTAGGTACGAAGGACGAGACGGCTACAAAGCTCATCGGGTTCTTAGACCAAGTGGAGAATTCCTACGGAACAAGGGTTAAACATATACGTAGTGATAATGGGACTGAATTTAAAAACTCTGTAATTGGTGTATATTGCCTATCAAAAGGCATCGTGCATCAATTCAGTGCACCATATGAACCTCAACAGAATGGGGTGGCCGAACGTAAAAACAGAACATTGATTGAGGCTGCAAGGACTATGCTTTCGGATTCAAAGCTTCCTACCATGTTTTGGGGGGAGGCAGTGAATACCGCGTGCCATATTTTTAATAGAGTCCTTACAGTCAAATCATTGAACAAAACATGTTATGAAATTTTGAATAAACGGCCACCTAACTTAACTGGATTCGAACCGTTTGGAGTACCATGTACACTTTTAAGGACAAAACATCAACCGAAGTTTGGTGAAAAGGCTGACGAAGGATACTTCCTAGGTTATGTGCCAAACTAACCAAACAAACGGGTTTTTAACAAAAGGAGTGGTACTGTGGAGATTGTGTATAATATTGAAGTCACAAGTTATACACATGAACCCCAAACTGGTCCGGAATGGATATTTGACTATGATAAGTTATTTGAGTCATTTAACATTCCTTTGGATGATACTGCAGGTACAATCGATAAAGACATGGCGACGTTGCACCTAAATGACGATGGCCATATTTTTCCAAGGACCACGTTCGAATCTACGTCCGAGCCTACTGCGACTGTAGATGGGTCTCCAGAAGTTGCGAATTCAGAAGAACCTAATACTGAGAATCAGACTCAAGCATCAAGTTCTGCCTCGGAGGAAAACGTCCGTGAGGAAGAGAATGTGGAAGCTGAGCCTGTTCCCCCTTTAGGTGAAATAGGATCCAACTTAGGAGATAATCTAAGGGTAGACGAAATAGAGACCTCTAGGATTAACAAGAATCATCCTATAGATAGCATCATAGGAAATCCTAACGAGGGTGTGAGGACTCGGAGTAGTGTAAATAACAACACTGTGTTGTTGTCGATGATAAACGACTACGAGGCATATCATACATGTCTATATTCGTGTTTCATATCGCAAGTAGAGCCCAAAAATGTGCAAATGGCACTTAAGGACAACTCCTGGGTTGAAGCGATGCAGGAAGAACTTTCACAATTTAGGAAACTAGAAGTGTGGGAGTTAGTTCCGTTACCTCGAGGGGAGATTGCAATAGGAACCAAATGGGTTTTAAGTGCAAAAGAGACGATCGGGGTATAGTCACGCGCAACAAGGCGAGATTAGTTGTAAAGGGTTTCAACCAAGAGGAAGGAATCGATTACAACGAAGTGTTTGCACCTGTAGCAAGGTTAGAAGCAATTAGGTTGTTTTTAGCTTTTGCCTCCTTCAAAGGATTTAAAGTATATCAACTGGATGTTAAGAGTGCTTTCCTGTATGGGAAAGTGAAGGAGTTGGTGTATGTAGAACAACCGCCCGGGTTTACAGATCCTAAATATCCTGATAGAGTATATCGTTTAGATAAGGCTCTTTATGGATTACATCAGGCACCTAGGGCATGGTATGAGACTCTATCGAACCATCTCTTAGAAAACGGCTTTGAGAGGGGTAGGATAGATAGTACTCTTTTTGTGAAGAGAAAAGGAGATCACTTTATCTTGGTGCAAGTGTACGTCGATGATATCATCTTTGGATCATCAGACGAATAGATGTGCAAAGATTTTGAGAAGGTGATGAAGTCAAAGTTCGAGATGAGTGCTATGGGGGAGTTGAATTTCTTTTTGGGGTTACAAGTTGACCAGAAGAAGGAAGGCATGTTTATCCATCAGACCAAGTATGTCTATGACATATTGGAACGGTTTGGGATGGAGGGAACAAAGTTGACTGCCCATTTTAGCACGCCGATTCAAGTGAATCACAATCTCGGGCCGGGTACTGAAAGTGATACCGATGTGGATCCGACTTTATATCGGGCCATGATTGGGTCACTTATGTATTTAACTGCTTCAAGACCTGACATTATGTTTGCTGTGTGTATTTGTGCTAGGTTTCAAGCGAATCCGAAGGAGATGCATATGAAAGCTGTGAAGCGGATTCTACGATACCTCAAGTCGAAACCGAAGCTGGGACTTTGGTATCACGCGGAGGGAGATCTAGAGTTGGAAGCGTTCACAGATTCTGACTACGGAGGATGCAGCTTGACGCGCAAATCAACGACTGGAGGTTGTCAGTTCCTCGGAGGGAGATTGGTGTCCTGGCAATGCAAGAAACAAACATCGGTAGCCGTGTCAACGTGCGAGGCCGAGTATGTTGCTGCTGGTAGTTGCTGTTCACAGGTTCTGTGGATACAACAACAATTGCGGGATTACGGTTTGGCTTATACTCAAACTCCTATTAGGATAGACAATCAATCAACAATTGCTATAACAAATAATCCAGTTAAACACAGTAAAACAAAGCACATAGACATAAGACATCATTTTATTCGTGATTGTGCTGAAAAGAACTTGATCAAACTGGTAAAGGTGGCAACTGAAGATAATAATGCTGATTTATTTACCAAAGCGTTTGATAAGTCACGTTTTGAGTATTTAATTCAACTTAATGGAATGCGCAACCCAGAGTAAATTGACCTTAGTAGTATTTTATTTCCTTTTATAGTTGTTATATTTCTTTCTTTTTCAGTAGTCTGCTAATTTAAGAAAGTTTCTAATTTAGGAAAGTTTCTATTTTTAGTAAGTTAGTAGATTAGCTTAGTTTAATGTGTTTTGCTGTGAAAAACAAAAGAAAAAAAAAAAAAAAAGAAAATTACAAAAATACAAAAAAAGAGAATATCAGAAAAGGAGTTAAGTCTTAGATACATAGGTTCAAAGTGACGAACATTAGCACCGTCGTTACAGACTCTAAGTGTTTAGACTTTCACACATAATGCAACTAAATCCTAAGTGTTATACTCTATTTAGTTTGATGTGTTGGTAGGCATAATACATATAGGGTATCTAAAGGCTAATAAAATATTCTAGAAAAAGTCAAACGTGTCACTAGCTTAGATGTATGACCAATCGGTCTTAATTTTTATGTACAAGACATACAAACATTGAGTCTAAATGAGGTATGCAAACTTTCTGGGGATGTATAGCAACATCAAATACGTCTGAAAATGGAAAGAATAGAAATATCATGAAAAACTGAGAGTCGAAAACATGCAACTCTGTTGTACGTAAGTACAGACCTGTTGTCTCTGTTTAGATTCGGGTTAGCAGACATGTCGCTTTGTTGTACGTCAGTACAGACCTGTCACCGCTATCTGCTAACTTTAAAGTTAAACCTTAAGTCGAACTAAGACACTTTGTTGTATGAGAATACAGACCTGTGTCCGATGTTTGTCTTTTAAAGAAAGTTTGCAAATACCAACAAGTTAGAATTTTGTCTGGGTGCCTTGATCATAAAAGTATGTCTATGTCTGAGTCACGTAAGATAATTTCCTGATAAATAAAAAGGCCAAGGGATATTCCGAAATGTAGAGTGTTTAACAGGGTAAAATACCAACAATCGGCTAAGTGGGTATGTCACAACAAACAATCAAAGGAATTCAACAAATTCCTAAGTGTGAAAGTTTAAGTACTGAAAGTAAGTATCGGACATCGCTATCTGATTGAACCTTTCTTAGACTATACTCATCAAAAATATGTTGTTTGGTATTTAGCTTAGCTTGTAAATTTATTTTTATAACTTAAGTCTAGATTAAATTTTTTAGTCAAATTTTTATTTTATTTTAATTTTATTTTTACCTTAGCTTATTTTATTTTCTTTTATTTTATTTTGGTTTAGTTTAATTTTTACTTAGGTAAAAGGTCAAAAGTTACTAAGGGTGCATTCAAAGTTGAATAAAATATACAATGCGTGAAATATCTGAGCTTAGGGTAAAAGATTTGGCATAGTTTATCTGGTTACACTACACAGTAGAAAATAGTTGGAAAAAGTTGAAATTATTTCAAAATTTTCTGAAATTTTTCTAAGTGTTGGAAATTTCGAATCTAAGACAGACTCGAATGTGAGATACTTCGAATCTGTCAGTAGACTCGAAATTGCACAGACTCGAAGGTAGTTAGTATATATAGGTCAATAGTGAAGTCATTTATTACTTTACTGTTGTCGAATCTGATTTCTCGAATCTGTTCTGGCGATCTCGAATCTAATCTCGAGTCTATCGTATTTCCACTAAACGACATTTCGTCGATTCTAAAGCTTTTGTGTTCGATTCTAACTTCAAATCTAGGTATAAGCAACATGATTGTACAAGATTTTGGTGGTTTAATACACAAATTTGGGATTAAACATCACATTTTGATGTTTTATAGGTCAAAATAGGGTTTTTGCAAAATTACCAAGTTTGGACTAATAAAAGATCAAATTAAAAGCATAAATCTATGATTAGAACCTAGTTGAACTAATGTATGTGATTTGCTACGTTCAAAATGGTTAAAATCTTGGATTTTTGTTGAAAAAGGGGTGTCGGCCTTTCGAATCTGATAATGGATTCGAATCTGATCATGGGTTTCTCGAATCTATCAATAGATTCGAGATGACCAGATATTCGAATCTGTCCATCAGACTCGAATAGGGTATATTCGAATCTGTCCATTACTTTCGAATATGGGCACTTCGAATCTGTTACTCTCGATTCTGTACCTCATTTATTTTGTTGAATTTAAATTTTATTAAACTTGTGAAAATTTAATTGTGTTAGATTTTGTATTTAATCAAATACAAGATAAAACAAATTTGAATTTAAACAAGTTTATTGATTTTTAATAATAATCTAACAATTTTATGTATTGTGCAGATATGGCGCTTCGTGCTTTCGTCCCTAAGCACAATATGGTTCTTAATCCAGATAATCATATCCCTGAGGCGCAGGGTTTTCGTGAAGTGTTGGACTTCTTAGCTGAATCCAGAATTAGCTACGCTTTGTTTCAGAACATTCCGATTGTAATCTCATATGTGCGGCAGTTCTATGATCACTTACAAGTTGATTGCTCTGTCACCCCGACAGTGCTGAGAACAAGGATCGCAGGGCAACCGTTGGTATTCTCTGCCGATATGCTGCGTCAAGTGTTGCAGCTAGGATCTGAGGAAGAGGAGTCTGGGCCTATTGATTTTCCACTAAATATTAGGCAAGCGGCTTTTCAACGAATGGGTTACAGTCTAGATGTAACAAAGTCGTCATATATGAAGAGTGGCCTGATTGGGCAATGGCGTTTCTTGGTCCATGTCTTCATGGTCTGTTTTGCACCGAAGAAAGCTGGATTTGATTACATTGTATCAAAAATCCAATCAGCAATGATCGCGATGGTGTACAATAAGAAGTTTAGTTTCTCGCAGCTGATTTTCTCAGAATTTATTCATCAAATCACGGCTCCTGAGAGAGAAAGGTTCTTGTTGTATCCGAGGTTCGTGATGATGTTGATACGTCACTTTTTGCCAAGTCTGCCACAATCGAATGATTCTTTGAGCGTAAATGTAATGGAAAAACGCATATTTGCTGATTGTTCCTCACACCGAGGAAGATTGGCTGTTCCTACTGCTCGTCCGTTGTTTGGAGCTATCTTAGACAGGAACTTTGTGGCACCTGATAATGCCAACTGGGCATGTGAAATAGAAGTTCAACAGCAACAGCAACAGCAACAGCAACAGCATCAGCAACCGCATCAGACTCGTGTTCGTCCACGTGATCCAAGGCGAAGACAAAGAGTTGGAGGAAGGGGAATTTATTCCAGATGATGTCGCGGACTGGAAATCTGACGACGAAGTGATAGAGGATGAAGACGATCAAGTCAATGAAGTTATTGTCAATTCACAACCAGTAACGGAGCTATATGAAGGACAAAATCATAATGTGATTGACATTGACTATATCAAAGTAGCCTCAGTCGAGGATAATGAACTTGAAGAGGCCGAGATGGAGCCATCTAGGACTGACTTGATCAATCTTTGGTTCAAGAAAGAGGAAAAGAAAGAGAGTTTGAAGATGAAGAAGAAGATGAGAGTTCCAGGTGCTGGGAACTTCTCAGGAGGCATTATTAGCTGGTTCTTTGACAGAGAACTGCAGCTGTTCATTTTGAAAAGAAGAGATGGACTTCAATACTTGAGGCGGACACTGAAAGCTTTTAATTCTTTGCCCAAGATTGAAGTTAAAGAGTTAGCCTGGAAGGAGCTTATTAATATTGGAGATGATCCTTACGCAAACGTTATTGAAAGAATCATAAGGAAAGAAGGGCGATCAGGCAAATTTGAGAGGCTTAAGCCGAGATCAGGCAAGAGGGTCGAGGATGGATCAAGAATAGATCCTCATACTGGAAGACCTTGGGCTAGAATGATCTACAAGCCAGTCAAATGCTTGAAAAGAGTGCCAATAAAGCCAATGCCACAAAATGTTTTGAGCAACATGAAGTGGTGGTACCTGGAAATTGATACTGCTGAAGCTATAATGGAGGATCAAGACGAGCAGGTAATTTTGAAGGTATACGACCCTCTACATTTGATAAACCTATCTAAGGACGACCTGAAGAAGCTTCACGATCAGCCTATATTCTTCACTGAACCATGGAGATCTGAAGCCAGGAAGTTCCAAAAGGTAGTTAAAGTTTGTATAGATGCAGGGTTATATGCAGGTAGTAGCGTCTATAGCTCTAGTACTTAAATTTGATATAATGTAAATAATTAGAAGCTATCGTCAAGGGGGAGTCTGTTGGTACACCCTGTGTGACGATAGCAGTCTAAACGATCTGCGTTATGATTTAAGTAATATTCTGAATATTAACAAGTGTTTTGATATATATGTTTAATATGTGTTTGTCTGTTATTGATTGTGTGTTTGAACTTGATGTAACATATTACAAGAAGTTCAAACATAAAAGTCAAAGAGTATGTCAAGCATAAGTTAAAACATAAGTTTCATCACGTAAGTGTTTAAGTGTATAGGCTAGATTCGAATAGGTTAAGGAAGGCATTCGAATCTGTGATAGATTCGAATGTATCCTTAGATTCGAATGGGCTAGATTCGAATCTGTCAGATGGACAGATTCGAATGAGGCCTTAGGCCAGATTCGAGGTTGGCCCACAACAGACTCGAATCAGGGTCTATAATTAGGGATAGACTCGAATGATTAGCAGACCTTTGGCAGAATTCGTGAGGAATTAAGCAATAGGCGATCTCGAGTTTATCAGCTAGGTGAGTCCCGTTTCGGAGAGAATTAGTACGTAGGATCGTTCGTGTGTCGCTCGTTCAGCGTCTAATAGTCTCCGTGTTTCCGTTGGTTGAGAGTTGTCCGTCTGACCGTCAACGAGGATTCCGCACTCGTTCACGGGTCCGCGTCTAGATAGATCTGTCAGTGGTAGACCTTACAATATGGACATCCTCTGTTGGGATGGCCACCTCCAAATTGAGGATGAGAGTGTCCTCAGTGGGTGCCCTTTGGATATTCTGTGCAGAAGTGTCCTCCTGCACAGAGATATTTGGTTCTGGTATTAGGGCTGAGGAGGAAGCAACTCCTGAAACCCTTTTTCTTTTATATAGTATGAGTGGGGATGTGGGTTTGATAGAAGGAGCAGATGGAGTATTTGTATCATGAGGAGTGGGTTGGGGTCCTGGGGGTGAAGCAGTGATGGAAGGCTGAGCCTGCTCAGGACCCTCTCCTCTGTTTATTGGATTGATGCCCAGCATTGCAAAGGGCAATGGGACATCGATATTCAAAAAATTGGCACTAGGTTTTAAAAGTCTTTGAATTGATGGTAAAGAGTGCCTATGGGAAACATGTATTCTTTTATGTACATTGAAATTATTGCAAAATCTTGCAATTATTTCAGCCAAAAATCAAGGATACATAAAAAATTTCCCATTTTTTAGGGCATGATGCCTTAACATGCCCTGAAAAATCATATTTGAAAAATTGAACGGTTGGCCCATTGATAAACACACTAAGGCAGTGGCTATATTTGAAGAAAATTCTAACCAACCAGTTCTTTTAGGGCTTATGCACTGTTGTATAATATGTACAATGTATTTCCACTTATGGGCAAAATGTGCTTTAAAGAAAGTAAAAGAATCAGTAGGGCCCCAATACCCAATTGCAAAAAGGCCTTCATGTATAGCAGTAAGAGATAGATCTGTTATACCTGCGGCATCTTGAAGATGCAAGTGTTGGCGGATGAGTTGCTCAGTGATAGTGACAGTGTTGCCATCGATTTTGGATGTCAAAGAAGTGACTCCGTTGATGGTTTTGACAGAGGCATATTTCCAAAACTGTTCTATATGGGATATATAGATGGTGGGATTGATAGTGAGGGCATGATGGATATGGGAAATTCGGAGGAAGTCCATCATGTCATGGAATGGTTGATGGTCAGTGTGTTTGAGAGAATAGGGGATACAGTTGTGTTCTTTGACAAACTCCATTGACGATCAAATGGTGATTTGGGGTTTGGGAGAAGTGTGTGTGAATCGCTTAGAGAGAAAAGGAAGGTTGTGGAAGATATTTTTGAAACTGGTAGTTGCAATTGAACGAAACTGGGACCTTTAAAGGTTTGGGGATTTCGAAAATATCTAATCCCGCGCACACACTTATAAGAATTTACCGAATTACCCTGCACACTTTGACAGATCAAGTGAAACAACTAACAGTCCGAGTGAAATGAACTAGCAGCTTGAGAAAAGACTCAAGCTGTTAGTTGAAAAGTAAGCATATTCTAATGAAACAGTGTCTCCCCCTTAATCAAGCATATGAAATAAATATATTCTTCATAAAATAAGAGAGAATGATGAAAAACAAATTAATCCATATTGACCATGCCAATATTTGATACTAGGAAGGTGAATCTTCCTACATCAAATGGTTTTGTAAATAGATCAGCTAACTGATCATCAGTATGAATTTTGGTAACTTGGATTATATTCTTCTCATTACAATCTCTTATAAAATGAAATCTGATGTCTATATGCTTGGTTTTGGGAAATTTCACTGGATTTTGTACAATGCTTATTGCACTTGAGTTGTCAATGTAAATAGGAGTGGATAAGAAGTTCATACCATAGTCTCTCAATTGATTTTGAATCCACATCACTTGGGAATAGCAGCTGGCAGCTGCTACATACTCTGCTTCAGTAGATGAGGTGGAGACAGTTGTTTGCTTTTTGCACTACCAAGAGACCAGTCTTGTTCCTAGATATTGACATCCACCAATTGTGGACTTTCTGTCAATGTTGCATCCTCCATAATCACTGTCAGAATAGGCTGTTAGTTCAAGAGGAGAGTCTTTAGGATACCAGAGGCCCAAATGTGGTTGGCCTTTGAGATATCTAAAGATTCTCTTAACAGCAAATAAGTGTGAGTCCTTTGGAGCACATTGAAACCTTGCACAAACACAAACAGCAAACATTATATCAGATCTAGAAGACGTGAGGTACATACGGGAACCTATCAAGGATCTATATAAGTGAATGTCCACATCTACTCCATCTTTGTCTGCATCAAGCTGCTTGTGAGTGTCCATTGGAGTACTAGCAACTTTGGTATCTTTGTAAGCAAACTTTTCCAGTATGTCTTTAACATACTTTGATTGACTTATAAAAAGTCATGTGGGCTTCTGCTTGACCTGCAATCCTAGAAAGAAGGTGAGTTCTCCCATTGAACTCATTTGAAACTTTTTGTGCATCAATGCCTCAAATTCTTTGCACAGACTGTCATTAGTAGACCCAAAGATGATATCATCAACATAGATCTGAACAAGCAGAATCTCAGATTTGATGGACTTTGTGAATAA
>JAANYP010002821.1:0-43035 GCA_020465985.1 Centrapalus pauciflorus | reverse complement strand
CACACTTCAGGGGTTTCTTTGATTCGTTTCAAGGGCCTCTTTCCCCTACCAACTCCACAGCCTGATCCACTTCCACAGCTGTTAGCACTCATGCTCAGCTGCAAACTGTGTCCACCTCCCTTTCCTCTATTCTTTCCATTTCAGCAGGACTCTGAGCTCCTCAATGACAGCTATTTCTCAACAGCTGTCACTCTCTCACTTCTTGCAACACTTACCTCTCCAGCCACTCCTGGCTAGGTTACAAAACTCTAATTGGCTCCCCTATCAAACTCTGTGTCATCGATCTTGCTGATGTGCAACGATTCTCTAGAACTTCATCTTGCCACAGCTTGGCAAAACTCTGCTGTTCACAGCGTCTGACAGGGAAAACTATTGTTAAGCTTACATTCCCTTGCTGATTCCACTCCTTCTTCTCTTCAGCCTGTCTTTCCCCAGCTTTACTGAGGTGAAGGATAAACTTGGCTTACTATTGACTGCGCCTTGTTGGTCCTAAACTTTCTGCTCAACTGCTGACTTTGTGTTCTTCAGCAGACCAGGTGTGAAGTCGCTGCTTCATCTCCTTCACAAGGGGCGAGACGTCATCTGCCTCGAAGACTAAGTCTTAAGGGGAGGAACACTTTTCATCCTAAGGAGATACAGTGTCTTGCAACTCACACACTGGTCAGCAGCAGATGTCTTTGAAAACAGGTTAAGCTGAAGGGCGCCTCTCAAGCTGCTATGCCTACTCAGGCTGTTGCCTCTCTCCAAACCCTGCTCCGTCTAAGGGGCTGAAGGGAAGTCATTCCTGAGGACAGGCCTAGCAGTTAAAAGGATACGGTTTAAGGCACTTAATCAACTGAAGAGACGAAAGAAGAAGGAAGAGGAAATTCCTGAGGCTGTCTGTCACTACAGCAGCAGCTAAAAGGAAAAAAAACGGCCAGCTGATGATTCCCATACAGCACGAAAACAGTGCAGAAGAAATTCAATTTCACAAGGCCAGGGCTATCAAGCAGATGGTATTCCTACCTATGCACAAGTACTTTGAGTTTAGAGAAGAACAGCTTCAAGCTCTGGAGGAATTGAGAAAAGAAGAAGAATCTGCTAAAGCTGCTAAATCCTTTGCACTCCAAGAAGCAAAGTAAATTAAAATGTCTACCTTGGAGGTGCAAAAGAAAATAATGGAAGCTGCCAGACAATCAGCAGGGGAGAAAGAGAAGGAAGTAGAGAAAGGTACTCAGGTCTCTGTGACCAAATCAACAGTACCCCATGCAAGAGCTCAATACCACTTTGACAACTTGGCTAAGAAAAAGTTTCATGATGTTGCTGAAAGAATGTTGGGAAATAGTTTAAGTATACTCAAGCTGTTAGTTAGACTTCTCATACTGTTAGTAGAATTTCTGTGTAAGTACAAAGTTCATGCTGCTAGTTGAAGAAACTCGAGCTGCCAGTATAAAAGTTCAAGCTGCCAGAGCAAAATAACTCAAGCTGCTCAGTTCATGCTGCCAAGTCATTCAAGCTGCTCAACAGTTTCATAAACAGAATGTGCTGATTTTCAGGGAAGATATCTACAAGAAGATTCCAGCATATCTACTATCAGAGAAGTCATAGTCCTTCAAGGAAACACGTACATAAAGCAATATAAATAGACAGAAGATTGTATAGAAGATATACGCATAGAATAAGAGTTTTCTGCATATTTTGAGTCTGTAATTGCTTTATTGTTCAAGTTTTCTTAAGCCTCTAAGGTTGTAAAACCCTAAGAACAGTTTGTGTTCTTCGTCTAATCAAAACAGATTAGAGGTGATTGTAATCAGTGAATTCAGCAATACAAACAGTCTTGATTACTTCTTATGTTTTATGCTATTATTGATTCTGAAAGTTTTTGTAAAAATAATTAAGTGTTATTCCGCAAACTTCTTAATTAAACTTTGATTCAAAGCAAGATTATTGATTTATACTCTGATAAATTCAAATCAGTTAATCTTGGTTATTCATAATTTTCATTATATTTAGATTCTGACAAGTGGTATCAGAGCCACAGGTCGTTCTTTGTTTTTCAAAGTCGAAAACTTTCTTTCAAATTTTTAATCTTTTTCAATGGAATTTGAAAATAGCAGCAGTGGATCTGGGCAAGGACTCAAAGTTCCTATGCTCAAGCCACTGAGTTTGAGATGTGGAAACTCAGGATTCAACAGCATATTCAATTCATTGATTATGCCATATGGGAAGCTGTTGAATTCCCTCCTGCAGTTGATCCAGAACTTGATGCTGAGGGAAAACCAGTAAAAACTCCTCCAAAAACTGAACTTGAAAGGAAGGCTAGAATGAATGAAGTGAAAGCACTCACATTATTACAAATAGCCATTCCTAATGCTTATCAACATCAGTTTAAAAAGTTTTATACTGCTCACTCTCTTGGGAATGCCTTAGAGAAGAGGTTTGCTGGTAATGCAAGTACCAAGAGAAATCAAAAGGACCTCTTGAAACAGCAGTATGAAAACTTTTCTGGTGGCAAGAATGAAAACCTCACTCAAATCTTTGACAGGTTCAACAAACTGATAAGTGAACTGGAAAGTGCAAGGGTCAATCTGGATCAAGATGAGGTCAACAGAAAGTTTCTCAGATCTCTTGGAGAAGAATGGACAGTCTATGCTGCACAGTGGAGAACAAAAGACACACTTAATGAGATAGAATTGGATGATCTATACAACAGTCTAAGAGTGTTTGAGACTGAAATTGATGCTAAAAAGAAATCCTTTTCTTATCATCACAACACTGCTCTTCTGTCCTCTGAAAAATCTAATAACTGTGATTCTTTTTCAGGTGGTGATGGCAATTCTGCTGAAACTCATTATGAAGCTTTTGTTGCCAATGATGGATTATTTGCTCTAAATGTTGAAGACTTGGAACAAATCCATCCTGATGATCTTGAAGAGATGGATTTAAAGTGGCAACATGCAATGCTGACCATGAGAGCCAAAAGATTCCTGAAAAGAACTGGAAGGAACAACTTTCAAGCCAAAACAGATGGCAAACCATCTTTTGATAAATCAAAAGTGGAATGCTATAAATGCCATAAGCTTGGTCACTTTGCCAGAGAATGTAGATCTCAAGGTCAACAACCATCAAGGACTTCACAGCCCATCCAAGCTTCCTCATCAACAGCACTTGTCTCTCAAGAAGACAATGTGTTTGACTGGAGTGATCAGACAGAAGAAGAATTCCAAAATCAAGCACTGATGGCAGAAACCTCAAATGTCTCCTCAACTGAACTACCATCTGAGGTAAATTCTAAACTCTGCTCTCAATCATGCAAAAATATGGTTAAAAAGTACAGAGATCATAATGAGAGCATGTGCAAAACTCTAGCTAAGATGGAAGAAAGGAGATATGAATATATGCAAGCCATAGAAGATCTGGAAAAACAGATCAATGACTATAAGGATAATGAGCTTCAAATGGGGTATGATAGAAACTATCATGAATGGGAGAAAAAGGAACTCAATAAGAAAATAGAATCTTTGAATAAAAAGGTAGAAGAAACTGAACAGAAGGTGTTAGAGGCTAATGAGAAACTGAAATCTGTTAACATAGATTTAGGTAACTTCAAGTTAGCAAATCAAAAGCTAGAACACCTAATGGAAGTTCAATTCAAAGATAGAGTCAAATCTCAGGTCAATCCCAAAGAAGGAATAGGATACAGAGCTACTCCACCTCCATATAATAACAAGTACATTCATCCAATGAGTGAAGTTGCTGATAGACTTGTCAATGAACCATTAGATGAGTCTATGACTATTGTAGATCCTATCCTTGACAGCAGTCCTGAACCAAAGGAAGATAAGAGTCAAAATAGAGACTGTGACACAAAGAGTGCACCCATAGAAGTCAAAGTTCCCAGTAAGAAAGGAAAAGAGAAGATGAGTGTATGCAATGCTACTCCACAAGTTTCTGTACATTCTAACTGTAACACTGCATCTTCATCAAAAGGAACTAAAAGAGGTAAAACTGTTTCTATCTGCACATGCCAAAAGCATGGTGTTCAAAAGTTTCCTAAACAACAGCAGGTAAGAGGAAACCAGAGAAACAAGAACCAGAAATTGACAGAAAAGTCTGGTGTTCCAATTCAAACTGTCAAAAGATGCTATCACTGTGGAAGGAAGAATCACTTAGCTAAGGATTGTTTTTACAAACCAGCTGTTGCAAAACAGCCTGTGCATCACACAAAATCAAATCCTAAACAGGCAAAGCCCTCAAAAGTGAAACCTTCCACAGCAGCTCCAAAGAGAGCAGTTGATCACAGATTCTCAAAAGTTAATAAAAAACAGTCCACACATCAAAAACAAGTTTTGGCAAAGCCTAAATCAAGTTTTAAACAAATATGGTGTGTCAAGGACAAATCTGTTGCTCAAACTGCTAATGCAAAAGATTAGACTGCTAAGTCAAAATCTGATGCTGGTAGTGCAAAAAGTGAAACTGTTAGCACTACTAACACAGCTCAAGCTGCTGGGCACCAAACTGGAGCTGCTAGTGAATCATCTGAGACTGTCAGAAGAAAAGATGATCAAAATAATTGGATACCTCATATCATCACTAAATACTCTCCAAAGACTCCATCAGTAGATCTCACCAAATACAAGAAGTCAAATACAGTTTTTAGTTATGTCAATGTACAAGGCCAACCCAAAACCAATTTGGTTTGGGTTACTCCACTACTAACTAAGCTGTTATTTGTGCAGGGCAACCACAGGTCTCCTCATAGGACAAGATGGCATCTGGACAGTGGATGCTCTAGGCACATGACAGGCAATTCTGAATGCTTGTCGAATTTCAAAGGATTTGATGGAGGTTTTGTTGCGTTTGGAGGCAACTCAAAAGGAGGTAAGGTTACAGGTAAAGGTACTGTAAATGCAGGCAACATGACATTCCATGATGTTTTCTATGTTGAACAGCTTAAGTACAATTTATTGAGTGTCTCTCAAATCTGTGACAAACAAAACATTGTTCTGTTCACAGATTCTGAGTGCATTGTTCTTTCAAAGGAATTCCAAATTCCTGAAAATCTTGTTTTACTTAGAACACCAAGAAAGGACAATGTTTACTGCCTAGACACAGCTCTTTTGACTAAATCAAATACTTTAAGCTGTTTAATATCCAAAGCATCATCAAATGAGTCTGCTCTTTGGCATAGAAGGATGTGTCACATGAACTTCAAGTCCATGAATGATTTGGTTAAAAAGAATCTGGTAAGAGGATTACCACAAAAGGAGTTCATTTGTGATGATCATTGTGTAGCATGTCTTAAAGGTAAGCAACACAAAACTTCTCATAAGGCCAAAGAAGTAAATTCAATCTCATCTGTTCTTCAGCTGTTACATATGGATCTATTTGGTCCAACATCTGTTTTGAGTTTGAATAAAAGGGAATACTGTTTAGTCATTGTTGATGATTTCACCAGATTTACTTGGGTTTACTTTCTTAGGTCCAAAGATGAAACTGCTGAGCTTGTTAAGTCTTTTATCCTTAAGATAGAAAACCAATCCAATTCCAAAGTTAAGGTGATAAGATCAGACAATGGAACTGAATTTAAAAATCAAATTCTAAACAGTTTCTGTGAGTCCAAAGGTATTGCTAGACAATATAGTGCACCAAGAACACCACAGCAAAATGGTGTAGCTGAAAGAAAGAATAGAACATTAATTGAGGCTGCTAGAACAATGTTAGCTGATTCTAATCTGCCTATGACTTTCTGGGCAGAAGCTGTTAATACAGCCTGTTATGTTCTAAATAGGGTTCAAGTAGTTCAATCACAAGGAAAAACTCCCTATGAGCTATTCCACAACAGAAGTCCCCTAATAGCTTTCTTCAAGCCTTTTGGATGCCCATGTACTATTCTTCACACTAAGACTCACTTAGGGAAGTTTGAGAGTAAGGCTGAAGAAGGATTTTTTGTAGGATACTCATTTCAAAGCAAAGCCTATAGAGTATACAACAGAGTGTCTAAAACAATTGAAGAAAGTGCCAATGTTGAATTTAATGAAAATACTGCTAACATCAAAGGCACTGGTCCTGATTGGTTATTTGATTTAGATTCTCTAACAAATTCTCTGAGCTTTGCTGAGTTTACTGCAGAAGCTGATGCATACAGGGTTGAAGCTGCTAACACACATTCTCATGCTGCCAATACAATTTCTCATGCTGTTGGCACAAAGTTTCAGACTGCTGCAGATTCAACAAGTTGGGATGACTTCACCACTCTACCACTTCTGTCATGTTTTCTTCCAGGGGTCCTGAGCACTCAACATGATGCAAATCTAGACACTGAAGTGCCATTTCCAAGTCCTGACAGCACAGCTCAAACACAAAAGGAAACAACTCCAGTTTCTAGGCTAGCAGTCCCAACAGCTTCTCAAGCTGTTAGCCTAGAAACTCAAACTGTTCCAGAAACTGAACCATTCACTGGTTCTGATGGAGATGACACAAACCTTGGAACATCCTTCCAAACAGAGAGAGAGCCCACACTAAGAGTTCATAAGTATCACCCTCTCAATCAAATACTGGGTGATCCAAGCACTCCTGTTCAAACAAGTAAGATGGTCCACAATGAGACTGCTGCTGCTGAACAAGCAGTTCCAGAATTCAGCCTAGCTGCTTTTGAACATGCCTGCTTCATGTCTCAACTAGAACCTAAAAAGGCATCAGAAGCACTAAAAGATTCATCCTGGATTGAAGCTATGCAAGAAGAGCTTTTACAGTTTAAAATTCAGAATGTATGGACTCTGGTGGATCTTCCTAAAGGTAAGAGAGCAATAGGTACAAGATGGGTGTTCAGAAACAAGAAGGATGAGAGAGGGTTAGTCATCAAGAACAAAGCAAGACTAGTAGCACAAGGGTACACTCAAGAAGAAGGAATAGATTATGATGATGTCTTTGCTCCAGTAGCAAGAATTGAAGCCATCAGACTATTTCTAGCATATGCAAGTTTCAAAGGCCTTAAAGTGTATCAAATGGATGTTAAGTCTGCTTTCTTGTATGGGACAATTGAAGAGGAAGTGTATGTGTGTCAACCTCCTGGTTTTGAAGACTACAAGTATCCAGACAGGGTGTACAAGCTAGACAAAGCTCTCTATGGTCTTCACCAAGCCCCCAGAGCATGGTATGACACACTGTCATCATATCTTCTACAGAATGGATTCAAGAGAGGCACTCTGGACAAAACACTTTTCACTAAATCCATCAAAGCTGAGATTCTTTTTGTCCAGATCTATGTTGATGACATCATTTTTGGCTCAACTAATGATAAGTTGTGCAAAGATTTTGAGGCCCTAATGCACAAAAAGTTTCAAATGAGTTCAATGGGGGAACTCACATTCTTTCTAGGGCTGCAGGTCAAACAGAAGCCTACTGGTCTATTCATAAGTCAATCAAAGTATGTCAAAGACATACTGGAAAAGTTTGGCTATCAAGACACAAAGGTTGCAAGCATTCCAATGGATCCTCATAAACAGCTTCATACAGACAAAGACGGCATAGATGTGGACATTCATCTATACAGATCCCTTATAGGATCTCTCATGTATCTAACATCTTCTAGACCTGATATAATGTTTGCTGTCTGTGTGTGTGCCAGGTTTCAATGTTCACCAAAGGATTCTCACTTGGTTGCTGTTAAGAGAATTTTCAGATACCTTAAAGGCTAACCACATTTAGGCCTCTGGTATCCCAAAGACTCTCCTTTTGAACTAACTGCATATTCTGACAGTGACTATGGTGGTTGCAACATTGACAGAAAATCCACAATTGGTGGATGTCAATACTTAGGAGCAAGACTGGTCTCTTGGCAATGCAAGAAACAAACAACTGTCTCCACATCATCCACTGAAGCAGAATACGTAGCAGCTGCAAGCTGCTGCTCCCAGGTAATGTGGATTCAAAATCAGCTAAGAGACTATGGTATGAATTTCTTATCCACTCCTATTTATATTGACAATTCAAGTGCCATTAGCATTGTGCAAAACCCAGTGAAATTCCCAAAAACCAAGCATATAGAAATCAGATTTCACTTCATCAGAGATTGTAATGAAAAGAAGTTAATCCAAGTTACCAAAATACATACTGATGATCAGCTAGCTGATCTATTTACAAAACCTTTTGATGTAGGAAGGTTCACTTTCCTAATATCAAACATTGGTATGGTAAACATGGATTAATTGATTTTTATTATTATCAACTCAATATGCTAATTTAAGGGGGAGACACTGTTCCATTGAAAATCTGCACAAATTTACACTAACAGCATGAGTCTTTTCTCATGCTGCTAGTTCATTTTCTCGGACTGCTAGTTATTTTCACTTGATCTGTCAAAGTGTGCAGGGTATTTAGGTAATTTCCCAAATGTGTGCGCGGGACCTAACCTTTTCGAAACCTTTAAAGGTCCCAGTTTCGTTCAGTTGTAACTACCAGTTACATATTCTTCTTCCACGGCCTTCTGCTTTCTCTCTGAACGATACACACATTCTTTTCAAACCCTAAACCCCAAACCGTCGTTTCTTGATCAATGGAGTTCGTAAAAGAACACAACTGCCTCCCATACACCCTGAAACACACTGACCTTGAACCGTTCCATGAGATGATGGACTTCCTCAGGCACTCCCATATACACTATGCACTCAATATTGACCCCACTATATACATATCTCATATTGAGCAATTCTGGAATCATGCCTATGTTCAAACCATCAATGGAGTGCCTACCCTGACTTCCAAAATCGATGGTACTACCATCAATATCACCGAGGAGTCCATCAGACATCATCTGCATCTTCAAGATGCCACAGGTATAAAAGACCTATCTCTTACTGCTTTACACTTTGGTCTTCAAAATATTGGATATAGGGGTCCTGCTGATTCTTTTACTTTCTTGAAAGCACATTTTTCTCCTAAATGGAAATACCTTGTGCATATTATTCAGCAATGTTTAAGCCCCAAAAGAACTGGTTGGTCCGAATTTTCTTCAAATATTGCCACTGCCTTAGTGTGCTTTTCTACTGGCCAACAGTTTAATTTTTCAAATATGATCTTTCAAGGAATGTTAAGGCATCATTCCTTGAAGCATGGGAAATTTTTGATGTATCCTCGATTTTTGGCAAAAATAATTGCACACACCTGCACTGCTTCAAATTTACATAAGAGGATATATGTTTCCCATAGGCACTCACTATCTTCAATCAAAAGGCTGATAAAGCCAAGTGCCAATTTTGTTAGCATTGATGCTCCATTGCCCTCTGCAATGATGAACATCATCACAAGAAACAGAGGAGAGGGGCCTGAGCAGACACAGCCTAACATTACTGCTTCAACCCCAGGACCCCAACCCACTCCTCATGATACAGATATTCCCACTGATCCTTTTGTACAGCCCACACGCCCACTACAATACTTATATAAAAGGAAAAGGGACGAGGAGCTCCTTCCTCCTCCTCCCTTAGACAAGAGCCATATATCCCTGTGCAGGAGGATCCTTCTGCACAGAATATCCAAAGGGAACCAATTGAGGACACTCCCAACCTCAATCAGGAGGTGAACATCTCTTCTGAGACTGTTCATATGGGTTCTGTGGCTGGCACTACTGATGTCTCTGCACAAGAGGCACAGGACAGGGCCAACATCTCTAAGACCACACCCATGGCAACAGCAAGTGTGCAAACACGAGCTGGAAGTCCCCAGTACCAATTGTAAGTTTTTGAAGGCTATAGATCAGAAGCTTGCACAATTGTAAGTTTTTGAAAGCCTTGGTTTGTAAATAACAGTTTACTTTTTCATTTCCTTATTTGTATAGAACTTAAAGTCTTGTATAAAGAATTTAAGTTAGGGGGAGATTGTTGGGAAATAGTTTAAGTATACTCAAGCTGTTAGTTAGACTTCTCATACTGTTAGTAGAATTTCTGTGTAAGTACAAAGTTCATGCTGCTAGTTGAAGAAACTCGAGCTGCCAGTATAAAAGTTCAAGCTGCCAGAGCAAAATAACTCAAGCTGCTCAGTTCATGTTGCCAAGTCATTCAAGCTGCTCAACAGTTTCATAAACAGAATGTGCTGATTTTCAGGGAAGATATCTACAAGAAGATTCCAGCATATCTACTATCAGAGAAGTCATAGTCCTTCAAGGAAACACGTCCATAAAGCAATATAAATAGACAGAAGATTGTATAGAAGATATACGCATAGAATAAGAGTTTTCTGCATATTTTGAGTCTGTAATTGCTTTATTGTTCAAGTTTTCTTAAGCCTCTAAGGTTGTAAAACCCTAAGAACAGTTTGTGTTCTTCGTCTAATCAAAACAGATTAGAGGTGATTGTAATCAGTGAATTCAGCAATACAAACAGTCTTGATTACTTCTTATGTTTTATGCTATTATTGATTCTGAAAGTTTTTGTCAAAATAATTAAGTGTTATTCCGCAAACTTCTTAATTAAACTTTGATTCAAAGCAAGATTATTGATTTATACTCTGATAAATTCAAATCAGTTAATCTTGGTTATTCATAATTTTCATAAGTTATAGATCCTGACAAAGAAGGCTAGCCAAGGAAGCAATTGTCAAAGTTGTCCCTATATCAAGGAAAGGCAGTCAGTGGAAGCTTAAAATAACAAGGATGGGTGCAACAGGCCCAGAATTGGAAACTTATGACCACACTGATGTAGCACAGATGGGATACAGGGAGTGGATTGAGCTTGAAGTTGCCCTGAGTGAATCAAAGTCTGAAACTGCTAAACAGATCAGGGCATATGTCAAGAAGTTGATGGAAAGAGTAAAGGATCTTGGCCTGATATCTAAGGAAATTATTGAAGGTGTCTTTGTGACACAGAGATGGAGCTACTCCTTACACTGATCGAACAGGGCGACTATGCCATTGAAATGAAGGGAGTTGATCATAGCCTGCCAAGTGGAATAGAGTTTGAGGATGGCAACATTATTGAAGAACCTGAGCTGGGGGCATTTTTTGTAGATCCCCTAACTCAGAAGAAATGCTTCCAAAGAGCCTCAGAGCTATACAAAGTTGATCTGAGACAACTTGCCGCCTTCAGACTTGCAGTTTCATTTAGGCAGTCTAGCAGATGGAGAGCAGCCGTCTGGGATCAGCTCAGAGGCTTCTATGAAAGAGGAGAGCTTAATGATCCCAAGTTCATGTTCATCAGAAGTGAAATTCAAGAACTTGAGGATACAAGAGAAGAAATGGAAAAGATGTTCCAGGAACCCCCTCCAGTGTAATGAAGTCCACCTGCCATCTGGGTAGGTGAAGAATGGGAGCTGTCCATCAGTTGGACAGGCTTGCCATTATCTGCTCCCAACTCAAACAGTCCAAACATCTTGTACATTAGTTGTACATTATTACATAAGTTGTAATCTTTTCTTTTACATTAGTTGTAAAATACTTTAGTACATTAGTTGTACTCTTGTAAAAACATGTGTTGTTGTATGTAATCAAGAATCAGGGTATATATAAACTGATCTTTTACTTTACTGTAATGTTGTAATTTCAATTCTGCAAAATGTACTGTAAAAGTATACAATGATTTTTTATAAGACCAGCTTAGACTGGTTATTGCAAATAGGGGGAGATTGTTAGGCACAAAAAGGCCTCAGTCAAACCTGTTCTACATCTGAGGGGGAGATTGATAATCAAACCTGTTGATGCATTTGAAGGTTGAATTTAAGGCCTGTTATATGCCTTATTGAAGCCTGAAAATGATTTGCAATATTAGTCATAAGCTGTTCTATGTGTTGCATATGTTGCAACTAAGACAGTTTGTCCAAGCTGCTCTGTCTACTGAACAGGCTGGACATAAACTGTCTACGCTGCTCTACACTGGTGAGCAGCTTGGGCACTTTTAAAGTGTTCTGTTCTTTGTGAACAGAACCTGTTCTTTGTGAACAGGCTAAACACTTTATGGAATACGTTTCCAAGTCATCATGTATTGTTTTTGACTGCTAGATCAGTTTACAAAGTCGAAGACAAAGTGGAAAACAGAACTGCTCAGCCTGCCCAAGCTGTTCTGTAACATGAAGACAAAAGGTTATTTGAAAAAGGGTGACAGACCTTTTTCTTATATCAAAATAGGCCTTTACAAGGAAGAAAGACGCAAAGTTGACATTCCTAAATTAGTTAAAGGCAATGCAACAGTAGACAAAGTAAAAAGACAAAAGTTCTGCACATGTGAAGACAAGTCTGCTTTTCAGAAAAGTGCAGAAAAGGTTATGTTGTCTTTTCAACAAGACTTCTCCTTTTTCATTCCGTCCAATGAAGATGTTTCTCTTAGATCCTCTGAGTGAGTATAAAAGGAAGCTTCTAAGGACAGAAAGAATTAGTGAAGAAAGCTAAGTGCTGAAACCAAGAGTGAACGTGCAAGTGTGATTTTCATGCATGCAAGCCTTCTGTGTAAATCAGTATCTGTGTGTCTAAGCTGTTTTACATAAGCTGTTCCCTTAAGTCTTGTAAACACAGTGAGTGCTTCTTTGTGAGTGTATTCATTGTATTCTAGTTTGAGTTTGTCTTAGACTAGTAAACATACTGTTGTATCTGTCATCTCAGCTTGAACTATTCCGCATTCAAGCTTGTTTGTAATTAACAAATTGTTGATAATACATACAAACATTGAGAAAACAATGTGTAGTTTTTAAATAGCTGTATTCACCCCCCTCTACAGCTTAAAGCTATATTCTTTGGGAACCTCTCGGGACCTACACTTTCAAAAAAAAACTCTCGTTAAAAGAAGAAATTTCTGTCCTTACAAAACAATTAGATGTGGTAAATATGGAAAATATAGACAGTTTAGAAAAATACAAAATGATTAAATAAGAAAGGATAAGTTTGTACGCAAGAATAAAGACCCTTGACGATGCATTTTTGAAAAGGGGTCAAACAGAACAAACTATCCATTTAAATCAGCCCAAAGAAACTAGGTTTTACCATTCTAAACAAGGAATTGGTTTTAAAAATCCTAAATATTTGGAAAAGGCACAAAATGTTTTACCTGTATTTTATGACATGAATTATATGGGAGCCGGTATTAAATCTTTCTTTTTTGAGTCATCAAATGAGACGTCCTCATTGAATTAATGATATTATTGTAGCAATCACCAGGATCGACTAACAACCCAATGAGTATCATAATAATTGAAATTGAGTACTTAAATCAGAATTAAGCAAATCCACACTAAAGCAATGAAAGTAAATGTCTACAGTGTTTAAGTCTAGCTATTACATCATCATAATTGTATAAAAGTAACAAATTCCCAGCCCCAAAGCTACATCGTCCATGTACCAATTAGCTTCTAAGGTCACCGAGATAAGAATTTGATTGCTTAAGATGAAGGTCCAGCTACACTTTTGCCTTTGCCTGAAACAATGTGAGTCAACAGTAAGCTAAATGCTTAGTGAGATAACAGATTATGCATACAACAGATATTTCTTTACAAGCAATGCTTAACCATGGGCAGTGTAAGCCCCATGTATGTGAAAACGGCAGTGAAAGCCTCAATGTGTGAGTAAACCATGCAGTGCTAGCATGGGGTGGCAGTTCAATATGCTGATCGGGGATGTGCCGAACCTGATGGGATACGAGTGGGATGATCAGTCCCCGACAGTGGCCTGCTGTCAGCCCCAGTCCAGGTCGCATCAGAGTGTGAAGTAATGATCATGCAGTGCAAGCATGATGTAAATAGATGCACTTTCAAATGAACGCAAGCTACATGTGTGTTACATGTCAAGTACGAGTGTGCATCATAACAACAAATCATTTCATGAGTGCCAAATGAAGTATATGAACAACGTGAACATGCCATTGAATGTATAAACATGAATGCAAAAACAATAAATGTTCGAATGACAATCTGTTACTCACAGTGATTGGTTTTGTGACTTGATCCTGAATCAATGTGTGTTTTGATAACACCACAATGATCTGTAAAGTAGGTGTAATATTGAATTTGTGTCAGTAATTGCTTAAAAATTTGTATTCTGAAAATTAAGTGTAATTGGGTCTGAATTCGGACCACATCCGAATTCGGATGGTCCGAATTATAGATGGTCCGAATTTGGGTCTTTGGTCCGAAATAGGCTTGGTCCGAATTTGGGGTGATCCGAAATGGGGGTCCGAAATGGGTATTTGTCCGAATTAGGTTGGGGATCCGAATTGGGGAAGTATCCGAAATGGTCATGGATCCGAATTCATTGTTGGTCCGAACGCGGATAGATCCGAATTGGGATGGACCCGAATTCGGATGGTCCGAACCGAGTTCATCAGTCCGAGTTCATACTTAGTAAATTTTCCAGATTTTCCAGATTTTGGATTTTTGACCATTTTGCATGTTTCTGAGTCTAATATTGCAAATGTGAACTTATATACACTATATCAACTTATAACATGTCATATTGTACCAAAATAACCCATTTATGTCCAATTTTCAGCATGTCTCGATGAACACACACTAAAACACACACACAATTACATAATTCATACTTAGGAGTGGAATTAGAACCTGAAATTTTGTACACAACAACTCTAACACTTGATTTGAACATTGCAACAATAAATTCCAACATGCATTAACATTTGCTACTTAAATCTTAGAAATCGGTTCACTTTAAAACCGAATCAAAAACTTCAAAAATCCGAAAGATTAAATGATGTTTACCTTAAATCGATTCTCGTAGTTGTTATAGTCTCCTATATGCCACTTTAATCCAGATTCTTTGCACCTTAATTCGATGTTCTTGGAAATTTGATGAAGAACCCGTGGGTTCTAGAGAGAGAGAGAGACGAGAGTGAATGTAGAGAGAGAAGGAGTTTGTTGAAAGTGAAAGACTTTCCACCTTTTTATTTGTCACTTTGACACAATTGCACATTATACCCCTCACTTTGTATTTTCTTACTTAACTAATAATATGATCATAATAACTTAAATTGACATAATAATTCATTAACATAACCATTAAGTTCAAATAATTGTAAATTACACATAATTGAAAATTGGGATGTTACAGCATGGGCTCCACCATGCCTATACTTCGTCCGCGAAGTCATGCTGCGCTAAACAAACTTGGGTACTTAGTCTTCATGTCTTCTTCCGATTCCCAAGTGTGATTAGCTCCCCGATGATGCTTCCACTTGACCAGCACCATCCTGATCTCTTTGCTCCGTAGCTTTTTGACTTTTGTCTCCAAAATGCACTCCGGTTCATCAACGAACCTTAGCCGTTCGTCAATCTTAATGTCCGAATGATCAGTCCATGGTTCCCTTTCGGGCACCAGACTCTTCCTTAAGTACCCAACGTGAAAGACCGGGTGAACTCCTGATAACTCTTCCGGCAAGTCCAAGTGATAGGACTGATTCCCAATTCTTTCTAGTATCTTGAAGGGTCCTATGAATCGAGGTGATAACTTTCCTCGCTTTACGAATCTTGTAACACCTTTCATTGGGGAAACCTTTAATTATACCCAATCGTCCTTCTGAAACTCTATTGCTTTGTGTTGGCGATCATGATAGTTCTTTTGCCGATCTTGTGCTGTTTTCATGTACTGTCGAATGAGTTGGATCTTTTCATTTGTTTCTTGTAGCAAAGCAGGACCGGCTATTGGAGTTTCTCCTGTTTCCCTCCAACAAGTTGGAGTCCTACACTTTCTGCCATACAGGAACTCGAACGGTGCCATCTTGATAGTGGAATGGTAACTATTGTTGTAGGAGAATTCAACCAATGGGAGGTGATCGTCCCAGTTACCACCCAAATCCATGACACACGCTCTGAGCATGTCTTCGAGAGTTAAGATTGTTCTTTCACTTTGACCATCAGATTGGGGTCTATAGGCAGTACTCATTGCGATACGAGTACCTAGACCGTTTTGTAGAGCAGTCCAGAAATTAGAAGTGAATCTACTATCTCGGTCGGAGACAATAGACTTAGGCACACCATGCCTAATAACGATTTCGTTTACGTAGATCTGGGCAAGTCGGTCCAGTGAGTAGGTTTCTCGGATTGATATGAAGTGAGCAGATTTGGTTAATCGGTCAACAATGACCCAAATGGCGTCATGTTGACGACGAGTCTTAGGTAGCTTGGTTACGAAATCCATAGTAATACGGTCCCACTTCCATTCTGGGATAGGAAGAGGTTGCATACTACCATAGGGTTGTTGGTGCTCGGCTTTGACTAGACGACATGTTCTGCACCTTTCAACATACTGACCGACATCTCTTTTCAATCCTGGCCACTAGAAGTCGGCTTTCAGGTCGTTGTACATTTTTGTGCTGCCAGGATGAATCGAGAATTTGGATTGATGAGCTTCTGCAAGAATTACCTCTCGCATGTTCCCGAACTTAGGAACCCAAACTCTACCATAAATACCCTTTAATCCAGTTCCATCATCTTGCATTAATGGCAACTGAATTCTAATATCTTCGTCTTTAACATTCTCTTCTTTTAGGGCCTGTAACTGAGCAGCCCTAACATCATCTATGATTGTTGAAGTCAGTATCGTGGAGGTCAAGGCATAGCAGTATGCCTTGCAGTACGCTTTCCTGCTTAGGGCATCGGCCACTACGTTGGCCTTCCCTGGATGATAGAGAATCTCACAGTCGTAATCTTTTATCAGCTCTATTGATCTTCTTTGCCTCATATTCAAGTCCTTCTGACTGAATATGTACTTCAAACTCTTGTGGTCGGTGTAGAGCTGACACTTGGTTCCATACAAGTAGTGTCTCCAAAGTTTGAGAGCGAAAGTCACAGCAGTTAGCTCTAGATCATGAGTAGAGTAATCTTTCTCATGTGGTTTGAGTTGTCTAGAAGCATAAGCTATGCCGTTTCCTCTTTGCATTAGAACAACACCTAAACCCGTGCCTGATGCATCTGTATAGACTACAAAGTCTTCGTTCCCTTTAGGCAGGGCTAACACTGGTGCTTCACTTAGCAATTTCTTCAATTCGTCGAAGGCTACTTGCTGTTCTTCTTTCCAAAAGAAAGTAGCATTCTTGCGAGTAAGCTTTGTAAGCGGAACGGCGATTTTGGAGAAGTCCTTGATGAATCGGCGGTAGTAACCAGCCAATCCCAGAAAACTACGAATCTCGGTGGCGTTGCGGGGTGATTCCCAGTTCTGGATAGCTTCGATCTTTGCAGGATCAACAGCAATCCCAACACCGAATATCACGTGCCCCAAGAATTGGATCTGAATTGATTGTTTAAGAGGTACAAATTAATAAAATAATTTATGATTGAGTATAAGGATCATGAAATTGTTTCAAACGTTGAGACGTACCTGCCTCAACCAGAATTCACACTTAGAGAATTTGGCATAAAGTCGCTCTTTGCGTAGCAACTCTAGCAATTCTCTCAGATGTGCAGCATGATCCTCTTCGGTCTTTGAATATATGAGAATGTCATCGATGAACACGATGACCGATTTGTCGAGCATTGGCCGGCAGACTCTGTTCATGAGATCCATGAAAGCAGCCGGCGCATTTGTGAGACCGAATGGCATTACCAGAAACTCGTAGTGTCCGTAACGAGTTCTGAATGCCGTTTTTGGAATGTCATCTAGGTGTACTTTGAGCTGATGATACCCTGAACGAAGATCAATCTTCGAGAAGTAGCTTGCGCCTTGTAACTGGTCGAAGAGATCATCAATCCGGGGCAACGGGTATTTGTTTTTGATTGTGACTTTGTTGAGTTCTCGATAGTCGATGCACATTCGCAATGTGCCATCTTTCTTTTTGACAAACAGAACAGGAGCACCCCAAGGAGATGAACTTGGGCGGATAAAACCTTTGTCAAGTAGCTCCTGTAACTGCTTCATCATTTCCTGCATTTCAGCAGGGGCTAGACGGTAAGGAGTCTTTGCTATTGGAGCAGCTCCGGGAATGAGGTCAATGCCGAATTCCACTTGGCGATCAGGTGGCAATCCCGAGATATCTTCTGGAAAGACATCAGGAAATTCGGAAACGACGGAAACGGTAGAATGAGATTGAACTTCAGCCTTTGCATCGACAGCGTAGGCTAAGTAAGCTGAACAACCCTTGGCAACGTGCTTTCGGGCTTTTGCAATTGAAATAAGGCATAAGTCGCCTTTGTGTCTATCACCATAAATGCATATGTCTCGGCCCTCGGGAGTGGTAATCTTGATCATTCTTTTCTTGCAAACGATTTGGGCCTCGTTATGAACTAACCAGTCCATGCCTACTATGACATCGAATTCCCCGAACTCCATAGGGATCAGATCTATATTGAATACTACGTCTTCTACCAATAATGTACAATTCCTATATACTTTGTCTGCTTTTACTAACATATTGCTAGCAGTCTCTATGTCAAGTACAAATTGCAGTTTGGAAGTTGGCATGTTAAATTGACGAGCAAATGTAGTGGAGACAAACGAACGATTTGCTCCAGAGTCAAACAGTATACGTGCAGGAATTGAGTTAACATAGAACGTACCAGTGACCACCTCCGGGTCATCCTTTGCTTCTTCAGCTGTGATTTGGAACGCCCTTGTTGGAGCCCTTTGAGATTGATCCCTGCGAGCTGTGGAAGCTACAGAAGATCTTGCTGTTGATTGTGGAGCATTCTGATCTCGTGGGGGTTTCGGGCAGTCCCTTGAAAAATGGCCAAGTCTGTGGCAGTTGTAGCATGCATCATCTTTTCGTGGACAATGCTCCCAGTGATGGCCTTTCTGCCCACAGCAGAAACAATACATGTCCCGAGTCTTGCACTCCCCAGAGTGCGCTTTTCTGCATCGCCTGCAGTCTCTCATTTCTGAACTGGCCGAAAAGGCTCTTCCCTTCTTGGGTGATGATGACTGTTGATGGGATTGAGGAGAGAATCGGGAGGATCCAGACTCCCGCTGCCTTTTTGGTGGCGACGGTTGAGTCGGTGGTGCGGCGGCTGAACCTATGACATATCCGGATAACAGGACAATCTGCTCCACATTCTGAGCAGCCTCGAGTAATCCAGCAAACGTTGTATACCGAACCCCACTCATGGTTCGGCGAATCTCATAATCTAGTCCGGCCTCAAACCGGGCTATTTTTCTCTCTTCCGTGTCAACTTGATGCGGTGCGAACAGACTTAATCGGGTGAACTCAACGGCATATTGTGTAACCGTTTTCGTTCCTTGAGTTAAGTTCAGGAATTTTGCCTCGAGACGTCGCTTCTCGTCGGCTGGACAGTACTGTTGAGAAAACACTTCCTTAAACTCGCTCCATGACATGTGTGACACTACCTCCATCGTCAACACATGTGTCATTGCGTCCCACCACATAACAGCGTCCCTTGCAAACATAGCAGTTGCAAAGCGGACCATGTCTTTATCAGCGCAGTCGCTGATCCTGAAAGTTCGTTCCGTGGTGGTGATCCATTCCAATGCTGTAACAGCATCTCCGGTTCCATCAAAAGTAACAGCCCCATTACTTTTGAAGTCCTTAAACCTACAACCCCTTGCTCTGTTAGAAGACCCAGTGTCTTGTCTTTCCTCTTGGTCGTCCTGTTGTTGTTCCTTGTTCTTTCGCTTATCGGCCTTTCGTTTTGCCTCGGCCTCATCTCTGGCCCTTAACTGATCAGCAAATGACTGAGCCTGCTCAGCCATTCGTTTGGATTGTAGCTCATTGTTTTGTTCCATGAGAGCTTGCATCATCTGGAACATTTGCTGAGGAGTCATATCGTCTCCTGACATGTTCTGAAATATAACAACTTATATTTAGAACATTTATTTGTAAGTCCTAAGTGTACAGTTACCCTTTGTGTTTCCCCGTGTGCATGTCAATCCTATGTTAGTTCAGATCATTACTTAGAAGTTCATTCTAATATCATAACCTAAGTTTGAGTCCAAGTCCTCACGGACACTTGAAACCTCAAACTAATGCTCTGATACCAAACTGAGACGTCCTCATTGAATTAATGATATTATTGTAGCAATCACCAGGATCGACTAACAACCCAATGAGTATCATAATAATTGAAATTGAGTACTTAAATCAGAATTAAGCAAATCCACACTAAAGCAATGAAAGTAAATGTCTACAGTGTTTAAGTCTAGCTATTACATCATCATAATTGTTTAAAAGTAACAAATTCCCAGCCCCAAAGCTACATCGTCCATGTACCAATTAGCTTCTAAGGTCACCGAGATAAGAATTTGATTGCTTAAGATGAAGGTCCAGCTACACTTTTGCCTTTGCCTGAAACAATGTGAGTCAACAGTAAGCTAAATGCTTAGTGAGATAACAGATTATGCATACAACAAATATTTCTTTACAAGCAATGCTTAACCATGGGCAGTGTAAGCCCCATGTATGTGAAAACGGCAGTGAAAGCCTCAATGTGTGAGTAAACCATGCAGTGCTAGCATGGGGTGGCAGTTCAATATGCTGATCGGGGATGTGCCGAACCTGATGGGATACGAGTGGGATGATCAGTCCCCGACAGTGGCCTGCTGTCAGCCCCAGTCCAGGTCGCATCAGATTATGAAGTAATGATCATGCAGTGCAAGCATGATGTAAATAGATGCACTTTCAAATGAACGCAAGCTACATGTGTGTTACATGTCAAGTACGAGAGTGCATCATAACAACAAATCATTTCATGAGTGCCAAATGAAGTATATGAACAATGTGAACATGCCATTGAATGTATAAACATGATTGCAAAAACAATAAATGTTCGAATGACAATCTGTTACTCACAGTGATTGGTTTTGTGACTTGATCCTGAATCAATGTGTGTTTTGATAACACCACAATGATCTGTAAAGTAGGTGTAATATTGAATTTGTGTCAGTAATTGCTTAAAAATTTGTATTCTGAAAATTAAGTGTAATTGGGTCTGAATTCGGACCACATCCGAATTCGGATGGTCCGAATTATAGATGGTCCGAATTTGGGTCTTTGGTCCGAAATAGGCTTGGTCCGAATTTGGGGTGATCCGAAATGGGGGTCCGAAATGGGTATTTGTCCGAATTAGGTTGGGGATCCGAATTGGGGAAGTATCCGAAATGGTCATGGATCCGAATTCATTGTTGGTCCGAACGCGGATAGATCCGAATTGGGATGGACCCGAATTCGGATGGTCCGAACCGAGTTCATCAGTCCGAGTTCATACTTAGTAAATTTTCCAGATTTTGCATTTTTGACCATTTTGCATGTTTCTGAGTCTAATATTGCAAATGTGAACTTATATACACTATATCAACTTATAACATGTCATATTGTACCAAAATAACCCATTTATGTCCAATTTTCAGCATGTCTCGATGAACACACACTAAAACACACACACAATTACATAATTCATACTTAGGAGTGGAATTAGAACCTGAAATTTTGTACACAACAACTCTAACACTCGATTTGAACATTGCAACAATAAATTCCAACATGCATTAACATTTGCTACTTAAATCTTAGAAATCGGTTCACTTTAAAACCGAATCAAAAACTTCAAAAATCCGAAAGATTAAATGATGTTTACCTTAAATCGATTCTCGTAGTTGTTATAGTCTCCTATATGCCACTTTAATCCAGATTCTTTGCACCTTAATTCGATGTTCTTGGAAATTTGATGAAGAACCCGTAGGTTCTAGAGAGAGAGAGAGACGAGAGTGAATGTAGAGAGAGAAGGAGTTTGTTGAAAGTGAAAGACTTTCCACCTTTTTATTTGTCACTTTGACACAATTGCACATTATACCCCTCACTTTGTATTTTCTTACTTAACTAATAATATGATCATAATAACTTAAATTGACATAATAATTCATTAACATAACCATTAAGTTCAAATAATTGTAAATTACACATAATTGAAAATTGGGATGTTACATCAAAAGAAGTTTTAAATCAAGAAAATGAGAAACGTGTTGCGCGTAAAGATAAAGAAATTTCTTTTCATTATGAAGAACTTAACGAGAGTTATTCTTCTAGAGTACCCACTTTAGAGGAAGATCTCTCGTCAACTTATTCAGAAACTGAATTGAACACTGAAACTGTAAAATCAACTCCTCAACTTTATATTCCTGCAAAAGTTCTTCAACAACAAATCATTGTTTTAGAAAAGGAATTGAAGTCGTCTCAAGAGAAAGCACTTGATCTTCAAGATGCTCTTCTTAAGAGAGAAGAAGAATTGGTAAATCAATCTTTTCAACACACTGTGGAAGTCACTGTCTACAGAGAAAATTTTGAAATAGTTTCACAACAATTGAAAGATCTTTCAAAACAACAAACACTTTCTCATTCCCTAAAAATTCCATTTATGTCATCAGATAAAGGTAAGGCTACAGCTGAATCTTCTTCTATCTTTGTCAAGTCTTCCATTTACTGACTCTAATCGTTTTGTTCCTACAGATCATATAAGGAGAGTCCCAAAAACCACCATGCAGGATTTTACAAGTTTTTTTGTGAAGAAGGCTTTAATGCCAAGTGAATTTGTTACTAGAGATAGGATGTCTGTAATCTCTAAAGACAATTTGTGTAACAATGTGTGTGACAATGTTTGTAATGATGTACCGAATTCTACTGTTCCGTTAAAGTACTCTTTCAAGGATTTGTTTAATCTATGTCCAACTAAATATAGACGACAGGTTCCTGAAATGAATGCTTTTGTGCCTTACCCTGTTAAACGTATTCAGAAAAAGAAAACAAAAAATAGTGCATCATCGGCCACAAACAAAGTTGAGATGTGTCCGTTGCCAAGGCCCAAAACCAAAGCAACGGTCAAAAAGTTCTCAAAAAGACAAAAACCGAAGGCAATTTCAGCGCCTAAGGCTCCAAAACCCAATAAATCCAATCTTCAATGGATTCCAAAGGGTTGTGCATCCGGACCACACACAAATGCTAGTTGGGTTTCTAAATCTATACACGTGCCATATAAATCTGGAAATCCTAACAAAAAGGGACCCATATTGAGGTGGGTACCCAAGGTTGTGTGATCTTAATGCAGATGGTTCTTGGTTACTTCTGATCAAGACCCGCTCTTCAGAGAAATGGCTTCTAGTTACCTTAGACTAGGACCCGTTCTTTTGCTTGTCGGTTGTGCTTAAACCGACACGTTTGGCTTCTGTGCACACAGCCCAGGACCCGGTCTTAACTCATCATGTTTTCTGAACATCTCGGTTCAGAACACGGTTTGATTGTGAATTAAAAATGGATGTGTTTGAATGCATATAGTTTTTCATTATATTTAATTTGTGTGTTTTTCAGGCCAAGTCCATTTGGTATATGGATTCGGGTTGCTCCAAGCACATGACAGGAAGAAGAGAATTGCTGTCCAACGTTGTTGAACAGTATTGTGGAACTGTGAAATTCGGGAACAACCATCAGGCTCACATAAAAGGATACGGGGACTTAGTTCTAAATAATCTGGTCATCAAGGATGTTGACTATGTTGAGGGGTTATCTCATAATCTTTTTAGCATAGGACAGCTCGGCGACAAAGGACTAGAAGTAACTTTTAGGGCTAAGAACTGCAGTGTTAAGAACATGGATGGAAAAGAAATCTTAACTGGTTCCCGTAAATCTAACCTTTACACCATTGACGTAGCTAAGCTTGTAGTGAAGGATAACATTTGTCTACTATCAAAAGCCTCTTCAAAAGACTCTTGGTTATGGCATCGAAGATTATCCCATTTGAATTTTGATAATATCAACAAGCTGGCTGCGAAGCAATTGGTCAAAGGACTTCCTGAGTTGCGCTACGAAAAGGACCATCTGTGCGGAGCATGTGAGAAAGGAAAAATGAAACGATCATCTCACAAACCGAAGCCCGAACCATCAACAAAAAGAGTTTTGGAGTTACTTCATATGGATTTATGCGGACCGATGAGAACTCAAAGCATAAATGGAAAACGATATGTGTTGGTTATCGTTGATGATTATTCTCGATATACCTGGGTCAGGTTCTTGAGTTCAAAGGACGAGACAGCTCAAGAAATCATTGATTTTATCAAGAGTGTCGAGACCCAACAGCAGCTGTCAGTACAATCAATCAGATCAGATAACGGCACGGAGTTCAAGAACTCAGTAGTGGAAGGCTTCCTTCGATCCAAAGGGATTCAACATCAATACTCTGCTGCTCGAACACCTCAACAAAATGGGATTGTGGAACGGCGTAACCGTACGCTAGTAGAAGCCGCTCGTACGATGCTCACATATTCAAAGCTACCTCCGTTCTTGTGGGCCGAAGCCGTATCAACAGCACGCTATACACAGAATCGCTCCATCATCCATAAGCGCTTTAACAAAACTCCTTACCAACTCTTTTTGAATAAAGTACCATTTATCAAGTACTTACGTGTATTTGGTTGCAGGTGCTACGTGCTGAATGACAAAGACAACCTCAGGAAATTTAACGAAAAGGCGGATGAAGCGATCTTCATTGGATACTCTTCCAACTCGAAGGCGTATCGCGCATTCAATACCCGAACCAGAACAGTCAATGAAAGTGTGCACGTCACATTTGATGAGTTGGCTGAACTGGCACCCGAATTTGATCAATCAGGACCACGCATTACTCAAATGCCTGGAGACTCTTCGAATAACCCCATTTCTTTTTCTTCTTCTGATTTGATTAATTTATTTGATCCTTTTTATGTTGAATTTTTCGGTCCTAACGCTAGTGTGTCTAATGTTGTTAATAATGTAGGTAATCCTTCCAGTTCAACTGCGCCGCAAAGTTTCTCCGCTCCATCTTCATCAACATACCCTCATCCATCCACATCATCCACCGACACATCCGCAGTTGAATCTACTCCTGTAATACCCTCACATATAATACCAACGATTCTTCCTTCACCTGAACACTCGGAAATTGAACCAGAACCTGTGGTACCATCATTTGAAACCATTGACCATGAATCCTCATCCATCCCCATATTAACCACAGAGGTTCCATCCCGAGCACCCCTTCCACACGAGATCAAATGGACCCGAAGTCACCCAACAGAGCAAATCATTGGTGACGTATCAATAGGAGTTCAAACTCGTAGGGCATCTGCTAATGAATGTCTCTACGCATCATTCTTTAGTATGATAGAGCCCGCTCGTGTGGATGAAGCCCTGACAGATCCGGATTGGATAGTTGCAATGAAAAAGGAACTCAACCAGTTTGAACAGCTAAGAGTATGGCGGTTAGTTCCCAAGCCAAAAAACCGTACAGTCATCGGAACGAAGTGGATCTTTAAGAACAAACGAGATGAGAACGACATTGTGATAAGGAACAAAGCAAGACTTGTTGCCAAAGGCTACCGACAACAAGAAGGGATAGATTATGACGAGACCTTCGCTCCAGTTGCACGGATCGAAGCAATCAGAATCTTCTTGGCGTACGCGGCACACAAAGACTTCAAAGTGTACCAAATGGACGTCAAGATTGCCTTTCTAAACGGTGAACTTAACGAGGAAGTGTATGTTGAACAACCACAAGGCTTTGTTGATGCACATAAACCTGACCATGTTTATGTGCTAGATAAGGCCCTCTATGGTTTAAAACAAGCACCTCGAGCATGGTATGATAGTCTTTCGAATTTCCTTATTTCTGCCGGTTTCTATAAAGGTGTGGTGGACACAACTCTGTTCACTAAAAGGGAAGGCCCACATATAATGCTAGTACAGATTTATGTCGACGATATTATATTTGGATCTACTGACAGTAATTTTTGTAAGGATTTTTCAGCCCTAATGGAGTCCCGGTTTGAGATGAGTATGATGGGGGAAATGAACTTTTTCCTCGGATTACAAGTCAAACAACTTGAGGATGGGATTTTTGTGAACCAGTCGAAATATACTCTTGACATTCTCAAGAAGTATAAGTTAGACTCTTGCACGAGTATCGCAACTCCCATGGCCTCCAACTGTAAGTTAGACACCGATCCTTCCGGGAAAAGTGTCGATAATACAACTTACAGAGGGATGATAGGATCCTTACTATACTTGACTGCCAGTAGGCCGGATATAGTGTTTTCAACATGTCTTTGTGCTAGATTTCAGGCCGACCCAAAAGAATCACACCTAACTGCGGTAAAACGCATTTTTCGTTATCTTAAGGGTACACCCGAACTTGGTCTATGGTATCCAAAGGGAACCAATTTCGATCTTACCGCGTTTTCAGATGCTGATTTTGCAGGTTGTAGAGTGGACAGAAAAAGCACATCGAGAGGAATACAGTTTTTAGGCGATAGACCAGTGAGCTGGTCTTCCAAAAAGCAGAATTGTGTTTCCACATCTACAGCTGAGGCTGAGTATGTAGCAGCTGCAAGCTGTTGCTCTCAAGTGCTGTGGATGAGAACACAATTTTATGGGTTTTCACTCACCAATATCCCTATTTACTGTGATTCTCGAAGTGCAATTGCCATCTCTTGCAATCCCGTGCAGCACTCTCGAACTAAACACATAGATATCAGGTATCATTTTATTAAAGATCACGTGTAAAAGGGAACCATTGAGTTGTATTTTGTTGGCACGGAATACCAACTTGCGGATATATTTACTAAAGCTTTAGACGAACCACGTTTTCAGTTTTTAGTATCTCATATCGGCATGTTGAATCCACCTTCCAATTAAATATCAGATATTGTCTTAAATAATTCTATTTCAATCTATCATGATTGAGATTCCTTTATTTTAGAAAATATCTGTTATTTAAATTTAAGGATTATGTCACAAGATTGAAACTCAATATTTCCTTATCTGCGTATATTTTTAATAATTAATGATCCTGATAAATTGCTGTGTGAATTGTTCATCACGGAGTGGGATGCAAACAATATCCAGGTTTGTCTGTACTTGTAAGGCTAAAAAGGGTTGTCACGTTTAAAATCTGAAAAAGAAAAGGAAAAAGGATCGGTATTCATTTGAGGGGGAGTAGAGTTAGGATTTTAAATTTTATAATTCTGTGTTTCTTTTTATTTCTTTTATAGTTAAATTTTTGAATTTTAGGTTAGTCTTAATTTTAATTTAATTTTAAGGTTTAATTTAATAGGTCAGAAAATCACAAAAAGATTTTAACTTTCAAATTTATCAAAAAGCCAAAAAGATTTTAGTTTACTTCATTTCATTTTATTTTAATTTCAAAATTAAAGAAAATACCAAAAAATATTTCACTTTTATTTTTTTTATTTTATTTTATCTTGAATTGGGCCAAAATTTCTTTTTAAAATTTTGTTTGATTATTTTCTTTAAAAACCCAAAATCATTTCTTGTTGTGTTGAGCCCATCCCGCCGGCCCACCTTCCTTTTGGGCGCGGATCGTCCTTGACCCGGACCCGACCCGCGCGGGTGTATTTAGGGGTGGTCAAACGGTCAAATGTCTTACTTTCTTCATCCTCAAGATTCTTCTCCTTCTTTCTTCTTGCTCTCGTCGACTACCGCCCACGAACCACCATAGTCACCGTTTCAAGCTTTTGGACCATCATTATATTCTGTTTTTCTTGCATTTTCCATCATCTGCATCACCAGGTAACACTATTCTATCTTTATTTCAGTCTTTAACTTAGTATATTACTTGTTTGATTTTCAAAATTTTATTAGCTTTTCATTTCGGTTTTTGCTCATTTAGTTACTGAAATGTGTTCTTTTTACTTCGTAGTAGTTAGATAAAATGTTCATTAGGTTGTTTTAGACTAGGATCTGTAATTTCATGCATTTTTATTAACATTCCAACTGTTCACGTTTATTTTTTGCATGAACATTAACTGCACTCATGCAGTTTCGGATGTCCGAATTCGGACCACCACCCGAATTCGGATGTCCGACTTAGACTTGTTTCAAAAATTTTCAAAGTACAAAACCAACTTCGGACCACTGTTGATCCGAATTCGGTTCACTGTTGATCCGAATTCGGACCATCAAAGCAAGGTCAAAATTTTCAAACCTTGATAATTGTCTAAGTCTGTTCACCACTGTGCATCCGAATTCGGATGATACCCGGATTCGGTCCCCATCCGAATTCCAGGTACCATCCGAAATTAGGACATATCCATCTCATTGCATACATTTGCATAAGTCCTCATCCGAATTCGGACCATGTTCATAACACATCCGAATTCGGACCATCTTCATTCATTTCATGAATTACACTTCGGATCATCATCCGAATTCGGTCCCCATTTTCACCTCATCCGAATTCGGTCCCACACACATCATTCATGCATTATCCCATTTCGGACTGATCCGAATTCGATGACACTGTTCATCCGAATTCGGACCATCCGAAATCCATCACTTAGGATTTTTTAAATTTTTCATTTTTCATTTTTTCCATTTATGCATTTTCATATAAATTAAAAATCACAAAAATAGTTTCATCCAAGTGCACCATTGATTAGAGTTTCGATCAGTGTTTGAGTGAATCGGTCTTATCTAACATCGGTCTCTTAACGATTGACTTTGGACTTTATTAGTGGAATTTTATTCTGCTAATAAAGACCCGATGCTAAACAGATCAGACAATTTCTATTTCACACTCATCTAGACTTCACATCAATGCATTATCATATCAAGTCTTATGATTCTAACTTTGTTGCACTTTGCAGGATAATGGATCCCGCAATCATTCTCACCGTACCCCATCCTCCCATTCCAAATAATAATGCTCAGCTACCCAAGGAAGCCATTCTACCCAGCGCCGAGTTTGTCGAGTTTATCCCACATAACTGGCAACTCGACGTTTCCATCCTCTCAAAAGAAACCCAAACCCTTGCCTTCGACATCCTCACCCGCCATCCCATATATTACGCCCTATCGACTGCCATAGCTGTTCCCCAAATTTACGTCCAACAATTCTGGAACAGGCTCCAATATATAACCGACCCCGAACCTCACTTCATCTCCACCATTGACTGCGTTCCAGTCAAAATCACCACCGCAGCCATCCGCCACATTCTTCGTCTACCCATAGAAGACTACCTTCCCACCCTTGATTCTTTCGACCCAAACCCATCCGTGTCTGAGGCCCTAACTGAGATACAAACTCTAGGGTATGACGGCCCTCTAACCAAACCATCGGACTTCCGCACGAAAAACCTTCAGTCCCACTGGCGGATCCTATTCGATGTGCTTAACAAGTGCCTCACAGCAAAGCATTCCGGTCATGACTCGGCGTCGGCCCAGGTATTAGCCATGTTCACCGGCTTTGCCTTTGACCGACACGTGGACTATGCCGCTTTCATCTTTGAAGAATTAAGAAGAGTCTACGTCGAAAGAAGCACCAAGAAAGGACGCAAGTATGTTCCGTATCAAAGATTCCTTCAACTCATCATCCAGTGTGCAATGGATCAAGATGATGACATACATGAGCGTCCGGAGGCTGATGTCTACCCCACAGTGGCAATCCAAAAATTAACTCTGCCAAAGGGGGCCCCGACGGTACAGGTGATGAAAATTCCTCTATCTACTCTTACGAGGTCAAGGGGCACAGAGCGGGTAAGGGCATATATAAGAGAGAATTATCCGGATGAGTCTCAGTCGGAATCGACTGAGACTAACCAGTCCGAAGGTGAGCAACAAGAGAGTAAGCATGAGGGAGAAGGGATGGATGTTCAACAATCAATGGGTTTCGGTGAGCGGGAGGCTGAGATAGTGAGGGAGGGAGCTGTAGGTGAGACGGCAGAGACGGCGGATTCCGAAAGAACCATCTCTGTCATAAGAGCGAGGGAAATTCAATCTGAGGGTGAACCAAGCCCTGTTAGCCGGACTCCCTTTCAAAAGACCGTTAGTCCAGCGGTCGAAACTACCCTCACCATCCACTTGGTTTCCCCTCAAAGGGAAACCACTTCATTCCACGGGGATCTTCCACACACTCCATCGCCCTCTCATTCGGAGAGTGGCGGTGTTGAAAGAGGTCACACTCCTCCCCACGTGACCGACCTTCCTTCATTCACGATTCCATCCCCACAAATTCACACCACGCACGATGCCTTTGTGGCATCCCCAAGAGCTGCCTCCGTGGCAGCTCCTCAAACTTCCGGATCTGCGCGTCCCTTACAGGAGCCAGAAATGACGGAAGGAAGACCTGAAGTGGCTCCATCCACGCCATCCACTTCAGGCCATCTCCCCATCAATCTGGATATGCTAACGGCAGCATTACGTGCTGCCGGAGTTATTACCCGGGCTGACCTGGACGCCCAAAGGGAGGCAGCCGAGGAACGTCACACCACCTTTCTTTCTCTTATAAAGGGTAAGGGTGTCGCCTCCGAAGCTGGCCCCTCACCAGGTTCCCATTCAGTCCATCTTCAGATAGTCGAGCTCTCGGACAAGATCGATGCTCTTAATCGTCTAATTCTTCAAGTCCAAGAACAGCTCAATTCCCGAATGGATCGCCTCGAGTCGGCGGTCATAGACCTTCAGTGCCGCACTCAGGCCGAGGCCCCTAAAAGAAAACATGACGACCAGGACGACCCTGATCGTCATGAGGGGGAGAAACGTCAAAAGGTTCATCATGAGGGTTCGATGATTATTCTAGGGGGAGCAGAGGCTGAAGCCATAGAAATTCGAGGGTCTGGGTCCGGGGATCAGACTTATGAGGCTACGGAAGCAATGATGACAGATTATGAACCTCTACAAATTGAGGGCCCAGCTCCGTTAGACCCCATGTCAGCAATGGTGACATATGAGCCTAAATATGAAAAAGTCGAAATCATATTAGTGTCTGACTCAGATTCTGATACTGATACCGACTATACATTTCTCACACCAAAACCTGAACCCCAATCTCCACAAAAATCACCCCCAATTCCAATTGAGATTTTGGATTCTCCACCCCATGAACCCCAACCACAAACATCTTCTTCCATCCAACCACCTTCAGTGACTCCCACTGAAACTCCATCAATCCAACCCACTCCCACACCTAAAGACCCTCCACCAGTTATACGTACCCCAACAGTCCAATCAACCCTTCCAACTCAATCAGCTCCGCACGCCCATATCGCTGAAACTTCCGGAGCCAGAACTGTCGACTGTTTTGATACTAAAGAAGTTCCCGCATCATATGACAGGACAGACGAGGAATGGATAAAGTGGTACTCATGGGGATAAGTCCACACTCTGGATGCGGAAACAAAAAAGGGTTATGTCAGGACCGGAGAGACCGTGTATTGAAACTTCTTGAGGCTCCTCCTCAAGAATTAGAAGAACCTCCGGTCCAGGGGTTAAAAGAATTTTTGAAGAAGTTCCCGGCTGATCAATTTCAAAATCCTTTCTTGGAAGAAAGGTTCAAAATGGTCTTCAGAAAGAAGCCGGGATCTTACAGTAGACGTCACTACTACATTTTGAACCTATAGCAACATGGGAAAAGTGTTGTGTTAGGCCTTAAAAGTGTTGCTATAGGCCTAATGCGACACTTTATGTAGTGCCACCTTAGCCAACGTCGCCTTAGGTCTAAAGCGACACTTTCACTAGATAATGCAACACTTTTCAAAAGTGTTGCCATTATTTTATAAATGCAACACTTTTTAAATGCAACACTTTTTATATTCTAAAGCAACACTTTTTTGTGTGTTGCCATTATTTTATAAATGCAACACTTTTTAAATGCAACACTTTTTATACTCTAAAGCAACACTTTTAATTTATTGTTACCAACTTATAGCAACACTTTACTTATCAATTGCAACACTTATCAAATGTTGTCATTATGTAAATGCAACACCATTATCACTCTATTGCAACACTTTATTATTGTTTTAAATTACATAAATGCAATATATTCTAGACAAAAGAAACACATTCATTATTTTATAAATTTAATGCAAATACAAATATATATTTAATTGCTTCGTGATAGTTTTTCAACTAACAATTCCATTTAACAAAAATAATATCATTTCATAACATATCGATCAAAAAGTATTTCAAGTACATAAACGTCTACGACTAAAATAAGGTTCATCAAATGTATAAGCGATACAACAAAAAAGTAAATTACAATCTTAGGAATGCATATTCAATTCCTCTTCTTGTAATTTCTTCCATACGACATCAACGCTTATCATGCACAACTAGCCTTCTGTCGATCACCTTCACCAAAAATCTGCCAAAATAGCAATCAACTTTCCTGAAACTGCATAATATGGCAACAAACTTTCAAATTAAGTCAATTTTCGATGAAACTTTCACAACACCTTAAAAATCTTCTAAAAATAGCATATCTATAAAAATATTACACTTCCCATATTAAATTTGTATTTTTACTCGTTAAACTACAATTCTTTGCATAAAATAACAAAAAACTTTCGTTTGACGTCCAACTTTAACGGTACTTTTTGTAACAAGTCTAAAATCCTTAGGAAAGACTAAATATATAAACATATTTCGTCATTCATTGATATTTCATACTTTTGGGCATTAAAGTACCAAAAGTTTGGTTAAAATAGCAATGAACTTTCATGTGATGTCGGATTTTGATGATTCTTTTTGCAACACATCCTAAATCCTTTAAAGACATCAAACTTATATAAATATTTCTTCATTTATTGTTATTTTGTGATTTGGTACATTAAAGTCTCATTTATTCATTATTTGACTTTTAAAAGCCAAATATGAGACTTTTGTTAACTTCATCAATTTTGAAAACTCTATTTAATTTAACCATATTTAAAGTTTAGAATTACCTGAGAATAGAGAGTGTTGTGCTCGAATCCTTCCATAAACCAAGAATAGAAATTTGTTGAATCTCCTGCAGAACCAATGTCAATCAGGCTAAGTATGTTGTAGACCTTAAGACCAATTAAGTTTGGCCAATGGCCACTTAATTGTGATCAATTAACCAAAAGCAGGTTGCTGTCCACTAGTTCACAGCTCACATTTTGCCATTTCGTGCCTAGTATAATCCAAGTTTTATGATTGTTTTAATGGCTAAATGTGTGTTGAATAATTAGGAAATTTTTTAGGAATTTATATGCAAGTTTATGAGTCCATAATATGTGTGAGTCAAGGCTTAAACGATGTAATTGCAGCATCGAAAGCATCCATAACAGCAGCTGCATTTTGGTCTTGCTAAACAACACCAATTGTGCTTAAGTGTATGAATTTTTGACCCCATGACAGCCCCCTTAGACCTGAATCTCAGACCCCATGTGCAGCCCCTTCACAACCCTTGCTAGTTCGTGTCCTAAACCCCTCCTAAATGTGTTGTAGTCATGTCTGTCCTTCTTAGCAGAAGCAATTTACATGCATATTCAGCACACAAAATAGAGGAAACAGGAGGTAAATAGCAAACTAATGTTACAAATTAAGCACACACATCTAACATGAACACACCTTTATGCATACCAAATTAATTGCTCAATTTTCCAGCAACACTAAGACCTAAACTCTTTAATTATGCTGCTGAAATTTGTCCAGTTTTTGCTTACATACACAGCCCAAGTCACGGGGTCTCAATCTATTGCCCACACACCATTCACGCTCAGTACATGCTGGTTTACATGATCATTTTTTTAGCTAAACCAGGTTCTAAACTCTCTACAAGGCTACTGTCCATTTAGACCTCACACTCTGAGACAGGTAAGTCTCGGACGAGTAGTCATGTTCATCACAACAACAGCATCACACAGTGACCTCATCACATATATATATATATATATATATATATATATATATATATATATATATATATATATATATATATATATAAGTGCAGGTGCATCCCAAAACAGGGGAGAAAAGAGGATAATTGGCGAAATAACACTAATTTGTTTCGTACCTGGTATTATATATAGAAGATAACTCATGCCAAAAATCGTTGAAAATCAGGAGGAAGTTTTTGCACAAGCTTTTGAAGTGCATCTTCAACTATTTTTTCTCGTTGACTATCAAGGTCTTTACGCATAGCTTCTAATTCTGCCTTTTTCCTTTCATGATCCTCATCAAACTTTCTTCGCATTTCTACCAACTCATTTTTTTCAGCTTCTACATTAGCTTTGAGTGATTCCATGATATCTCCCGAAACCATATATGATGACTCCCCACCATTTGCTTTATTTATCAACTTATTAGTAACACCTCTTCCATAAAGTCTATAACGTCCATCGTTTTCCTTACTCATGATAGCAATAAACGGATCAATCGAAGAATCACCATCTTCTAGTGGCTTGTAGGTTTTCATGCGCTCCTTCAAGATCATTCAAACAAAAAAATTTAACCCAAACTTACAAGTAATGACATTATTGATGCTAAATATATAGTTATATTATCTTACAATTTTGTTTGATGTATCCTCATATGAATCAACATATGCTCTTCCTTCTTTCCTTTTTCGTGTGCGCTCAAACATTTGGGTCAATGAAGGTGGTTCCTTATTTGGGTCTTCATGTTTCTACAATTATATAAAAATATATCAACTGTAACCTGTCAAGGGGAAATGACATGAAAAACTCGCTACTACAACAAAACCAAATTACCATTTCCTCACGGATCCTAGCAAAACTTTTTGGACCAGTCGTGTGCATATTCTTTTGAGACATACGTATATCCCTTGCAAGCAAACACCGTTTCTGAAAACACATGCATATGTTAGTGAAAACATAAAACTTGTATCATCAAGGAACATGAATTAATTTTACACAAACATATGCAGTAAATAATTTATATATCTAGACAGTTACCATCACTTCTTTCTTATTCCATAAAGTTAGCAAGTCTAGGAAATCCTTTTCTGGAATACTTTTAGGCCGATTCTTCCACCTCGCTTTGTTATCTTTAGCATTGTAAAAGTGTTTTTTCTTGACTCTACACTTGTGACCCCTCCAACTAGCTCCAATAGACTTTAGCACCCATGATTTTGCACCATTAGGGACGTCGTATTTTTCCTTTAAGAAACATAGCAATTTCGTAAGGATACCATGATGCATATTCAACAATAAAACGGGAATAAAACACTTAAAACCTTACCAATACATACTCCCACATCTTCTCCTTGTGTGGCACTTTATGCCATGATTTATAGATTAGTGGTGCGTAATTGTAATTACGAGCTAAAGTACCCAAAAACCGTGAGAATTGTCCTACTATATCCTTCTCCTTCGTTACAGGTCCAATTGGTTGTCCGAACTCATTGCATATGATGACCTCACGTGCATTCGACTCGCGTGTATGTATGCCATGCATCATTGTTTGTCCTCTTTTCTTAGTAATAGAAATCGCTAAATTCCGAAAGTATATATATATGATTAGAATTACAATGTTCGAGTGATTTTATATATATGCTAAATTAATTGGAAATTACCTGCTTGTTTTTCTGATTCGAAGCCTTCAAGTTGTTCTTGAACAACTTCATCATCCTCAATTTCTAAATCATCCTCACTATCATCACCTTCTATCCCGTTGTGTATGTTATCCAAAATCATCTGCTCTATGTCTACTGCATTCTCATCACCTTTTTCTCTATGACCTTCATTCACATCTGTAATTCTCAAAAGCATGTGTAAGTATTTATTCTCTAATGATCTTGATTTTGTTGTTTTTGCTGCTGTAAAGTGATAGAAACAGAAAGAAAAAAAAATAGTGCAGTGTGTGCGTGTGTTTTGCGGATTGCAAAGAAGCCCACTTCCATTTATTATTTAACTAAGTGAATTAATGTGGTGTGTGTATTGCAGTAAGTTGTAAGTAAAAAGGAAGATCCGAAATTCACCAAATGGTATATCTCGGATGTATTAACAAGCAAAACAGCAGAATCAGCCATGTATTAACAGCGAAAACAGCAGAATCAGCCATGTAAAGAATCGTTTAAGCATATAATTAATGTATTTAGGATGGTGATGCCATGTAAAGAATCAGCCATGGAATTAAACTTGGATCATCATGTAAGAATTTAAAAGTGTATACCACTTCCAGCAGCATATTAGAAGAGTTTGTCCGTACCTTGAATTCTCAGCTGATCACATCGAGTCTGATCATCTCTATCTCCATCACCATCTTGTTCCATATATGATCCATCCATGCCTATCAACGTGAAAAAGTAAATCATTATAAAAAGTTAATTTAATACATGATGCTACTTTCTAATTGATTTGAGCTTGGTTAACCCCAATTAACAGATTTAATCAACTACAATTCGTCACAGTTTTGACCAAAATGTTGGCATTTTAGGCTCTTTTTTATAGTTGTCAAACCAAATCAAAAAATGCATCTTTTAAGTTTTAACAAGTATCAAATATTTGTGTTCTATCTACAAGTAATGGGAAACTTATTTTGTTGCTGCTGTCCCAAATTCACATCACAAAGCCTAATTGATGCCTACTTGATTAAATTTATTTTGTTGCTGCTGTCCCAAATTCACAACACACACAGATGCAACATACACATAGATATATACATATATCTATCAGGTGTTGCCCCTGTCCCAAATTCACAGGCACACACTTAATTTATATGAAGGTCAAGGCTGCTGTTTCTGCTTTTGTTTGGACAGCCATATAATTCTATCAACTATAAAGAAGACAAGAACTCAAATATTGTTTCTATTTCATGTCTTCTCTAAATTTTGTTTCTTAGAGATATGTACCTTGAAATCTCAATTGATCACATCGAGTCTCATCGTCTCCATTTCCATCTTGTTCCATATATGATCCATCCATGCCTATCAACATAAAAAAGCAAATTATTATAAAAAGTTAATTTAAAGAGGATATTTATAGTAAATTAACTTAAATTTGAAAATGACAACATATACCTTCAAGTCTCCTATCATCCTCATCGTCATCAACAAGAAATAATTTTTTTCTTGCCATAGAATCAACCTTCATTGAATTTGGTTTGCCCACGTTCCTATCCACTTGTGACCCTTTTTTGTTCTTGATTAGTTCACCCAAAGTATATGGAGCTTTCGTTTTGGTTGCAATGGAATCAGCGCGGTCTCCATTTTGATGACAAACTTCCTTTATTTGTAGCGTACGAGAGGTAAGTGGAGCAGTAGTCACTCGTTGTTGCTTTGCTAAATTAGCATATTTATTCATGCACATTGGTGCAATATACCGTGGACGATGTTTCTATACAAATGTACACATTTGTTAGAGAATTACTTTTACAATAATAAACCATCAAGAATTACAAATATGGATACCTTTTGACGGACTCCAACACTTGTAGCCATTTCTTCTTGGTAATCTTCTTCACTATCACCACCAAAATCTGGAACATAGTCTACATCTCTCTCATTTGTAACCTTAGTTTTTTCCTTCCTTTTCTTGTTTTTTTGGCTTTCTACCAAACTTGTAAAAGACTTGGCGATATTTGTAATTCCCAACTCTCGTAGTCTCTCTTGATTCTTTTGAACCCTTTGCATTTTGCTCCTTTCATAATCATTCGCATATCGTTGCGTACTTTGATCTTGCTTATTCTTGTCTCCCATTAGTGACCTGAAAATTCAAAGAATCTACATCAAATTAAATTTTTTACAATATAAGCATGACATTAAGCAAAAAAAACGTTCAAATAACTAATAAGCAAAAAAAAAAAACGTTTAAATAAGTTATAAAGCAATGCTCATATTAGAAAAGAAAAAACATGATTGCTACCATTTCTAAACACAAAACTCATTTCACATATCATTAGGAGCATCTTCTTCCGCTTCCATCCAATCCCATAACGTATCATCATAATCAGACTCATCACTTTGGTTAGTAGCTTCCTCCACTTCACCGAAACTTGAATTTGCATTAACCACAAGAGGAGGCATATTGTTTCTCAACAATTGAGTCTCATCTTCACTTATGTGTGCAAAAGAACCCACCCTATCTTCATTGGGCTCGCACCAATATGTGTCACCAACATTTTCATGAGTTTCCACCTCCAAATCATAAAGATCTCTAGGAACCTTGTTCACAACAAAATGCAAACCTTCTTCTATAGGGTCTGGCACATAGAACACTTGATGTACTTGACATGGCATGACAAAAGGATCATCAGCACTACATGATTTTTTGAAATTAACACAAGTTAAACCATAATCATCTTTCTCAGCTTGGTACCACTCGCAACGAAACAAAACAACTTTGAACTTTGACCAGTAATCGAGTTCAATTATTTCTAAAACTCTTCCATAGTAGTCAACATTCCCAAGGACTGGATTTTTGTCTCGGGAGCTTGCAAAACTAGGAGTCAAAGCAGTAAGTGAAACACCACTATTCTGAGTCTTGCATCTAGCATCACGTGATTTCGTATGGAACCTATATCCATTAACATAATACCCTTGGTATCTTCTCGATGTCGGACTAGGTCCTTTAGCAAGCCAAAAGATGTGCTCAGGGACATTACTATTCGTAGCTTTGTCTTTCAACCAATTAGCAAAATGATTACTATGGTTTTGTGCTCGTGTCCATCTACTTTTTCTTGGTTGGCTGTCAATATAAACATGGTGTTCCCTGCATTATACATTCATGATATCGATAAAAAGAAAAAGGGTTCGTATTAGTTTTAATATAATTTATATAGACATATAAGTTTTATAATACTTAATACAGTAAAGAATTTAGATTGGTTACTCACTTGATATACTCATCAACCTCTGCACTATCAGAATTGAATAAGGCATAACGATGTGCTTGCTCACATAATTGTCCATCTAAAGTGAATGTCTTTCCTTTTCTGCGTTTTTTACCTCCCACGGGATGACCTCTATTCACAAATACGGCTCCACCAGATTCATTTGTGTCATCCACATAATTATCATCTTGTACACGCTTATTCAATCTTGTTATTACTCCTTCATGCATATAACGGGAGCAAAAAGTCAAACATTCTTCGATCAAATACCCTTCTGCTATGGATCCCTCTGGTCGATTCTTGTTTCGCACATACGACTTCAACTTACATAAGTATCTTTCCATAAAAAACATCCATCTATACTGCACAGGTCCACCGAGCCTAACTTCATTTACTAAGTGAATAGGTAAGTGCACCATTACATCAAAAAAAGCTGGCAAAAATATTTTCTCAAATTCACACAAAATCTCAGTTATTTCTAATTTCAATTTATCAAGGTCTTGGAGTTTAATTACTTTGCTACACAAGCTTCGAAAAAAAGCACCCAACCTCATTAATGGGATTGCAACATGCTTGGGTAATGATTTTCTAACCGCAACTTCAAGCAAGTGATGCAAGATAATGTGAGCATCGTGACTCTTGTACCCTGAAACTTTCTTTTCTGAAGAATGTACACAACGTGCAATGTTTGATCCACAACCATAAGGCAATTTTGTATCCTTCAAAACACGACAAAATATTTCTTTTTCCTTTGAAGACATAGAAAAACATGCTTTCTCGAATAGAACATGTTTACCATCTTGAGAAAGTTCTGGTTGAAGCTTCTCTTTAATGCCCATTTCCATAAGATCAAACCGAGCTTTCACATGATCCTTTGACTTCCCACTAATATCCAATAAAGTCCCAATCAAGTTATCACAAACATTCTTTTCAATGTGCATCACATCAAGATTATGCCGACAGGCATTAAATTGCCAATATGGCAATTCAAAAAATATTGATCTTTTTTTCCATGGGCAACTACTATCATATTTTTTCTTTCGTCCCTTTCCAAAGAGATTTTCAAAATCGGATAACTCTCTCAATGCTTCAACACCCGTTAAAGGTTTTGGAGAAATTCGGTCCTCAATTTCACCATTGAAAGCACTCTTATTGCGTCGCCATGGGTGTTGCGTGTTTAAAAATCGACGGTGATCCATGTAACATGTTTTTCGACTATGTTTCAAGTATAGTGAACTAGTCTCATGATTACAACATGGACATGCAAATTTTCCTTTTGTTTTCCACCCTGACAACATTGAATAGGCAGGAAAATCGCTAATGGTCCATGTCAAGGCTGCATTCATTTTAAATGTCTCGTCTTTAGATTTATCATATGTATCCAACCCATCAACCCATAATTCTTTTAGTTCCTCAATTAAAGGTTGCAAGTAAACATCGATATCATTTCCTGGTGATTCAGGTCCAGGTATTAGCAAAGACAACATAAAGTACTCTGGTTTCAATGACATCCATGGTGGCAAATTGTAATTAACCAACACCACGGGCCATGTGCTATGGGCAATGCTCATTGTTCGAAATGGATTAAATCCATCACTAGACAACCCTAACCTCACATTTCTAGGTTCCTTTGCAAAATGAGGATACAAAGAATCAAATTCCTTCCAACTTTGCCCGTCTGCAGGGTGTCTTAAATTTCCATCTCTAGGACGTTCATCATGATGCCATGTCATAAACTTAGCTGTTTCTGAGCACATATAAAGTCTTTGCAACCTCGGTTTTAAAGGAAAATGCCACACCACCTTAGCCGGTACCTTTGATCTTTTGCTACCTTGTTTCTCTTTTGTTTGATTCCATTTAGAGGTGTGACAAACATGACATGCATCTGCATGTTCATATTCTTTCCAATACAACATACAGTCATTTGGACATGCTAGTATCTTCTTGTAATCAAGCCCTAAATCCGTTACAATCTTTTTGGCTTGATTAAAATTTGTTGGAAGTTCTGCCTCAGGAATCATCTCTCTTAAAAGTTCCAGGAGATCATCAAATGCCACGTTACTAAGCCCATGAAGCGTCTTGTAAAGAAACAATCTGACAATAAAAGATAGCTTTGAAAAGTTCTTACACCCCGGAAATAACTCTTGCTTCCCCTCTTCCACCAACTTATAAAATTTTTTTGCCTCTTCATTTGAACCTCGTCGCACCCCACTTGTTTCCTCCGTAACACCTCTAAATCTATCATGCAATAACTCACTTATTTCATCATGCATACTTGGTATGTTATCATTCATAACAGTATCGGATCGTGTTAATGAAGGTTCTTCTCCATGGAAAACCCACACATAATAGTTCTCTACAAATCCTTGTCCTTTTAAATGATCAAAAACTTCATCCCTACGATACCAATAACGATTTTGACATTGTTTACAAGGACAATAAATTTGGCATCCCCTTGCGGCCTTTGCAAATGAAGCATTAAGAAAATCAATAACTCCAGCTTCAAACTCAGGTAACCGTCTAGGTAAATACATCCAGTCTCTATTGTTCCCCATATTTCCAATATCCTGAGGTTAGTATCAAAGAGCTATTGCATTAATAATTTTCGTTATTAAAAAGACGCAAGGAAACGCAGCAACACCTAAAGGGGTGTGTGCGTGATCAATGCTTATAATAAGTGTGTTAAGTCCGAGATTTAGGCTGCACATGGGGCCCTAGATTTAGGCCGAAAAGGAGGCTGTGAAGACTCCTAAACTCACACAATAATTAGACACATTATATGGTTTGTGCAGTCCAAAAAAACGCAGCAGTCTTTTGTTGTTTTCCTGCTGAAACTCTATACTTTCAGCCTTTGATTTAGCATCAAATGGACCCCTAAAATAGCAAACAACTCCCTAAACATCTAGCATGAGTTCTACACACACTTAGCCCTTAAAATCAACACCAACATTTTATTAAACGTGACACGGAATGGCTAATAATGTGCTGTGACATTTTTTGCTGCTGTGATGGCCTAATTGATTTGAACACATGCCTACTATGGAACCAAAAGCCAACACCGTAGGAGGTCTAGCTAAATCCTAAGAAATCCAAATTAACACATATGCATACAGTAGCAGTAGTAGATGATAAATCACAATTTTTGTTCATAATGTAATAGGTGCTAAATAACAAAGTAATCGGTGCTAAATCACAATTTGTGTTCTATAAAGTAGGAGTAACATGTGTTATACATCTGTGTTCATTAAATAGCATGTGCTAAGGCTAAATATAATCCAAATCTCAATGCATTACAATTATACTCACAGCAGCAACAAATTTACAAATATACATACATACATGTAAACTCACAGCAGCATCAGCATTACGTTACATATATATATATATATATATATATATATATATATATATATATATATATATATATATATATATATATATATATATATATATATAATTAAACTCACAGCAGCAACCACACATACATACATACATCTAATTAAACTCACAGCAGCAACAACATTACAAATATACATACATACATGTAAATCGCTAAGTGTAATGTGTGTGAGTTTCGGTCTAATTAAACAAGTAGGCACGCAGCAGTACCAAGCAGACTAGTCGGTCTAATTAAACAGTAACAAGCAATTCCATAACCATGACCCAATAACTATGAATCGATCAATAGAAATAGAGACATGAAAGAATACAGAAATATGAACACATTTAAATCTCGGATTGGGAAATCGATCGAGGAGGAGTAGAACGATAAGAGGGAGAAGGATACCTCCAAAATGAGAAATCAAACGCCACGCAGAAGAGGATACGGTCGCCGGAATCGTGGTCTGATCGATCGACGGGGGAGAGGAATCGATCTGTTGAAGATGGAGATCGAAGGTGAAACGTCGGAGGGAGATGAACAGGAGCGCCGGATCGAGTACATACGTGGTTAATTAATTGAAAGTTTGAAACGGCCGGTTTGATCTATACTTTAATATTATATTATAATATAATTATTATTATTATTATTAAATTGTTAAGATAAAAATAAACTCTTGTAATATATACATACATATACTTGCGTAATTGTTTTTTAGATTAATTGTTATATATTATTGTTTTTCATTTTCTAACCAATTTAATTTCTTTATTTAAAAATAAAACATGTAATATTAAATCTTGTATTCTGTTAATCCTAAGAAATCAGGCATTGAACTTTTATGTGTATTTTTTAATCAAAATTACAAAACAAAAAAAAAATAGTATATTCAACACTTAAAAACATGTCATATTTTTTTCATTATAAATGCAACACTCAAAAAAATGTTTTTTTTAAAATGTGTTGCATTTTTTTCATTATACATGCAACGCTCTAAAATGTGTTGCATTTTTTTCATTATAAATGCAACACTCTAAAAATGTGTTGCTTTTTTTTCATTTCAAATGCAACACTCTAAAAATGTGTTGCATATTTTATTGAAATATGCAACACTTTAAAAAAATGTTGCAATTTTTAGTAAATATTGCAACACTTTAGAAAAATGTT
>JAANYP010002820.1:8359-34970 GCA_020465985.1 Centrapalus pauciflorus | reverse complement strand
ATCTTCGTCGGGTTATCACCAACTCAAAGTACACCCAGATGACATTCCAAAGACGGCTTTCAGAACTCGTTACGGACACTACGAGTTTCTGGTAATGCCGTTTGGTCTCACAAATGCGCCGGCTGCTTTCATGGATCTCATGAATCGAGTCTGCCGGCCAATGCTCGACAAATCGGTCATCGTGTTCATCGATGACATTCTCATCTATTCAAAAACCGAAGAGGATCATGCAGCACATCTGAGAGAATTACTAGAGTTGCTACGCAAAGAGCGACTTTATGCCAAATTCTCGAAGTGTGAATTCTGGTTGAGGCAGGTACGTCTCAACATCTCAAACGATTCCTTGATCCTTACATTCACTTATGAACTCTTTGTTAACTTGTACCTACTCAATATTCAATTCAGATCCAATTCTTGGGGCACGTGATATCTGGTGCTGGGATTGCTGTTGGTCCTGCAAAGATCGAAGCTATCCAGAACTGGGAATCACTCCGCAACGCCTCAGAGATTCGGAGTTTTCTGGGATTGGCTGGTTAACACCGCCGATTCATCAAAGACTTCTCAAAGATCGTCGTTCCGCTAACAAAGCTTACTCGCAAGAACGCGACCTTCTTTTGGGGAGAAGAACAGCAAATGGCATTTGACAACTTGAAGAATCTGCTAAGTGAAGCACCAATGTTAGCCCTGCCTGAAGGAAACGAAGACTTCGTAGTCTACACAGATGCATCAGGCATGGGTTTGGGTGCGGTACTAATGCAAAGAGGAAACGTCATAGCTTATGCTTCTAGACAACTCAAACCACATGAGAAAGACTACTCTACTCATGATCTAGAGCTAACTGCTGTGACTTTCGCTCTCAAGTTATGGAGACACTATTTGTACGGAACCAAGTGTCAGCTCTACACTGATCACAAGAGTTTAAAGTATATATTCAGTCAGAAGGACTTGAATATGAGGCAAAGAAGGTCAATGGAGCTGATAAAAGATTACGACTGTGAGATTCTCTATCATCCAGGGAAGGCCAACGTAGTGGCCGATGCCCTAAGCAGGAAAGCGTACTGCAAGGCATACTGCTATGCCTTGACTTCCACAATACTGACGTCCACTATCATAGACGATGTAAGGGCTGCTCAATTGCAGGCCTTAAAAGAAGAGAATGTTAAAGACGAAGATATCAGAATTCAGTTGCCATTAATGCAAGATGATGGAACTGGATTAAAGGGTATTTATGGCAGAGTTTGGGTTCCCAAGTTCGGGAACATGAGAGATGTAATTCTCGAGGAGGCTCATCAATCTAAATTCTCAATTCATCCTGGCAGCACAAAAATGTACAACGACTTGAAAGCCGACTTCTGGTGGCCAGGATTGAAAAGAGACGTCGGTCAGTATGTTGAAAGGTGCAGAACGTGTCGTCTAGTCAAAGCCGAGCACCAACAACCCTATGGTAGTATGCAACCTCTTCCTATCCCAGAATGGAAGTGGGACCATATTACTATGGATTTCGTAACCAAGCTACCTAAGACTCGTCGTCAACATGACGCCATTTGGGTCATTGTTGACCGATTAACCAAATCTGCTCACTTCATACCAATCCGAGAAACCTACTCACTGGACCGACTTGCCCAGATCTACGTAAACGAAATTGTTATTAGGCATGGTGTGCCTAAGTCTATTGTCTCCGACCGAGATAGTAGATTCACTTCTAATTTCTGGACTGCTCTACAAAACGGTCTTGGTACTCGTATCGCAATGAGTACTGCCTATAGACCTCAATCTGATGGGCAAAGTGAAAGAACAATTCTGACTCTGGAAGACATGCTCAGAGCGTGTGTCATGGATTTGGGTGGTAACTGGGACGATCACCTCCCATTGGTTGAATTCTCCTACAACAATAGTTACCATTCCACTATCAAGATGGCACCGTTCGAGTCTCTATATGGCAGAAAATGTAGGACTCCAACCTGTTGGAGGGAAACAGGAGAAACTCCTATCGCCGGACCAGCGTTGTTGCAAGAAACGAACGAAAAGATCCAACTCATTCGACAGTACATGAAAACGGCACAAGATCGGCAAAAGAATTACCACGATCGCCGTCATAAAGCGATAGAGTTTCAAAAGGACGATTGGGTATACTTAAAAGTTTCCCCAATGAAAGGTGTTACAAGATTCGTAAAGCGAGGAAAGCTATCGCCTCGATTCATAGGACCTTTCAAAATACTAGAAAGAGTTGGGAATCAGTCCTATCACTTGGACTTACCAGAAGAACTATCAGGAGTTCACCCGGTCTTCCACGTAGGATACTTAAGAAAGAGTCTGGTGCCCGAGAGGGAACCATGGACTGATCACTCGGACATTAAGGTTGACGAACGGCTAAGGTTCGTTGACGAACCGGAGTGCATTTTGGAGACAAAAGTCAAGAAACTACGAAATAAGGAAATCATGATGGTGCTGGTCAAGTGGAAGCATCATCGGGGAGCTAATCATACTTGGGAATCAGAACAAGACATGAAGACTAAGTACCCAAGTTTGTTTAGTGCAGCATGACTTCGCGGACGAAGTATAGGCGTGGTGGAGCCCATGCTGTAACATCCCAATTTTCAATTATATGTAATTTACAATTTTAAGACTTAAATTGTTGTACTTTTGGATGATTATTATAATTTAAGCAAATCTTGATCATATTATTAGTTAAGTAAGAAAATACAAAGTGAGGGGTATATTGTGCAAATAAGTGAAAGTGACAAATAAAAAGGGAGTTAAAGCTCATAATTTCCAATCTCACTCTCTCTCTACTCTCACGATTCTCTCTCTTTTCTCTCTCTAAAAGAAACCGTGGGTTTCTTCTTCAATTGGAAATCAAAAGCATTGAAGATCATTAAATTGGAGGCTAAGAAGTTGGATTCAAGTGGCATTTAGGGAACTATAGCAACTACAAGAATCAAATTAAGGTAAACATCATTCAATAATTCGGATTTTTGATATTTTGGTTCGGTTTTTATGAAAACCGAATTCTAAGATTAGTGATGCAAATGTTTATGCATGTTGTATATTATGATGGATTAGTTTAAATCGAGCATGTATGTTGTTGTATACAAAAATTCAGAATCAGATTTGAAGTCTAAGTATGATTTTGGAATTAAGTGTGTGTTTTAGTGTGTGTGTTCATCGAGACTCATAAGAAAAATGGACATAAATGGGTTATTTTGGTACAATATGACATGTTATAAGTTGTTATAGTGTATATAAGTTCACATTTGTAATATTAGACTCAGAAACATGCAAAAATGACCCAAACATAAAATCTGGAAAATCTGGAAAAAAATATGCTAAGTATGAATTCGGATGATGATCCATCCGAATTCGGATCATCACCCTAGTTCGGACTCAACCTCAATTCGGACCATACTCAATTCAGACTTACAATGATTTCGGACCTTGCCCTATTTCGGTCCTATCCCAATTCGGACACCGTCCCAAATTCGGATCAAACAGTGATTTCGGATCCATCCGAGTTCGGACCAACAGTCAATTCGGATACCTTCCCAATTCGGACCATATACAATCCGAACCACCCCCATTTCGGAGTACACACATTTCGGACCACAGTCTATCTCGGACCAACACCTAATTCGGACCATCCGGACTTCGGACAATCCGAATTCGGATGTGGTCCGAATTCAGTAGGAAATTCATTTAAAATTACAGAATACAAGTTTTAAGCAATTACTGACATTACATCACTATTACACTTACATTACAGATCATTGTGGTGTTATCAAAACACACATTGATTCGGAGACAAGTCACACTATACCAATCGCTGTGAGTTGCAGATTATCATTCGAACATTTATTGTTTTTACATTCATTTTTATACATTCAAAGGCATGTTCATGTTGTTCATATACTTCATTTGGCACTCATGAAATGATTTGTTGTTATGATGCACACTCGTACTTGACATGTAACACACATGTAGCTTGCGTTCATTTGAAAGTGCATCTATTTACATCATGCTTGCACTGCATGATCATTACTTCATAATCTGATGCGACCTGGACTGGGGCTGACAGCAGGCCACTGTCGGGGACTGATCATCCCACTCGTATCCCATCAGGTTCGGCACATCCCCGATCAGCATATTGAACTGCCAACCCATGCTTGCACTGCATGGTTTTTCACATACACTGAGGCTTACACTGCCGATATTCACATACATGGGGCTTACACTGCCCATGGTTAAGCATTGCTTGTAAAGAAATATTTGTTGTATGCATAATCTGTTATCTCACTAAGCATTTAGCTTACTGTTGACTCACATTGTTTACAGGCAAAGGCAAGAGTGTAGCTGGACCATCTACTTAAGCATATCAAATCAATATCCCGGAGACCTTAGTAGCTATTGGTACTTGAATGTAATAGCTTTGGGCTGGGATTTCTACTTCTAAAACAATTATGTTGATGTAATAGTTAGACTTTTATCACTGTAGACATGTATTCTATTGCTTTAGTGTGGATTTGCTTAATTCTAATTTAAGTATTCAATTTCAATTATCATGATTATTCATTGGGTTGTTTGTCGATCCTGGAGATTGCTACAAATATATCATTAATTTAACGAGGACGACTCATTTGTTTTTATCCCACATGGAAAAAGAGAAACAACTTGGTGGGGGTTTATAAAGGATTTCTCTCCCTTATCATTCAAACTAAATGGTGGGGGTCAAGTAGGTTCTCCCCACGCGCGCCTAGCCATAGCCGTAGCGCGAGCCCGTGCCTGCGAGTGGCGCGTTTAGGCACACTTTGTACTTCGCACGAACGCATCGTCACTAGTAGCTAATAAGGAGCTTTTAGTTTTTGCCAGTTTGAATTTCGAAATTCGTAATTCCTGTAATAATGGTCATTGATGCGATGTCAGTTACAAAAGATTGTAACGGCTGTGTTAATGGTTTTTTTAATACAGTCCATTACAAAAGTGTCTATAAAAGGTGAACTCCTCCACACATTTGATACTTACGAAAATTGCTACATCTCTCTCGAATTTCTATCCAATTTGCTATCTCGAAGAACATTGTTGCTGCTACGATATTCTTCTCTAAAAAAAACTGTATGATCTTGGGTTTTATTACGATTGGAGTCCGAAGTAGTAAGGAATCATAATCACCTTTAAGGAGAGGAAGATTATCTCTTCCATTTAGTTTCTGACTTCTTTCGAGGCATCTTACGCAATCAGGTTGGTTATTTAATCTATGTAATCGCGATTAAATAAGTCCGTCGTTGGGACGATATCACTTCTACCTTTCTATTTTTATTTGATCGAGTAGCATCAATTAGTTTAACGAACATAAAATGTTAGTCCTAAATAAATCAAGCATAAATGATAATAACGAACAAGATGAATGAATATAAGGGTAGCCAAATGATTAGATTAAACCTTGAATGATGAACAATGTTGAACAAAGGTTTTTCTCGCTACTCATGTGATGGCTACACTTTCCTTTCACCTTGAGATCCCTTGAGTTACACACACAAAACCCTAGGAGACCCTTTAAATACTAAAACCCTAATAGGACAAGCCCATGGACTCAACTAATAAGCCCTTACAAAATATGAACATATATATTAAATTATTACATAATGAACCCTAGACTTGATTACAATAAATTAAGTTTAACAATCTCCCCCTTTGTGATCAAGTCTGGATCCTTCAAGATAAACTTCATCTTATGTTGAACAATCTCCCATTTAGAGGATCTTTACTTGAGACTTGGACAGCTTCCAGGTTCATCTTTAAGCTTTAACTTGTAACACTTGAAGTTTTGAAACTTTGGAGCTCATGAGGTTTTTCTCTGATATCTCTCTCCCTGTAGATTCTTCAACCAAACAAGGAATCCCTAAGATTAGCTTTGCTCCTCCTGAATATCTCCCATCATCTCTTTAAACATTTATGCTTCTAGTAATCCCCCCTCATGATGATTAAGAGAATTTTGATTATCATGTAGACCTTTCAGGAATCCTTGACAAGTAGCTTTCTCCCCCTCAGAATGTGTATACCTTCTCTTTATCATCAAAAAGTGTCATTAGGCTTTGCAACCTGTGACATTATAACCAAACTAGAGGGAAAAAATAACAACCAGGACTACTTAGGTTTCATGTTGACACAACAGTTAAAAAAAATTATGTGACCTACGTTCAGCACTGGATTCATGTTAATACTGGAAGAATTTCCAACTAATCATCGTGAAATGCTTATATTAAGCAACACTATAGTTGTCCCGGCTTTGGCACATTAGACAAGCAATGGAATGTCACACAGACATGACTCAATAAGTGTCCTATAGAGTGTATAATCAAATAGGCTCTAGACACAATGCACCATCAAATGAAGTTCAAAGACCGGAGCAGATGTTTTCCTGTTTTAATATCAATTAATCCGAATGAGAAATCGATAGCATATGAGGTTAATCTCCGTGTGATAAATGAAACAGTAGCTTTTTGAGAAGCAACTGAGTAGCTAGGAGGGGTTCTGTGCTTGCGTCACTGGGTCCACGACATCTTCTATATACCAATTTTTAACGAATAAGATTCGATAGCTTATGTAAGAAACCCAACAAATGTTGGTTGTGATAGGATTCTATTATCTTTTAATCCTTTCTCTCCCTCAAGCTCTCGATATCATTTTTTTCACTATTTCTCCCTCCAACTCACATTTATCAGAATAATTTGGTGCACCCTCATCTTCTTTCATTTATACCCCTCATTTCCATTTTAACTCTGCTAGACCCGACCAACACCACACTGTATTTGATCCTTCTCAACCAGATCCATAAGACCCTAACCTCTAATATATTTGAAGGATTACTCCAGCATTAGGTCATCCGGTTCTGGGTAGACCATAGGAGTGATATATATGTCTATACGCTCATGTGGTGCATTGGAGTCAGCAGATGTTATCAAATATGACAAACTTTGAGTTCTTGGAATTGCTGCTCGCATTGGATGCTCAGAATAACTGCTTTAGCATTATGAGAATGAACTCAATGAAATGAATTAGAAAGGAATGGAGACGAGTGAATGAATCAAAAGAATTAGAATTAGCTAATTCAGAGTGAATGAAAGATTCTGATTTGAATGAGATTCAGGATTCAAAAAGATATGAAATACCAGGTAATGAAGAGAATGATCTGAATATATGAGATAAGAATGTTTGTGATTCAGATATGGCTGAATTTTAACTAATATCCTCAGAATGATACCCCAAGAAAAATTAACTCCCCCTTAAATGATGATGAGATAAAATTCAAAACAGTTTCCATCACTAAGGGTAGACAAACAAAACTTTACCGAAAACACTCCCCCTAAAAGTATACACCAAAAATGTTTTCCTTAACAAAGATGCATACTAGAAGAGTGAAAAAATAGAGAAAGATATCATCGTTAATGCGTAGATGCAAACTCCCCTTGCAAATAAGAACAAATATTAGTCAATAGAAGATAGAAGCAAAAGGAAAGTAAGAAATCTATGCTCCCTGTTGTCGTTCCGCCCATGATGTTGAACAGACATTCAGATATGCACGCCGGGGTGGATTTTCAGAAACACTGTAGCACAGGTTCTAAACTGAGGTCCTTAGAAGCCATCTCTTTGAAGACCGGGCTCTATTCTAAAGTAAGTAGAAGCCATGACATTGATGTCCGGGTTCTCTACTGAAGCACACAGAAACCATCTCTATGAAGCTCGGTCCTGAGCTGAGTGATCAGAAGCCATTTACCTGCAAAACAGTCATGTAACTTTTGGTACCCATTATAATTTGGGTCCAGTCAAGTTAGCTTAAGGTACGCATTTTTGAGTTATTACATTCTTCTCTGCCTTAGGCAACCATTTCCAGTTTGGTTCCTTTAAGGCATTCTTAGGTACGCAACGGACAGTGAATGTGGGACCGTTTTGTTTACACTTATGAACATGATGTTTCACAGGCTCATACCTAGCTTTGGAGACACAACCATTCATTACATGAGAATAATGACAAGGTTTAGTAGTACGCAAATCAAAAGGCTGCTTAAAAGAGTATTGGAAAACAAGTTTATGTGACATCGAAGCATCACATGAAACAGGCTTTTGATTAACATCTACTACAACATTTCCATTCTTTTTAACATGAGAAACGGAAATGAATGGTTGTGAAGCCATTTGATTATCATAACGAATTTTCACTTGAGCATGTGAATTTGAAACCAGAGTCATTACGATTAGAGAACTAATTATGTCTGTTGTTGGATTTTCCAATCTTTGTGGCTTTCGGGAATTCCCTGTACTCTTAATGTAAGAGTACATTGCATTCCTTACATCTCCTTTGAAACCAGATTTAGAAGATTCACCATTGTAAATCTTGATTGGAACTTCCAACTTTTCTTTGCCCTTCTTGATTTCAAGAAGATGTTTCAGTTTAGGAGCATTTGTTTTTTGATTAGAAACTTTTGAGGCCTTTGGAATATGAATTTCTAAGTCTTTGATTTTGTCGAGAAGTTTTTCTCTTTCATTTTTAAAGAACTTAGAGTCTGTTCACGTATTGAAAACACCCTTATTGCCTCATCAAATTGGTTTTCTTTTCTATGAAAATCGACTATGTCCTTTTCAAACAACTCATTCACTTCCCTAAGTTATCTTTCAGCATTCAAGTTGGTTTCTGAAGGCTCAGGTTTTGGGTTTCTTTGGAAAGCATTTAAATATCATTGTACAACCCTTTGTAATTAATAGCTTGAGCTGCATATTCAATTACTTCGCTCCCATACTTCACCACATTCTCAAAAAGAGCATCATGGTATTTAGTAGCTTCGTTTTGAGATTATTTTAATTGCTCTTCTAGAACAACAATTTTGTGTTCTAAAACATAAGTAGGAACATATGGGTGAGCTACGGGAGCCACCACTTTAGCACTCATTTCCTCTTCTGAGTAATTGTGGAAATAGTCATCATCTAAAGTTGGTTTTCTAGATATATAACTTTCATTTAGTTGCTCATAGGTCATGAAGGTTTGGGTATTCTTTATGTTTTGCCTGTTAAGATCTTCTTGATTCAAAGCATCTTCAAATGATCTATGAAAAATAGCTTTGTATCCCGCTCTCATGTAGTTGAAATCATACAGAGTGGGCAATATCATCGATACTTTATGAAGAGTTTTTGGATTTTCAAAACCGATGTCTTCCTTAGAGTGATAAAAACGTGTCTGCTTAGGCTTATTCATGTGAATGGTTTGATCTGTTTGTCCGCGTTTGAGAAATTTATCATCAAGTTCTTTGATACGGACATACAGATTAACTCTTTCCTTTTCAATCAATTTGAATTTTTCCTTACTATCAATATTCTCATTATGCAACAACTCATAACGTTTTGAAAGATCAGATAGCTTAGATTTTAAGGAATCCTTAGCCTCAGTGGTTGTAGTTAAACAACTCTTAAGGTAAGTATTCAAATCATCAATCTAAGCTTTTTCCTAAAGAAGTTCTATAAATCGATAATGTTCATGCATCCAGTTATCATGAAAAACTTTAGATTGAACTTTTTCCGCTTGAAGTTTGTTAGTAAGAGCACACAATTTGGCATTCAACTCCTTAACTGCATTGCAAGATTGAATATCAAGAGAAGATTGTACCTTACATCTTGATTCAAAGTTGGCATAGTTCGCATAATCAGGTACATTTATAATGTCATGCTCAACATTCGCCTTATTTGAAACTCTCGCTTGCTTCACAACTAAAGACATCTTTGACACTTGATGCTTGATTGGATCTTGAAGATTACAAATTGATTTGAATATTTAAACGAGTTCAATGCAGATGGAACTCAAGTCAAAACAAAAATAATCTCGAAAAGAATAAAAATCAACTAATAAAACAAATTCGTACTTAAATTAATAAAATTACAAACTTAGACAAAAAACAAAAACAAATAGAGAAAAAATATCAAACATGGTAAAAAAAATTTTTTTTTGACAAACTCAAGTTTTAATAAAAGAATTTCAATGTTGGTCCGATACTTAGTTTAGATATGAGTCTAAAACTTAGTTCACGAGAAAAAAAACTAAGATATTTAAAAAACTTAAAAATAAACTAAGTGTAGTTCAACTCCTAGACTCATAAGCATAAGAGACTTAAAAATAAACTAAGTGTAGTTCAACTCAAAGACTCACAAACATACGAGACTTAAAAATAAACTAAGTGTAGTTCAACTCATAGACTCACAAACATTAGAGACTTAAAAATAAACTAAGTGTAGTTAAACTCAAAGACTCAAAAACATAAGAGACTTTAAAATAAACCAAGTGTAGTTCAACTCCTAGACTCATAAACATAAAAGACTTAAAAATAAACTAAGTGTAGTTCAAACACAAACATAGGAGACTTACACACACATAAGAGACTTAAAAATCAACTAAGTGTAGTTCAAACACAAACATAAGAGAGTTACACAAACATAAGAGACTTGAAAATAAACTACATTTAGTTCGAACACAAACATAAGAGACTTGAAAAAAGAAATTAAGTGTAGTTCAAGCACAAACATAAGAGACTTGAAAAAAAAAACTATGTGTAGTTCAAAAACAAACAAACAGACTTGAAAAAAAACTAAGTGTAGTTCAAAGACAACATAAGAGACTTAAAAAAACTAAGTGTAGTTCAAACACAAACATAAGAGACTTGGAAAAAAAAACTAAGTGTAGTTCAAATACAAACATAAGAGACTTGAAAAAAAAAAACTATGTGTAGTTCAAACACAGACATAAGAGACTTACAAAAAATAAATCCAAGACTCACACTACTAAAATAAAATAAGAGAATAAAAAAAAAGATCTGAGACCCTCACACTAAGACTACTAAAAATATCAAAAGTTAAGAGACTTACAAGATAATAGAATGTCCGAGACTCTCACTTTAACACCACTAAAATGAATAAAAAAAACATAAGAGACTTAGAAAAATAAAGATTCAAGACTTTCACTCCTAGTTTCATCAAAATTCAAAAGGTAAGAGACTTACAAAATAAAAAGAAAGATAAGAGACTTTCACTTAACACAAATAGAATTAAAAAAAAAACTAAGAGACTTAAAAAAAGAATAAAGATGAGAGTTTCACTAAAATTCAAAACTTAAGAGAATACAAAATAAAGGAAAGATCCGAGACTCTCACTCCTAAAATTACGAAACTTAGAAACTAAGAAACTTAAAAAATAAAGATCTGAGACTCTCACAGTTAGACGACTAAAATCCAAAGTTAAGAGACTTACAAAATAAAAAGATCCGAGACTCGTCTTGTACTTCTAACAACAAAAAAAAACTAACAGACTTACGATTAATAAAAAATTTGAGATTTTCACATCAAATCAAAGATCAAACAAACAAAAATATTGTAAAACACTTTTAAATTTTAAGGTAAATTACTAATTTTGTCCCTATGGTTTGGTGGAAATTATGGATTTGGTCCCTAAACTTCATTTATTACATCGGTAGTCCCAATTTTGAAGTTTTGTTACGGATTTGGTCCTTTGACTGTTTAACTTTTCTAAACTTTTCAAAAATGACCATTTTGTCCTTTTACAAATTACAGTTTTAGTCCTTGTAGTATTCCAATTAATTTCATTTAAGGTCCTTATGTAAAAACTTTAATTTTTAAAATTATTTAATATTTTAATTATATCAAACATTTATATCATATATTTGTTATTATTTTTAAATATTCACATGTTTAACTTTTTTTAATTTTCTCTTTTATTGTATACTTTTCTTTTTATAAAATAAATATTTATATGTTTTATATTTCATGTTATGTATCAAAATTCTTTTATATCTTCATTTAACAAACATGATAATATTTCATGTCTTGGATGCCCTAGAATTATTCTTAATAATTTTTCAGAATTATTAAAGTTTCAAATGATTCAAAATGATGAAAGTTTTGTTTTCGGTGAAATTTTTAATATTTATTTTATATTTTAATTTTTGTTAAAATCAAATTTAACCACATAAAATACATAACATTATTAAACAATTTAAAATTTTCTAAAATTTCTAAATCTTAAATCAAATTAAACTTCATAATAACTTATATTATTATCAAAATCTAGTAAAACAAATGAATTTACATGTAATTAGTATAATTGGTTTTGTAATGCTTTCAACCATTGTACCACCATAATAATGCTATGTATTGTATGTACTAAAATTGGTTTTGCAGTGCTTTTATACCATTGTATCCAACATATGAAATATTATCATGTTTGTTGATTAATTATATAATTAAATATATAAATTAATTTTGATACGTAGCATGAAAAATAAAACATGTACATATTTACATATAATAAAAGAAAAAAAATATAAAAAGTCAAACATAATACTTAAAAACAGAATATTTTAAAAATACTAAAAAAAATCATGTATGATAATAAATGCTTGATATAATTAAATATAACTAAAAATAAAATAAAAAATAGGGACCTTAAATGAAATTAAGTGGAAAACTACAAGGACTAAAACTCTAATCAGTAAAAGGACAAAATGGTCATATTTAAATAGTTTTGAAAAGTTAAACGACCAAATGACTAAATCCGTAACAAAACTTCAAAATTGGGACTGTCAGTGTAATAAATGAAGTCTAGGGACCAAATACATAATTTCCACCAAACCACAGGGACGAAATTTGTAATTTACCCTAAATTTTAATAATGACCCCAACAACTGAATGAAAGCCTTTTCTTCTCTTCCACTTAAAAAAACAGATCAACGGATTTTGTTGGTACACCCAGTGTGACGATAGCACTCTAGTTATATAATAGAGAGTCATATGTAATAGATGAGGCTTTATTAATACAAATTATGTGTGTTTATTCATAAATGTCTATGATATCTACAGTTACATGTTAAGTTCTAGACTGTGATGATAAGTTCTAGACTGTGATGTTAAGTTCTAGACTGAGATGTTAAGTTCTAGACTATGAAGATAAGTTCTAAAGCTAAGCCACAAACTTAAGCCAACCCAGATGAACTTAGTGAAGCTAAGTTCGTAGGGTATTAGGCATGTTCGTGGGCTTGGGCCTAAACGAACTTAACTGGTTTAGTTAGAACTTAATTGATTTAATTAGAACTTAATCCGTTTTATTTTACAATCATTGAGAATTACGATTTTCAGAGCTTTGCAAGTGCACGTGCGAGCTAGAAAGTTTTCAGAGCGTTTTTCTTGGAGCAATACACCGTGGGGGGTCATTTATTACATCGACTATCATTGTGTTCGGCTCAGGTTTCCATGCGTGATCGATCCGTTAAGCATCTAATGAGGATTCCACACTCGTTGGATGGCGTCGCGTCAAGATAAGATCCGTAGACGTGGTGACCTTACAAGATATATATATATATATATATATATATATATATATATATATATATATATATATATATATATATATATATATATATATATATATATAGAATAAAGATCTTTTGTGAACACTTTATTCATTGTGAACATTGTGAAAAACCATAAAATAGCTTTGAATCTTATGAATCTTGTTGAAAATACTACCGAACCCTTCTATTAACCTATTAATCTTATTGGATTTTATGGATTTTATTGAATCCTATGAATTTGTCGAATCTTATGAATATTATTGAATCCTATGCATCGTGGTATAAAAACTACTATGAACCTTTTGAAAGTTCTGAATCTTGTTGTAGACACTTTAATGAACCTTTTAAATCATATGAATCATGTTACAAACACTTGTTGATATATATGAATGATTATATGTATTTTTTTTATTTGTTCACAACGTTCAAAATGAATAACTTGTTCACAATTAACTGCCGTTGTGAATTAATAGAAGGAAAAACACAACAATGCCTAGGAAGGTTTAGGACACAAATTAACAGGGGATTTGACCCCAAAAGCATGTAAGAATCACTTATGAATGTATCGAGGTTATGTTTAATAGTCCATGAGTATGCTGCAACGTATATGGGGGTGAAATAGGAGCTGATCAACATCCACAAACAGTCACCGAATGATTATAATTGGCTTGGCCCTTAACCAAAATCCTTCGGTCCGTAGCCCATTCCTTTTGGCCTTTGGCCAAGGAATTTAGACACTTTAATAGCACCCTAATAGCTTGTATTGGGACTGTTATAGACGAAAAATATGGGCTCTAACAGCAGCCAACAGAAAGACCAAACTAACATGGCGTATGGTCATTCCATCGCTTAACACCTTAGGCCTTAGACTAAGACTTTTAAGCCCATGCTAGAGGGTTCTTGACATGTATTAAGGCTGATATAAACCACAATAAATGGATCTGGACAGCGACCAATATGAAGATTAAAAATAAGAGGGTAAAATATAAGAAGCTAAAGGAATATTCACATGCTAGCTAGTTAATAAAGAATATTATGAACAGGACGTGAGGAGGATTCCACCATGAGTTTTTAAGGTGGATTGACACCCCAAAAATTGGTGCATATCACTAGTTACTACAAGTGTGATAAATTGGTTCTTCAGCTAATAAGTCAGCTAATAGAAGATTAACCCAACAAGCTTACATTGAAAAATGAAGCTGGAAAAACACTACATCATGCAACAGCCACCAACAATTTTTTCACACTACATATTATCATATGATATAAATCAAAGTGTTCATATATATCTCGACTGATTTCAAAGTAAATATTTTTCAGTCCACCAATCAGATTTAAAGTTAGCTGTTACTACATATGGCATTAGCATGGGAGACTAAACGCTCCATTTCAATTATCACTACATGTGTAGAATTATGAATGGGACAGTTAAACTGTTGGGTGCCAAATAGTTTGGTTCTTCGTATCCATTTTTTCAATTCGGTTCTGCTTTCCATTTTTTCAAATACTTGGTTCTTTCCATATAACTACAAGTTATATACTTTCTATTCTCTGTTTTCATTCATATCAGATTTTCTATATCGACTACAATAAGCATCAGATTTATCGGAAACAATGGCTGCAAGCTTTTCAAATACAAAGGCAATAAATCCAAGAGATCGCACTACTAGTGAAACAAGTCGATCAAAGCCTAAAATTAATTAATCATACAGAAAGATATGATTTCATGCATACACATAACCAATGCTATTTCATTAGTTATTTACCTAATAATTGAGGACTAAGACAAGCCATCTTTATATATTAAAGAAAATTCTAAAATCATATGGAAACAGTAAAGTGTAAAACAGTATATTACCTTAACAAATGCTATTTCACTTTTCCAGAACCTTCACTTCATGTTTTTAAAATTAATCATGCTTCAAATTTGAATCTCTAGCGAATATCATACTCGGTTAGTCATTGCATCGAAACAGATAAGCTATGAATTTAGGGTTGATTTGGAAAATAAGCGATGAAGATGAAGAAACCTTACCGTCCAGATGGAGTGGTAGCGATTTGAGACTAAACTTCAAATTTGAGCAACAACGAATAGAAAATAAGCTTCAAATTTGGGCAGAGCAGTAGCGATATGAATTTGGTTCTGAGATTTGAGCAGCACAAATTTGATTTGAGAAATGATTCAAAGGAATCGAGCAGCGAAAATAATCTATCGGATCATAGGAATCGAGCAGAGAAAATAATCTATCGAATCAAAGGAATCAGCAGCGAAAATAATCAATCGGACCAAAGGAATCAAGCAACGATCAAGTTGGTTCTAGCCTCTACATTGAACATCGATCAACATGGTTCTCACCTATGGATTGAGCAGCGACCAAGGAATGTGTATTGTACGTACATGTGTTCAAGGTCCCTGAAGGCCTATTCTAAAAAATATATATACTTGGGGTATATGTTTTGAAGTCTATTTATATACTTTTACTGGGTTTATCACTATTTTTGTAATGAACAAAAAAAAAAAAAAAAAAAAAAACCATTTAAACATTTAAATTTCAACTTACAACCACTATAAAAAAAATAGTGATACACATAAAGACATTGGTGACTTGTTCGTCTCAAAAACTATCACTAACGATGTAACTAATTTGTGACATGCAAATACATGTCGCTAAATTCATCGCTGAATGACATTTTTCTTGTAGTGAGTGAAAGGAAAACGATGAATATATGATAAATACGTATATGATATTTCTTTTTTATGGATTAAATTTGAAAATAAAAATTAACAATTCAAAATTTTCATAAGAACATGATTGAAGTATTGTTGGATATATGTTTGTTGTTCAAGAAAAACAATGAATCTTGTAACTAGTGGATATCAGTTATCATGTACAGTAACATTAGATGATAGAATAATGTTGTTATAAAAAATGCAAGGTTCATGGTTTTTACATGTGAATAGATGCACATTGTTGTCGGCTTAAAACTAAAAAACTTAACATAAGAATAAATACGAATTAGTATTTTATTCATACGTAATGTAGAAATAAAATACCAGTAATAATTATGCACTCAGACAATATTTTTAGTAATAACAAAGTTTGTATTGATGATTGTGGATGAATACATAGAGAATGAAGTCAAAATATTATCCTTAGTCAAAATACGGATTATGAGGTCGGCAAAGGCAAATTCTCCGCCAAAATTGATGAAGTTGGAAGACTATTATTGGTGGAAGGATAGGTTCGCCGATTTTGCTCGTTTCAAATATATGCGAATGTGGATTTGTATCGATGAGGGATATGTGCCACGTACACAAGAATTTGAAGGTCGTCAAAGAGTCTTATCATATCAGAAGATGAAAGATGATGATAAGAAACTATATGAGGCCGAGAACCGAGCTTTCTCGATTATCCGAATGGCGTTACCTAAAGAAATTCTACACACCATGAGAAATCATAGGACTGCTAAAGAGCTATGGGATGCTCTAGAGAAAAGGTGTGAGGGAAATCCTCGGGTTCGCAAGAGTAGGACGGAGATGCTGAAAGAACAATTTGCAATTTTCAAAGCTCTGAAGAATGAGACACTTGATGAGACAATCAAGAGATACTTTCATCTGTTAACGGAGCTTGACAATCACAATTATGTTTACCAAGAGAATGAGAAAATTGAAAAACTTCTAGATGCTTTACCGGCGAGATGGGAAATGTACACCGCTTTTATCAAGAATGATGAAGAGAAGTTCGAGACTCTCACTCTTGAAGGGGTAGTTGGAACACTGAGGGCTTATAATTTCAAAATACAGAAAAAGGAAAGGGAGGTTAAGCAGGTTCAAGATCCTGAAATGTATTTTGGGAAGGCAAAACCATCGATTGGTGGTGATGTGAAGTCGAGTGCCACAACTTTCTTCTCAGAAGAAGAATCAATACCAATAGCTGTAGAAGAATCGAGCAGTATGGCATTCTTAGGATTTTCGAAACTGGAAGAAAAGTCAACTCAATTAGAATCTACATCACAAGGATATACAAAGATGCCAATGAGCGCAAAATCAGCTGAAGATCATCTGAATCTTTTGGCTTCATTTGTCGCCGCATACGTCAATTGCGTTCAAGGGAAAATCAACGATCCTGCACTATGGGATGAGGACTACGATCAGGTGGATCCTGATGACTTGGAGGAAATGGATCTTCAATGACAACTGGCCTTGGTGACTCAGCGAATCAAGAGGTTCATGAAAAGAACAGGGAGAAATATGAGCGTAGGCAATAACAAGGTTGGGTTCGACAAATCTAAGGTTAAGTGCTATAATTGCCAAGGATAAGGCACTTTGCACGAGAGTGTCAACAACCCAAAGTTGAAAACTATTAGAATCAATCTTAGGGAAGATATCAGTCTGGTAGTTCGGGTAATCAAGCTAAAATCGCTGGTCTGTTAACTAATGTGACATCTGACAGACAACTTGATGGAACTTATGATTGGTCTACTCATCTGGAGTCTAATGCTAGAGCCTTCATGGCTGAAGTGACTGAGACTGGGGATGACTGAGCAGAGGAAGTAACAGAGGACGACGAATAGAATGATACAAGTCCTATTGTAAGAGCCAAGATTTCTCAAAGGTCTTAAGTCAAGGCCCAGTAGCAACACAATATCAATGATGAAACTAAGATAAAATTAACAGTGCGGAATTAAAGTTAATTATAAACAGAGACCACTTTAGGTAATAAGGTACAGACTTCCAAACTATTTCATCAAAGCACAAATGTAAACTAGCCCCGAACCCCAATGCTCAATCATCAGTCAAGTACCAAGGTGTTGAAACAGGTTCTAAAGCACTTCAAGCACTTTCAAGTCCTGACCTATGAACTAGGTCCAGCCAATCCTTTGCCTTTACCTGAAATATAATGCAACAACGGGGTAAGCTTATTTGCTTAGTGAGAATGTAGAATTTCACATTTAACATGCAATTATGAACGCGAAAGCACATGCACTGCACTCGGCTCATGCACGGATCAGCTCTATATGCACTGCACTAGGCTCATGCACAGCTCAATCTCGAAGGGACATTGGCCAATTAATGCCCTTTTGATGCGCGACTTTGCTCAGCTCCCAGTTATAAAATTGTCGTTTCTCTTGAGACTTTTAGACAAATTCATAAGGAATGCTCGGATGATGATAAATCCATACACACGCATCATTAGTGGGGATCAGCCACGTACTGGGCTAGCTACCAGTAAAAGCTCTATATGGATATCATCGGAATGCTCAGCTCTAGCTACCCTCTGTGCTTTCATCACGTAAATCAGCACATCATAAGCCTAACATTAACCCAACACTGAGCAATAGTGATGGAGTTAAGCTTAACAATCAAATGACTCGTCAATGAAATAGAAGCTACAAGAATAAATGATCGGCTCAACAATTCGTAGTAATCATGGCAATTATCAATATGCTCAATAAGATCAGAATGCCAATAAAATCAGGATCATGTAACAAAAGTCTCAATTCACATAATATGCAGTTAAAGTGAAATCTACAACTCACAGTTACTGGTTATTTGCACTTTCTGGCTCTGGCTCTGTTGCTCACAATCTGTAGTGGATTAGAACCACAATCTGACTTATGTCAGACTTTCAGATGCTCGCCATTTTGCTTATTGCTCAATCTGTTAATAATATAATTTCTGATATTTATTAGTCTTTGAATAATCTGAATATTATATTCAGTATTCATTCGTTTAATAATGCTCAAGGTTCGTTCGTTGGTCTTTTAATCTCAATATCTCATAACTTGATCATATGATTATTAATCTCATTAGAATCTTTCTTTCATTTGTATTCTTTGTAAATAATATTCTCAATAGTTCAATGTATATATATATATATATATATATATATATATATATATATATATATATATATATATATATATATATATATATATATATATATATATATATATATATATATATATATATATAATTAATCGTTAAGCTATTTATTTTGTCATTTTATGTGTTGTTCATGTGATTTATTCAAGATATCCAACTTAAAGGTGTGGGGTTCAATTTTAATGATTAATTTCGAACATGGGGAATGAAATTCGAAGCATACCTTTCGAACCTATATACTAAATTCGAATATGTATATAAAAATCAAGGCAACAAATTCGAATATGGTTATAGTCAAAGCAAGAATCTTGAATTTAATACCAAATTGGAACCACCATTCAATTTTAGAGTTAAAGTTGAAATATATATATCTAAAATTTCTACCAAACATGGACAAATTCATATTACTTAATTAAACTCGAAGGAACATAGTTAAATTCGAATTACTAGATTGACTTTATCATCAAACTCGAAGTCCATGTAATTCTATAGTCAAACTCGAATATATATATATATATGTAAATTCAAATCATGTATCAAGTTATAACCTTTATTCGATTTTATTGATTAAAGTCGAACCTATCTTCGAATTTATATATCAAATTCGAACCAATATTCGAATTTAAGATCTATAGTCGAATTTGTTCATGTATTTCGACTTTGTTCTTGGTTTCTCGAATTTGTTCTTCTTTTACAGCTTTTAATCTTACATTTTCAAGCCTAAAGTCATATATATACTAAATATTAATCCTAGATTCAATTATATTATACATTTTCTAATTAAATCTCAAGTTAAACTAGCTTTAATTTCATGAAAATTACTAAATTCGAGATTATGTCTTCAAAACCGAAAAATATAAAAACTTAAACGTAAATTCTTACCTTAAACTCGTACGAAATCACGCATATAATAGTAGATTGTTGTAGTATTCTTCGAGATCTTCCCGATGATGTATAAATCTTGATAATCCGACGGTCGGTTTGGAAGAAATCTTAGAGAGAGAGTAGAGAGAGAAATCTAGAGAGAGAGAGAGTAGAGAGAGAGTCAAAAATCTGATTTTATGATCTCAATTTCCGTTTATATACTTCAACTAGTTATGTTTGCTACTTAACCCACTATTACTTTCGTATCTTATATATCTTTTATTTAATTATTTTAATAATTTATTAATTCATAATTTAAATATTTATATATTTTAATTAAATATTTTAAAACTTAATTAAATTATAACTCAAATAATGTAATAAAATTACACTATTGGTTCGATAATCAGATAATTAGGATTAGCTAAAAGTTGGGTTGTTACAGAATGGGCTCCACCACGCACAAACTTCGTCCCCGAAGTTAGATATGTTCGAACAGACTTGGGCATATAGCTTTTATGATATCTCTTAATTCCCAAGACTGATGCGAACCTTTGTGGTGTTTCCACTGAACGAGCACCATCTGTATTTCATATTTTATGTTTCTTTGAGATTCACAAGTACAAGAACTCAAATTTCTCTTTTCGGAGTTCATATTTGATTCAATATTTCACTGTTTGATCATTTTAGGAATTCTGACTTATTATTCATACTCTTAATATATGAGCTTTATGCTTTACACCATAATCAATTCAGATAATAACTCAATACATGAGTCAGCTCATATATCTCTTTCTTTTGCTCCTAAGCCAATTATGGCTTTTTAAATCTTTCATCTGTATTATTGCAAAATTTTCATGGGCTAACTTATGCAATCACATAAGAGATTTTTAGGGCTTCTGATTATCAGTTATATATTCACTTTGTGGGCTTTTGAGATTTAAAATATATCTCTTTCAATTTAGCTTGCAGCTCAATATATATCAATTAGCTCATATCTCTCTTTCATTTTCCTTTGAAACTAGCTGTAGAGCTTTTGGGAGTTTGATATTTGTACCTTATGTTTCTTTTATTGATGATTTTACAATCATCAATCGCTTAGCCGATTTTTGATTTGTGCTGACTTGCTATGAAGACTTATAATTTGCTTCGCTCTATCAAACAAATGAAATCTATCCTCCGGCGCAACAATCAGAGTCAACTCCTCGTGTAACGACTCCACCTCACGTACCTTGGTCTCCAATTGTGCTGCCATATCCGCCAAGTCCTTTGCATAAGTAGCCTCTCGAGAAGCAAAACTCTCCAAGATGATTGAGTGTTTAGAAGTTGAGGATAAAAGATTGACGCAAAATGTTGAAATGCTGCATTTAAAGCTCGCCGAACAAAACAAAAGTTCGAACAGAGAATCAAAGATTCGGAGTTACAATCGACCACATCTTCTTCGCAACGGTTTCAGTAGTTGTTGGATATTTCAGGCGAGTCAAACATGATCAAGAACTTGAAGAGATCATATGCTTTCAAATCTTCCAGCGAATAGGAATATTAACGACATGGAAAACAAATGCTATATAGAATCGAATTTCAAGGAAACGATTTTGATAGAAATCAACCATTTACTTAGGCTTTCTCGGTGTGATTCGTTACACATGACGACATATTCTGTTATTGAAGTCAGGTCTCGAGCTACCAGGGTTCCAAAACCGTCTCCACGACCATTTACATCATCTTCTACTTTATCATCATCGCCTTCCTTTATTAGTTCACTGTGGAATTCGGTCAAGAGGCTTCGACAAAACAATAATCTTTGATTCTATTTAATTATATGCATAGACTTATGTTTGACTTTTCATTAGTGAATTTCAGAATTTAAGATCATTTCACTCTTTTTGGTAGAAACTTTTATTTTATATGCAGTTAGGTGGAATAGGAATTCCATATTAGATATCTCACTAGTCTCGCATCGACATAGTGAGAATTCATTCTTACATTTATTTTAGCATATACGGGCATTTCATTGGCCATTTATGGCCAATCGCTTGACTTTACAAAATTTTAGTTTATTCTCTTGCAATTCTCGCTTTGCGCCTCTGACTTCTTTCATTTCAATTCAAGTTGTCATTGGGTGCTTAATTACTTGATTCAAATACTCTTCTCATTAATATTTATTGGATCAGCAACTTCTACCTCTGTCTCATTATAAGACACGTTGTAATCATTCAGATTACAAGGATTTACGAAGAGCTTGTGTTTAGGATTAAATTTTAATTTCTCTCGGGTTTTGAATCATACATGATTCAGATTACAATACCTATATTGTTTATAGGTATAATTTCTGATTAGAAAAGTATCTGTATAGTAACTTCAACTGATACAACCCATATGTCATCCGCATTATTCACTATCGATGACAGGGTTGTATAGTTAACTCACTACTTATTTTAGAATTGAACTTCAGCTGGCAACAGAATTAAATCATTTATCATATAAGAAACTTATTATGAGTTACCATCGTGATCTTTTGGCGTTTCTGGTGTCTCCTCGGCATTCTCAGCAGTTATATGGAAAGTTCGCGCCTTTGCTGTAGGTATCATTGTAGTACTCTGTTGGATTGCTCTGCCACCTGGTTGTTCAGGATTAGTAAGCACACGTGCATTTGGGCAATGCTTGGCATAATGTCCACGCTCACCACAGTTGTAGCATACGTCGTTTCTTTCTGGGCATTTATCGCTTCCATGTCCAATCCGTTTACAAGTGTAACAGGTCACATCTATAGGGTTGCAGCGTCCGCTATGAAATTTGTTACAGCGTTTACACGGTCGTGCTCCTGACTGTATGGTATAGACTCTAGTCTTCTGAGGTGTAGAGGATGCTTGTGACTGCTGCTGACTGGACTTTGATGAACTAAAGAATCTACTGGATTTCTGTTTCTTAGGTGGAGATGGACATGTAGGACTTATAGCCATCATAAGGGTTCACAACTAGAACTTGTGAATTCACGCTCCACCAGTCTTGATGCTTCCACTATACTGAGATACGTTTTGAACTTTATGCTACTCATTTATCTTCTATATGTTGGATTCAGACCCAGTCTGAATCGGTTTATCTTACGCTCTTCTGTTGCTACTTGATATGACGAGTAGCTGCAAAGTCTCGAGAACTCATGCTCGTATTCATCAACAGTCTTAGTTCCTTGTTTTAATTGCATCAACTGCATCTCGAGTTTGTCTTGTTTGTCTGTTGGACAGTATTTGGCGTTGAACATCTCCAAGAACTGCTCCCAGTCTAGTGTCATAATTGCTTCCTCACCATAGATGCTCCTTTGTGTTTTCCACCAGGCTCTAGCAGCTCCAACGAACAGTGCTGTTGCGAACTTAACTCTATTGCTGTCCAGACATTCTGAGATACTGAAGATCTCTTCAGTATGACCTATCCAATCTAACGCTTGTATTGGATTTACTGTGCCTTCAAACGTCATGGCACCACTCGCTTTGAAGTCTTTAAATCTACAGGCTTTTGGCTGCACAACTCGCTGGTTGACATGCTCATTATCGGATTCCTATTCGCTTGAATGTTCAGTTTGCTTCTTTTTATGTTTATTTCCCTTTTCAGTTTTCTTTATTGATTCAATATGCTCTAGCATAAACTTGTTTTGTTGCTCATTATTCTGGATTATTAGTTGTTGCATCATTTCCAGGACTTGCTCTGGGGTCATGCCACCTGATGGTCCACCTTCTCCTGACATAACTCTGAAATTCAAATCACTAAATATTTAGATCATTAGTCTAGCACATTGTACCCTTTCATGCCCCGTCCTACTAGTCTCTGAAAACCTATCTTAGTTCAAGCCATCCTGTCATGATTGATACTATAGCATTGCACAAGTTTGAGATCATGTATTACACGTAATACAATGATTCACTCAAACTATTGCTCTGATACTATCCTGTGAGACCCAAGATTTCTCAAAGGTCTTAAGTCAAGGCCCAGTAGCAACGCAATATGAATCATGAAACTAAGATATAATTAACAGTGCGGAATTAAAGTTAATTATAAACAGAGACAACTTTAGGTAATAAGGTACAGACTTCTAAACTATTTCATCAAAGCACAAATGTAAACTAGCCCTGAACCCCAATGCTCAATCATTAGTCAAGTACCAAGGTGTTGAAACAGGTTTAAAGCACTTCAAGCACTTTCAAGTCCTGACCTATGAACTAGGTCCAACCAATCCTTTGCCTTTACCTGAAAAATAATGCAACAACGGGGTAAGCTTATTTGCTTAGTGAGAATGTAGAATTTCACATTTAACATGCAATTATGAACGCGAAAGCACATGCACTGCACTCGGCTCATGCACGGCTCAGCTCTATATGCACTGCACTAGGATCATGCACAGCTCAATCTCGAAGGGACATTAGCCAATTAATGCTCTTTTGATGCGCGACTTTGCTCAGCTCCCAGTTATAAAACTGTTGTTGCTCTTGAGACTTTTAGACAAATTCATAAGGAATGCTCGGATGATGATAAATCCATACACACGCATCATTAGTGGGGATCAGCCACGTACTGGGCTAGCTACCAGTAAAAGCTCTATATGGATATCATCGGAATGCTCAGCTCTAGCTACCCTGTGTGCTTTCATCACGTAAATCAGCACATCATAAGCCTAACATTAACCCAACACTGGGCAATAGTGATGGAGTTAAGCTTAACAATCAAATGACTCGTCAATGAAATAGAAGCTACAAGAATAAATGATCGGCTCAACAATTCATAGTAATCATGGCAATTATCAATATGCTCAATAAGATCAGAATGCCAATAAAATCAGGATAATGCAACAAAAGTCTCAATTCACATAATATGCAGTTAAAGTGAAATCTACAACTCACAGTTACTGGTTATTTGCACTTTCTGGCTCTGGCTCTGTTGCTCACAATCTGTAGTGGATTAGAACCACAATCTGACTTATGTCAGACTTTCAGATGGTCGCCATTTTGCTTGTTGCTCAATCTGTTAATAATATCATTTCTGATATTTATTAGTCTTTGAATCATCTGAATATTATATTCAGTATTCATTCGTTTAATAATGCTCAAGGTTCGTTCGTTGGTCTTTTAATCTCAATATCTCATAACTTGATCATATGATTATTAATCTCATTAGAATCTTTCTTTCATTTGTGTTCTTTGTAAGTAATATTCTCAATAGTTCAATGTGTATATATATATATATATATATATAATTAATCATTAAGCTATTTATTTTGTCATTTTAAGTGTTGTTCATGTGATTTATTCAAGATATCCAACTTAAAGGTGTGGGGTTCAATTTTAATGATTAATTTCAAACATGGGGAATGAAATTCGAAGCATACCTTTCGAACCTATATACTAAATTCGAATATGTATATAAAAATCAAGGCAACAAATTCGAATATGGTTATAGTCAAAGCAAGAATCTTGAATTTAATACCAAATTGGAACCACCATTCAATTTTAGAGTTAAAGTTGAAATATATATATCTAAAATTTCTACCAAACATGGACAAATTCAATTTACTTAATTAAACTCGAAGGAACATAGTTAAATTCGAATTACTAGATTGACTTTATCATCAAACTCGAAGTCCATGTAATTCTATAGTCAAACCCGAATATATATATATATATATATATATATATATATATATATATATATATATATATATATATATATATATATATGTAAATTCGAATCATGTATCAAATTAGAACCCTTATTCGATTTTATTGATTAAAGTCGAACCTATCTTCGAATTTATATATCAAATTCGAACCAATATTCGAATTTAAGATCAAAAGTCGAATTTGTTCATGTATTTCAACTTTGTTCTTGGTTTCTCGAATTTGTTCTTCTTTTACAGCTTTTAATCTTACATTTTCAAGCCTAAAATCATATATATACTAAATATTAATCCTAGATTCAATTATATTATACATTTTCTAATTAAATCTCAAGTTAAACTAGCTTTAATTTCATGAAAATTACTAAATTCGAGATTATGTCTTCAAAATCGAAAAATATAAAAACTTAAACATAAATTCTTACCTTAAACTCGTACGAAATCACGCATATAATAGTAAATTGTTGTAGTATTCTTCGAGATCTTGCCGATGATGTATAAATCTTGATAATCCGACAGTCGGTTGGAAGAAATCTTAGAGAGAGAGTAGAGAGAGAAATCTAGAGAAAGAGAGTAGAGAAAGAGTCAAAAATTTGATTTTATGATCTCAATTTCCGTTTATATACTTCAACTAGTTATATTTTCTACTTAACTCACTATTACTTTTGTATCTTATATCTCTCTTATTTAATTATCTTTAATAATTTATTAATTCATAATTTAAATATTTATATAATTTAATTAAATATTTCAAAACTTAATTAAGTTATAATTCAAATAATGTAATAAAATTAAATTA
>JAANYP010002819.1:59531-88671 GCA_020465985.1 Centrapalus pauciflorus | reverse complement strand
AAACGACCTATTGGCACCCGAATCAAATAAAACTCGTGCAGGCATAGAATTAACTATGAACGTACCCGTGACGACCGCCGGATTTTCCCTTGCCTCCTCTGCAGTTATCTGGAAAGCACGAGCAGGTGCCCTTTGAGACTGACCCCGGCGGTTAACTGAACCACCACTCGAACCTCCAGACGAGCGTGTTGATGATGGGACAGCAGCCGTTGGAGCATTCTTTCTACAATTTCTGCTATAGTGACCCCACACCCCACACTTATAGCAAGCATCACCCTTTCTTGGGCAGTCATTCTGAAAATGTCCCAGCTCCCCACAGCAAAAACAAGCACGTCCGTTAGGGCATTTGCCAAAATGCTCCAGGTGACATTTGTTGCAGTATTGTGGTTCGGTGTTGATAGAGTATGCACGAGCACGACCGCGATCAGAAGAACCAGATGGTCGGCGAAAAGACTGCTGTGACGAGTATTGTGAAGACCGGGAAGATCCCGAGTATCCACCCTCCCTTTGGCGCTTCGGCGGTGACGGCTGTGTCGGATTGGTGGAAGCAGCAGCAGACCCAACAGAGTAGCCTGACATGATCAGAATCTGCTCTACATTTCTGGCAGCCTCAAGTAAGCCAGCAAATGTAGGGTAGCGGACGTTGCTCATAACCCTCCTTATTTCAATGTCAAGACCAGCCTCAAACCTGGTCACTTTCCTCTCTTCAGTGTCCACCTGATGAGGTGCGAACAGACTTAACCTCGTGAACTCCACAGCATATTGGGACACCGTCTTAGTCCCCTGTACCAGTGCCATGAACTTTGCTTCCAACCTCCGGCGCTCATCAACCGGACAGTACTGCTGAGTGAACAAATCCTTGAACTCAGCCCAAGTCATAACAGAAATCTTCTCCAATGTCAAAGCGTTCACCATGGCATTCCACCACATAATTGCGTCATTAGTGAACATAGCAGTAGCATAGCGAACCATGTCCTTCTCAGCACAGTCGCTGATTCGGAATGTTCGTTCAGTTGCTGTTATCCATTCCAGCGCGGCAACAACATCTCCTAGTCCATTAAACTCCACAGCCCCATTTCCTTTAAAGTCCTTAAAACGACAACCTCGGGGTTTGTTAGATGACCCAGTGTTGTCATCTTGTTCCTCATTGTTACCCCCTTCCTTCTCCTTGTTCTTTCTCTTTTCCTCTCTTCTTTTAGCATCGGCCTCATCTCGAGCCCGAAACTGTTCTTGAATCATTCGATTCTGCTCAGCCATCATGGCTAGCATCATCTCTCTGGCTTCCTCAGGTGTCATTCCTCCAGACATGTTCTGAAAATATAAACATATAACTTGTTTAGTATCATGTCATAAATTTAAAGACACCATTCATTTGTCCCGTATGATAGTCAATTTCTTATAATTACTAGATCATAACCTATCTTAGTTCAGATCATTACTTAGCATCACTACATATCATCACCTAATGTTTGAGATCAAGACCTCACGGACACTTGAATCTCAAACAACTGCTCTGATACCATCTCGTGTGACACCCTTGCCACAACAACCACCAATTACAATACACCCAGGATTAATCTCCAACATACAATAACATAATGATCTGATACCCTAAATTAAGTGCGGAAGCATTTTAAAACATAAATACGTAGTGCAACAAGTGTTAAACACCCTACGGTGCTATCAGGTACCAAGTCTAGGTCTACACACCCATACATTTATTACATTCATCCAGAATATATTACAACATTTGTCCCACAATATAATTACCGATTAAGTAGCAGATATCTTCCAAATCTTCCAAATCGACCTAACTAGAAGGTCCAGCAGTAGACTTCCCTTTTCCTGTAAAATAAAAATACAACAACTAAAACGTAAGCGAATGCTTAGTGAATACATAGATTGCGCACATTATAAATCTTTATGAAGCCCAAGAGTAACCCCGACGACAAACGTCGTATACTCTCTTCGTACACTAAGTACGGACCAGAGCCGCAGCCCCTTCGAGCCCAAGGCTCGGCATTTACACATACCATCTGAGACAAACGAACGATCGGGGATGACATACTGCCTACCGGACCTGGAGGGATCAGCTCCAGCGTCATATAGCGCAGTAACATCAGAGTAATCGATGCGACCCACCGGTCCATCACTAGATGCACAACAATCGAACGGACATGCAACAAGTAAGAATGTGCATCTAAATCTACGCAAGTTAGTAGAAATCCAACCAAACAAGTGAAACAACAGGTCTCAGCAGGCAAAGCTTAACATAAATCAGATATAATCATGCGAAATCTACTGTACTCACAGTGGGTGCGTATTATCTTTAAACCGATATTATTTCTCTTCGGGCTTTCAACCGGATTCCACCAAGTACCCCACTGTGTGTTAAACAACACCACAAGGGACCTGTTATATCAATTACAACAAATTCCTCATATCATTATCCGTTTAATTCATAAAAATCAAGTCTCGTAAGTTTTGCAACGTTTTCCCCCATTTCGGGTCTACATTCAAATTTAACCCATAACTAAGTTTGAAACCCATTTCATGTTCATATATTGACCTTTATATAACTCATGACATTTTATGTGTTGTTTATGAGTTTCATTCAAAATACACAAGTCTAGGGAGTAGTATTCTCAATTTTAGGCATTAAACTCAAATTTAATGGGTCAGATTCGAAATCAAGCATCAGATTCGAACCTTGTACATCAGATTCGAAACCCCCTTGTCAGATTCGAATACCCCTTCGAATCTAACATCAGATTCGAACACCACCTTAGAATCTGATGGTACACCTTCGAATCTAGCACCAAACTCGAGTCTGTTCTTACATTTCGACTCTGTTCTTGACATATTCGAGTCTGTTCATCATTTCAACTTAAATCCTTCATTTCTAAGGCCTAAAATCAGTGTTATATCATGTATGATGCATATATTCGATTCTACTATGCATATAGTATCATAATCCAGCAACATTTCAAGCAAAACAAACTTAAATTTGCATAAAATGATAGATTCGAGATTCCTGTTCTTCAAAACCAAAACCATAACTTAAAAGGTTCGATTCTTACCTCAATTCGTATGAAATCTGAAATCCGTTTGTAGATTGTTGTTGTACTCCTCGATATCTTTCTGATGACGTATAATTCTCGAAAATCCGACGGTCGGTTTGTGATTTATCTTAGAGAGATGTAGAGAGAGAATTCTAGAGAGAGAGTCTAGAGAGAGAGAGAGATGGTGAAAATGAAGCCCTTTTGCTCTTTTATTCCAATTTTCACCATTTTGCACATTTCTCCCCTCGACTTAACCGGTTCCATAAAATACTGATTTAATCTTAGAATTATCATAATTAACTTTTAATATTCATAATATTCCATAAAATGATTCCGTGTTCAAATTTCTCTTAAAATAGCAACAAACTTCTAAATAACCCAAATACATAATAATTGCTTAAATTTTAACTTAAATACATAACTTTCCACCTAATTAATCAAAATACATCAAAAATAAGTCCGAGGATGTTACATTAGTTCTCGATATTTACTCATATATCTTTTGATTTCTGGCCATTTGACATTGCATGTGAAAGCGATGAAGAATTGTGCCAAAGCATCCAAATAATGACTGTACATGTATCGTGGGCCTCCGGTAAATGATGCAGGGCAAAATTACTCTTGTACCAACATCAGATCCATCACGATCACCTCTAGCAATTGCATCATACAAACCTGACAAATATTCATTCTAATGTCATGTTTTTTGTTCCGGATATAGTCCAATCTTATTAGTTCTATGCTACAATATGCATTAACCACATACTGTCGGAACAGTCTTCCTCCTCTCGCCAGCAAGCCATAAAGATTGAATCGATCATGTAACATGTAAGCATAATACATGTTCATTGTTAACCATCTATTCCTTGTAGAATGGCTTCTACTTGAGTTGTTTAATTTTAAGGATGGATGAACGCCAGGTTGGCCATAGATGAAAAGCAAAGGAAACTGTAGCGACATGCCATGTATAACTGATGAAGCTTATTAGTTCTCTGAGGCATGCCATCTTTTGCTTCAACAATTACATCATAATCATTTTGGGTTTTCTGGCTGTTTACAAAAACAATTGCGCCAAGCGTTTCAGAAGTTGGGGCTTCATAGCCTCGGATACCACTTGAACTATATAATCCTAATTTTAAATTCAGATAAATCTGTCTCTTTGCATTTATCTATGGCTATCCTATATAATTTAACGACCTCATTATGCTCATCAAGGAAACAAATTAATGTTTGAACAATCTGAGAGCTCAAATTGTTACCATCATGTTCGCTAAAGTGAGACATTCTATTGTTAACCTCATTTTGTGAGTCATATATGTATAGTTGCAGGAACCGTGGAGGATCTCCTTCAACTAGGCATAACGTGTCAATCCAATGGTAGATTTGGCCAGAAATTTTAAATACATAGGGACCTCTTCTGGTATTTATGGATTCATCAACATGAGTACCAAATGAAGTCATACTAAACATGTTGTATGACCGTATGTTATCTAAGAAATGTTTATCTTTAAACAAATCTTTAATAAAATCAGGAGGTTCTCGCTCAGTCTGTAACACAACTTGTCCTCCTGCACAACAGTGATGGTATCGAATCTTACTATCTTTGAAACGTGTCTTTAATCGTTCTTCAAACCAAAATATTGCATTGCAATATTCACATGTTTCATTACAATCACCCAGGTCAATATAGTTGTGTGATAAGCCTGCATAAAATAATACCAAAAGAAAGTAAAATACCATCATTAAGAATATACATAGGACAAAGTTGGTTATTTAAGAAACTATTACAAACACATACGACATAATGTTCATATTGAGATGTAGATTGAAATACATACTAAAGTTTAAGATGATCACACACACACATATGTATGTTTATATATATATATATATATATATATATATAGACTGAGGTTCAATTGAGATTTTTTATGCACCAGGGAACCTCAAATAACTTTTATACACCGAATAATGTAGTAAGGGTGCATTAAGGGCATTTGTGGAATATTGAATTAATAAGAATTATATAATTAATTAAATTAGATTATATTAAATTAAATTAGGATACTACTCTTAACAATAAACAACATTCCTTTTTTTCCACTCCCCCTTTTTCTCTCCCTCACCCCACTTTTTCTCCCTCCACCACCGACCTCTCTCCCTCGATCTCCCTTTCCCTTGGATTTCCGGCCGCCATCTCCCATCCTCTCTCTTTCTCGGCTTGCAAGACCACACTACCATCGTCGCATGCATCGTTAACCACCATCGTCGGCAACCACCATGCCTCTATCCATCTCCCTCGACAACCACCCCACAGTCGCATGTCGTCGCCATGATGATGAACAACGATGACGATGATCGATGAACAGACGATAATGAACGATGAATGGGCATGATGAACAACGATAATGAACGATGAACGATAATCTTTGCTATGCATATATTGATGAACGATGAATGAAGAATATGAACGACGAACACGATGCATAGATGAATTTGTGTATTTTTTTTTGTTAAATGCGTCTTTTTTTAACACGATGGATAGATGAACACGATTAACGATGAAATGCATCGATCTCCATCATCTTTTTTGAATTTGTGTAATTTTTGTTAAATTTGGAAGTGTATCAATTGAATTTATTTAGCATTTATTATTTGATTATTTGTTGAAATATTAAATTTAATACGGTATGCACATTCTCCAAAATGCTCTTCCTTGTTTGTTCCTGCAATGCACGGATGCATAAAATTGTTCAACTATTTATCATTTTGACACTAATCTAATCCATACAATTTTTTGATCTAATGGATGATATAGGTTCTTTTGTACCTCGATGCGTAAAAGTTTTCAATTGAACCTCCATATATATATATATATATATATATATATATATATATATATATATATATATATATATATATATATATATATATATATATATATATATATATATATAATATGATTCGAGAGAGTACCACCTATTATGCAGCGCACCAGAAGATATCACCTTTAAAAAAACTTTTTTTAGAATTTTTTTTTCATAAACATGTTTCAATTAACATTATGAAGATCATATGTAAATTTCATATGCATTCACATCTCCTAGCTACTAAAAAATGACGTGAACACACACTTATATAATTTTGAATGTATGTGAATGTGCAATTTATGTGATGCGTATTTTCATGCACTTAGCGTGTTCAGATTTGCGTGAAATTCACATATAATCTGTGTAATGTTAATTAAAACATGTTCATAAAAAATTTCAAAAAAATTACTTTTAAGGTTGGTACCTTCTGGTGCGCTGCATAATGGGTGGTACTCAATTGAATATATATATATATATATATATATATATATATATATATATATATATATATATATATATATATATATGTATGTATGTATCCTTGATTTATGATATGAAAAGAGCTGCAGAACTCATAATGAGTCAAGTTAATTAGTAATTTAAAAATATACATTATTAAAAAATTAAATTTATATCACGTTTGATTCTTTTAAACTTTTATGATTGTTGCAAAAAGTGTAGGTATACATCAACAATGACATAATCAATAGAAGCAACAGTCGCAATCTTTTAAATATCATAAACAAACCAATTAACTGGTATGCATATAATATACACTATTCTTGGTTTTATATGGAAAAAAAATAGCAAAGGATTAGGTCCAATATATTTTAATAAAATATTGATTGATGTGTACAAGTTAGAATGAAATAATCTACTGGAAGGGTGCTGCACCAGCAGCTTTCAAGGGACCGAAACTCCGATTAAAAGATTGTAACATATTTTGTTTGTACCTGTAATCTTTGATCTCGGGTAAAACACTATCGTAATCCCTACCAAGGACACTAATGTCAATTGGCCTATAACAATGATAGTAATTCTCGTTTTACACTGTTGTAGACAACATAGTCAGACAACTCTCTTAAGCTCAGACTGCACACCGGCTCTAATTTCATTGTATATATATGGATGGGTCTCAAATGTCAATGTGATAGACATATGTCTCGGTTGGGTCTCATGATGATTCAGGACAAAAGTAAGAACCAAGACATGTAAAAATCATCATGCAGCAACAAAACACATAATGAAAAAACACACATGGTAATAAGTGAATGGAAACATTATTAACATTATGGTCATGGAATAGTGAAGTTTATGTGTAATAAAACATAGTGAATGAAATAACGCCTAAATTCATATTTCAAGGACAATATATCTCATGTAATGAAAATAAGTTTGTCTATTATCATCAAAAGAACATAAAGACGTCTAAAAGTATGGAAAGAATAAATAAGATGCTAAAAAAATAGGCATAAGTCGCAAGAAACTAAAGTACCTGTGTATTGATTACTTTCAGTTTGAAATTGATCTGATTGTTGCCCTTCAACACCCTCAGATCTCTCTAATCCATCATTTGGATTTTCAATCAATCGAGATGTAGATCGTCCAATAGATGTATGAACAACATCTGTTTCTAATCCATCACCTACCTTAGTCTTCTTTGTCCTTTGTGTGATATGTACCAAAGATGATTCAAGGCTTTCATCCTCACAGGTTAAGTGCTCAACAATAAATTCAGACATAGAAGAATGACTATCATTTTTTCTTTTATCATTCACTTTTGGTGCAATAGTGATTAAAGACTAAGCATGAAGCAACATTTTATGATCATCAATTTATAAAGAAACATTAGTGATAAATAAATCATTTTAAATTGTATGATAGATGACCAATTAAAAACTATGTTAGTAGAACACATAGAACATGTCAGATAACTATACATAGGTAACAATAATGACAAGATTACCTTTAGTACAACACGATAGCTTTATATGAGGCAAGTAAGTTACAGAACTTGAAAGACAGCCTATAACATTCACATAGAAAATGACTGTAACATTGAAATAGGTGATTTAAAAGATAATGAGAAATCATTAAATAGTAACGCAAATAAAATCATTAGTTTAATATGATTACCTTTTCTGTGTTTTTTAATTTGATAAGCCTACAGTTTTTGCACAATAGTGTCTACTTTTGCTATAATTGTAGTCATTTATTTCAAAGCCTAGTGTTCATCCAAAAAACCTGATTATGGATTTGGATAATAGTTTTAAGGTAATGCTATTTGGAGTTTGCAGTGATACTGTATTGGTGGCTGTTAATACAACAAATGATCGATAATTCCTATTAGGGATGCATTTGGTTTTAAGTGCTACTATTGAGATGGTATTATTTTTTAGCAAAATAGTTTGACAAAGAACAAATTACAAATAAGTATGTCAGCAAAATATATATGGTGACACTAAATATCAAAAAATAAGTTGTTAGCTAAATAATTGGTTCACAGATTACAATCTGACACATATAAACATCATTTTATTTTGTTTCTTTAACCATACATTCGTATAATTGTATGCTCAATTATGGGAATGATTTACATACTTAATTGATATTCTATTTCACAGATTAATGTATATTTTATATACAAATTGATGAAATTCTTGAAGCCTTTGTTTTGACATGGAAACGATGATCTTTATGGAATTCATAACTTTATATGTTTTTGTTTTCGTTGAAGTTTTCTTTATATGTGTCAATAGCACTTGCAATTCATAAATTTTTTTAATAGATGTAATGCCTCTATTAGATGATGTTTTTACGGAATAACATCATACAAATTGTTGGGAGGTAATATCGTCTTTTAGATGCATTACATCTTTTAGAAGTTTTGTGAATTGCAAGTGTTAATGTGTTAGTGCCACATATAATGAAAACTTCAATCTGTATGTAAAACATGTGTCTCAATTAAGTTTATAAAGACTAAAATGCATGCAATTTTTGCTTGTGTCATCACAAAATTTCAAGAGTATGAATGCAATTGCAACTTTTAATGCACCTCTTACATCATCCATAATAAAATATAATGAGACTTCTATTGAGCCAAAAATTTATAATAGTATATATAATGGGTTTCTACTTCTCCAAGTTTTGCACAGATATCGACATGTCGCTAGAATTCTTAAATATACAGTCAATTTAACCATCATTACCTCTTTCGAGAAAAAGAAACTAATGAATAGATTAAAGACTAACATGTAGGATATCAAACAAAGGACTTAAAGTTTATGTAGATAAACGATGATATTACTTTAGTCATTGTTTAGAACAATGCCCTTCCCCATGCATGCGAATATATCTTTAACAATCCATGGCAACCTCATTTATATTGAGACCTTAGGTTAGTAGAATATCACAGTTCAAGGCCTCAAAAACTTTTAGTTCCTTTCACATTCTACAATGTCATAAATTACCATCTTGATACAGGAAGGGATGCAAAGTGTTTTTTAGGGTCAGTTTTCTAAGCTCATAATACCAGGAGCAATTCATAGATGCGCAGAGTCAACAACCATTGTTGTAGTCTTTCTAGATTTAATCATGTAATTTTTTCCGTTACTCAAAATGGACAATAATTGAACAAATGATATTCATTGAAACCAAAAGATGTATGTTCTGTGAAGAACACAAATCAAAACTGTTGCTTAAGAATCATTTTTTTAGTTTAGCTTTCTATGATTTGTGTGTTATACACAATATGTCTTCATTTAACTCCTTTACACTTATCTTATTATAGCTAATTTTGTTCTTAACAATTTTTTCCAGGTTTACAATGTTCTGCTCACTTCAATTCAGACACCGTCTACAATAAGGTCTATATGTTGTAAATTTGTATAATTTTATGTTATTCATGTTTTTTTTCTGTTTCTAATATATGCATAACGATACCAGGACATTCATTTGACCCCTACCAAACAAATATATATAGGTCGAAACTAGGGGTGAGCTCGGTGAACCGGTACCGATCCCGAAAATACCGAAACCGAATAATTAGTTTTGAAAGAACCGAATACCGAACCGTATAATTTTATACGGTGTCGGTTCGGTCCCGAATACCGAATTTTAGCTAATTTAAAAACCGAATACCGAACCGAGAGTACCGAATACCGAATTTTAGCTAATTTAAAAACCGAATACCGAACCGAATATATTAATTCGGTACCGGTCGGTACCGGTACCGGTTCGGTACCGATTCGGGTTCGGGAAATGGTACCCGTCGCTCACCCCTAGTCGAAACCACAAAGGACCTTTACGTGAGGCATACATTGACCTAGCGGAAACCACAAAGGACCTTTGCATACATTGACCTAGCAGAAACCACAAAGTACCTTTTACATGAGAAATTAAAACAACAAATGCAACACAGGAACACACATCGTTCAAAAAATCAACATTCTTAAAACTAAGTAAGTGAGTTCTAACTACTAGAAATATGATTTAGGAAATGATAACTGCAAATAATCTATAACATTAACAGAATGACGTACTCTACATTGGACAAACACTAAAATCCAAAGCTAACATGCAATACTAATAGGAAAAAAAGCTAGCTTATTATAAAACAACACTCAGAAGATGAAAAAGAACAATAATAGTAAAACAGGGGAAAACTATATGACTTACTTTAGGCCGACAAACACTAAACTTCCAAAGCCTGCAATAGTATCAAAGACAAAAAGTTACTTTATAAAAGATCACCCAAAACACGAAAAAACATCTCAAATAAAAAGACGATGAAACCAAAAAAATAAAGTTGTTTCAGTTTACCTTTTTCTGCATTTTCTTTTTGCGTGTACAGATATTACATTTGTTGATTAAATTTGTATTGTTATTCTTTAATGACATAACTATTAAATGCATCATCATATCCTTCTAGTTTGTAAAAGCTTTATCGTCTAAACTCCAGATGGATAACAATTGACATTTTCATGTTCGCAATGTTTAGTTGGTGGCTGTTAATACAAGATAGGACCAGTTATTCCTATTGAGGATGCATTTGGTTTTAAGTGCTACTATTGAGATGATATTATTTTTAGCAAAATAGTTCGAGAGAGAACAAATTACACCCATTTGTATAATTGTATGCTCAATTATGGGAATGATTTACATACTTAATTAATATTCTATTTCACAGGTTAATGTATATTTTATATACAAATTGATGAAATTCTTGAAGCCTTTGTTTTGACAGGGAAGCGATGATCTTTAAGGAATTCATAACTTTATATGTTTTTGTTACTGTTGAAGTTTTCATTATATGTGTCAATAGCACTTGCAATTCATAAATTTTTTATTAAATGTATTTGCCTCTATTAGATGATGTTTTTACGAAATAACATCATACAAATTGTTGGGTGGTAACATCGACTTTTAGATGCATTAAATCTTTTAGAAGTTTTGTGAATTGCAAGTGTTAATGTGTTAGTGCCACATATAATGAAAACTTTAATCTGTATGTAAAACATGTGGCTCAATTAAGTTTATAAAGACTAAAATGCATGCAATTTTTGCTTGTGTCATCACAAAATTTCAAGAGTATGAATGCAGCTGCAACTTTTAATGCACCTGTTACAACATCCATAATAAAATATAATGACACTTCCATTGAACCAAATATTTATAATAGTAGATATAATGGGTTTCTACTTCTCCAAGTTTTGCACAAATATCGACATGTCGCTAGAATTCTTAAATATACAGTCAATTTAACCATCATTACCTCTTTCGAGAAAAAGAAACTTATGAATAGATTAAAGACTAACATGTAGGATATCAAACAAAGGACTTAAAGTTTATGTAGATAAACGATGATATTACTTTAGTCATTGTTTAGAACAATGCCCTTCCCCATGCATGCGAATATATCTTTAACAATCCATGGCAACCTCATTTATATTGAGACCTTAGGTTAGTAGAATATCACAGTTCAAGGCCTCAAAAACTTTTAGTACCTTTCACATTCTACAATGTCATAAATTACCATCTTGATACAGGAAGGGATGCAAAGTGTTTTTTAGGGTCAGTTTTCTAAGCTCAAAATACCAGGAGCAGTTCATAGATGCGCAGAGTCAACAACCATTGTTGTAGTCTTTCTAGGTTTAATCATGTAATTTTTCCCGTTCCTAAAAATGGACAATAATTGAACAAATGATATTCATTGAAACCAAAAGATGTATGTTCTGTGAAGAACACAAATCAAAACTGTTGCTTAAGAATCATTTTTTTAGTTTAGCTTTCTATGATTTTGTGTGTTATACACATTATGTCTTCCTTTAACTCCTTTACGCTTATCTTATTATAGCTAATTTTGTTCTTAACAATTTTTTCCAGGTTTACAATGTTCTGCTCACTTCAATTAGGGGAAAACTATATGACTTACATTAGGCCGACAAACACTAAACTTCCAAAGATAACCTGAAATAGTATCAAGGACAAAAGTTACTTTATAAAACATCACCCAAAACACGGAAAAACATCTCAAAGAAAAAGACAATGAAACCAAAAAAATAAATAACATGGTAAAATTGGAATATGTGTTGCAATAGGGAAAAAGAGCATTTTTCTTATGTGTTTTGGTGTTGGTTCAGTAGGAAAAAAAACAAAATTTGGTTGTCAAAACAAAGATATATTGGGAGCAAAAGAACTCTCCAACAAAAAGAAAATATACATGAATGAAAACACAAGAAACATCATATGTGTAAAACATGATAAATGAGAAAGTAAAAAAGAGCATTATTTGGTTGTTAAAGCAAATATAACAGGTTGGGGGTAGAATGAGGGTGTAATAAAAAGTAAATACACATAAATGGAAACACTTTAGACATCATGTATATAATCAATCATCAATAAATCATTGATTTGTAAGAATGATAATTTGTGCTATATTATTCGATTAATGGAGGGTTTCAAGAAACATGTGAGATTCCAACATGAAAATTTTTGCAATTTTATGGGTTGGAGCTACTATATGTAGAAGGGTCAACCAATCAGACAGATAATCTTGTTTCCTTGTGCTCATGAGGGTATCATGTTAGGATAGCTTGGCCAAGGTCCTTCAGCACCCTGGGACTTTGGGTTGATTCCTAGAGGCAAGCGCAAGGGCAGTTTATCTTTCAATACACGCACACAGTAGTGGCTGGCAGTCCGAACTAAACCCTCTTCTTTGGATCTCTATGTATGTGGTAGATAAATTGAAACTCCAGATAGTGCTTAAGAGGACCCTAAGTGGACACATTGATGATGAAAAAGGAGCTTATTTTAAATAAAGGTTATTGGGGATGGTAATCAGATGTTTTGATATTTGTCATACCATCATATTGATGTTGCTTAAAGGCTGCTTATAGGCAATGATTATATGTTTGAATACTTACTGTGTTAGTCCTCCACGTAACCTGAAGTGAAGAGTTTTATGTGAGGTTAGGTTTGGTTTTAGTGTATCCTGTTGGTGTACACACACCCTCACAATTTAAGTATTTAACCTACATAGTTTGGTTATATGAGGATCAAAGTGCTACTGACAACAAAAACTTTGTCAAGTACCTAAACCTTAGCTTTATATATGGGTAAACTGTTTACAAACCCTAAGACAACCCAATAATGTCTCTTGTGTATGGGTAATAATTAATATAATTACCTATGTAGTTTTATGGTGTCAGAAAAGATCGTATACATCCGTTTAACGAAATTTCCCATTTAGAATGATGCATAGAAGCACAGGAGCATGAAACAGAAATTAGTATATTTATCCTTGAATCATACAACCTGGTTAAGTGTATGGTTTTGCTGCTCAAGGAAAGTGTATAACATATAATGGCATGAACATGTTGGAAAGATGTCAAATGATTCCAAATATAAGCTTTCATAACACTGCTTCTTGTTTCTTCATATGTTGTCAGCTGTTTCAGTTTACCTTTTTCTGCATTTTCTTTTTTGTGTGTACAAATATTACATTTGTTGATTAAATTTGTATTGTTATTCTTTAATGACATAACTATTAAATGCATCATCATATCCTTCTAGTTTGTAAAAGCTTCATCGTCTAAACTCCTAATGGATAACAATTGCCATTTTCATGTTCGCAGTGATACTCTGTTGGTGGCTGTTAATACAACATAGGACCAGTTATTCCTATTGGGGATGCATTTGGTTTTAAGTGCTACTATTGAGATGATATTAATCATGTAATTTTTTCCGGTTCCTCAAAATGTACAATAATTGAACAAATGATATTCATTGAAACCAAAAGATGTATGTTCTGTGAAGAACACAAATCAAAACTGTTGCTTAAGAATCATCTTTTTAGTTTTTTTTTTATGATTTTGTGTGTTATTCGTGTTATGTCTTCCTTTAACTCCTTTACACTTATCTTATCATAGCTAATTTTGTTCTTAACAATTTTTCCCAGGTTTATAATGGTCTGTTCACTTCCATTCAGACACCATCTACACTAAGGTCTATATGTTGTAATTTTGTATAAATTTATGTTATTCATGTTTTTTCAGTTTCTAATATATGCATCACTATACCAGGACATTCATTTGACCGCTACCAAACAAATATATATAGGTCGAAACCACAAAGGACCTTTTACATGAGGCATACATTGACCTAGCAGAAACCACAAAGGACCTTTTACATGAGGCATACATTGACCTAGCAAAAACCACAAAGGACCTTTTACATGACAAATGAAAACAACAAATGCAATACAGGAACACACATCGTTCAAAAAATCAACATTATTAAAACTAAATAAGCGATTTCTAACTACAGGAAATATGATTTAGGAAATGATTACTGTAAAATAATCTATAACATTAACAGAATGACTTACTCTACATTGGACGAACACTAAATTTCCAAAGCAAACATGCAATACTAATAGGAAAAAAAGATAGATTATTATAAAACAACACCCAGAAGATGAAAAAGGAACAATAATAGAAAAACAGGAGAAAATCATATGACTTACTTTAGGACGACAAACACTTAACTTCCAAAGATAACCTGCAATAGTATCAAGGACAAAAAGTTACTTTATAAAACATCACCCAAAACATGAAAAAACAACTCAAAGAAAAAGACAATGAAACCAAAAAAATAAATAGCATGGAAAAATTAGAATATTGGTTGCAATAGGGAAAAAATGGGCATTTTTCTTATGTCATCTGTGAGTAGAAAAAAAACAAAATTTGGTTGTCAAAACAAAGATATATTGGGAGCAAAAGAACTCTTAAATAAAAAGAAAATATACATGAATGAAAACACAAGAAACATCATATGTGTAAAACATGAAAAATGAGAAAGAAAAAAGAGCATGATTTGGTTGTCAAAACAAATCTTAGCTTGGGAGTAGAATGACGGTGTAGTAAAAAGTAAATACATATAAATGGAAACACATTAGACATTATGTGTATGATCATAAGAACAATAGTAAATACTATTTGTATACCTGAAATATTCAATGAAAGAGCAATGGTAGTGTATTAAAGGGCAGAAACGTGGAAAATGAGAAGAAAATGGAAGTAAGAAGAAGCATATATTAAGATGGATTAAAAAGAAAAGACAAGTAATGATAAGAGATTGGCAGAAAGCAGATAATTAATTACTCTGCAGTAAGCAAATAAAATTACTATACTGCCCCAGTAAAAATCTGGAGAATTCATATGGCAGGGCAAAAAACATGATTATAATATATAATTTAATTCCTATTCATATTCCTATTTCTATCTCTAAGATTTGTCATTCCAAAATATAAGTCTAATTAATAAGGAAAAAAAATCAAATAAACACCTTTTTGTCTTAATTAAATATTAATAGAATATTTAATTTTTATGATATTTACATGAGTGGATCTGCCATCTGAACTACTCTCTTTTGACTCAAAATTTTATTTTAATTCTCTCAAAAAATAATATCGATTTTTTAAAGCAAGTTATTTTAGTTAATTTGAATCATTTCCTTATGAGCCCAAAGTTACAAAGTGAAGTTTGTTGATCGAGTTTCATAAGATTATATATTGATTAGAAGTTTAAACACTTTTGAACAATGAAACCAAAGGGCATGCCTATAATATAAAATTTATGGAGTATGCATATAGTAAAATAAATTCAGAATTCATTCATCTTAATAATAAACTATAAAACTCATCTAGCTGACAATCCAAACAACTGAAATTAGGGAAAAAAGCATCAAAGAGAACAAAAAGATCAAAATTTAACACAAAAGAATGGATTCAATACCTTAACTTTACATTCCCGTGCAACAATCCTTAAACCAATGACTTGAGCAATCCTTCAATTGATAGTTAGGTGAAGGCAAATCAATTCCACAAAGAGAAGAACTGCAAAAGAATAAGAAACTGAATAGAGGAATGAAGAAGGAGAAAGCAATGGGCATAAAAACAAAAACAAAATACACCAGCAATTACTTAACATACCTAAATGGAAAACCAGAAGAGAAGACCAGACGCTGCTCTGGGAAGCATTCCTTTCCAGCCCTAATTTTCGACCTCTCATCTGCCCAATTCTACCTTTTTTTAGAGTGGCAATTGGAACCCTAATTGTCAATTTCACCTGATTAGATGTCGATGCATACCCTTATAAGCCCTAATTCTCAATTTCACGTGATATACAATTGTTCCTTTTGAGAGCTTGAACTGATTTGTTCCTGGAAGAAGAAGAGAACACATGATTTCAAGTAATCGAATTTGTTCCTTAAGGGATTGTAGGTTGCGAAAAAGAAGAACAGGTTGGTTGCACGAAGAGGAAGAAGCAGCAAAATAAGAACAGGTTGCTTGCAGGAAGAGGAAGAACTAATCGGAGCTTGTTCCTTGAGGGATTGTAGGTTGCCAAAAAGAAGAACCAGTTGCAGGAAGATGAAGTAGCAGCAAAAAGAAGACGGGAAGAGGAAGAAGCTGGAGAAAAGGCAAAAGGAGTTTTTTTTAAAACGACGACGTAAGGTCCAAAACGGTGCGTTTTGGAATGACAAATGTAAGAGATAGGAATAACTTTAATCTCAGCACATGGTACCAATGTAGTTTGTATTAAAGGTTTATATATAAATCTGTGGGTGGGTTCAATGGAAAACCTATATGCATCGAAAAACTCGGGAACCACTTTATAGCCATCGGATCAGGTTATGCATCACGCAGAAAGTCGATGTATCACGCGGGAATTTGTGTTGCATTTGTGGTGGTGCATGGAGGTTTTCCAAGATTTTCCGATGCATGTTTGTTTTTCATTGAACCCCCCTCTATAAATCTCTGTGTGTGTGAAGAAAATTCTAACATTATGCTATTATGTACAAAGGTCTTACTGAAGCTCTTAAGGATTTCTTGCCAATAGCAGAACGCAGAACACAGACAATGTGCAAGGAGAATTTATGCCAACTTTAGGAAAAAAAAATTGCTGATGTCCAATTCAGAACCTTTTTCAGGCAGTTTCAAAGACATCTTATCAGTAACAATATGAATAATTTGTGTAACAATTAAAAGATGATTATCATGGACTTGTAGGAAAGTCACATTCTTCTTGGTCAAGAGCATTTTTTGAAACAGGTAGAGCATATGATGCAGTTAGAGATGTACAAAATCGAGTTTGACCGGTTTTGGTTCATGTTTGAAAATCGGATCGATTTTGGTCAAAGTTTAAAAACTGGTTGAGGTTGGAAACAAGTTTGGGGAGAGAAAAACTCAAACCTAACCTAACCAGTTGGGATAGTGTTGTAACGGGTCTGGGTTGAAAACACCAGAAAAACCGGTTTGGACCAGGTTTTGTATTTATTAAAAAAAACTTTTTCAAAGATTTTCAAACACTTTTTTTAACTAAAAAATTATTTAAACATTTTATTTTACTAAAAACTTATTCAAAACTAAAAAGTTCAAAATTTATTAAATAAACTAATTCAAACATAAACTTACTAAAAACTTCAAATTTTATTATGTAAAAACATCAAACTTATTTTTTTTATTAATTACTAAAAACTTTGTAATCAAATATAATTCGTATTCAAACGTAAACATACTAAAAACTTTAAATTTTATTACAAAAATAAACATAATATTTAAACGTAAACATGATATTCAAACCTAAACTTATTATACATAAAACTTAATTCGTATTTCCAATATCTTCAATATTCATCTATATCATCTTCGGAGCTAGCCTCGCGGCTCTCGCACGTAGCTTTGTTGAGAGCAATTTCTTCATTGGAAAGAGAGATTGTAAAGCCTTCTTCCACTTCGATATCATGTATTAGTTGTTCAATATCTAGTTCACCTTCAAGACTTGATTTGTCTAGTATACGTTCGGTCGCGTCTAAAAAATTCTTCAAGCTTCTACACATCACCAATGATGTCGGTGTGAGTCTTGTTCTTCATATAGATAATACCCTACCACTAGTAGAAAAACGGATTCCAAAACTATCGTAGAATCTTGGACGGTTAGTAAATCTGGGGCATGACATTTAGAACCAGAAATTGAGATTCCCTTCATTGCCAACAAGCCAAAATATCAAATTGTGTAAATTGTTGGGGTCCCATAGTAGCCAAAAAAATCGGTTCCCGTATATCTCCTAAATTTGCTAGTTGATGGTCTGTCACCCTCACCCTCACCCTCACCCTCACCTTCACCCCTAGCCCGTTTATTGTTTTATTGTCTTAAACTATTATATACGTTCATCATCGGATCCATGCTATAATAAGTAAAATACGATGACGAATCCGAATTTGAAGAAGCATTTGTTGAACCATATTTGTTAAAATAATCTTCAAATGAATCTTTGAAACATTTGTTAAAATTTACTTTTGTATTTCCCGCAAACATTACATATATCGTCTTCCGCAATCAAATCCAAATCAATAGAAATTTTATTGATAATTAGTTCTATCCCGTTACGTTCAAACGTGGGTTCAATGCGACGACACAAGTAATAACCGGTGACATTTCTTTAAAATATTTTTTTAATTTTTCTTTCATGGACGCAACCATATTTTTATCGAATCCACTCATTAGTTCGAATGCGCCTAATTTTGAACACATTAAAAAAAATTGATTAAGTATCAAATGACTCGTGTGATAATAAACACCGGATAATAAATTGTTGCATTTTTATAACTTTGAGCAATTCGGTTTTTTTGTTTAATAACATCTCAATTTTGAACAGAAAATGGTGTAGCTTGTCCGGTAGTGGCAATGTCATCATGAAAAATTTGTAAAATATCTATGTGGTGTAAACCACATAAAAATATTTTATAAGACGAATCCAACTTGTAAGAACATTTCAATTAAGGGTTAAAAAAAATGAAATCTGTGTTCTTACACAAATTTATATATTTTCTATATATTGTTTTACCCGAACAAAATATATACTGTAACATAGTTTTAAAAACATTTTTTTTATCCAACTAATTTCAGGTAATGCTAATCCGTCTCACATAACCAAATTTATTATGTGTGCAACACATGGACTATGATAAAAAAAAACACCATTCAAAGGTGGTTGATAATTTAGTCCCTAGTTTTTTTACGGCATTAGTATTATTACTCGCGTTATCAGATAATATTGAAAAACTTTCTTGTAGTTTAAAATTATTTATTACATATCGTAACATTAAAAATAAATTTTGACCAGTGTGAGGATACTCGAAGTTTCCAAAAGCAATCGTACGCTTCATCATTTGCCATGTCACGGGATCAACCCAATGTGCGGTAACAATAAGGCACGAACTAGGAAAACCAAACATCGGTTGTTAAGTTTACACTTGTATTTAGGTTTTCAAACCTTTTTGTAGTTCTATTCTAGCATTTTTCCATATTTTAATACAATCACGTTTAAGAGTAGCACGACTTACTTGATTATATCGCGACTGAAGAGTGTTTTGAATCACCTTAGTTAATCGCAGGTTATCAAAGTGATTGAACGATAAAAGTGATTGAACGATAAACCTTCTTGAATCACAAAGTATGCAACTTCTAGATGACACCCGCTCCGTCGATGCAAAAATAGTCACATCTCGTGACATAGATGCTTGACCCTCTTCCGAAACAGATTTGAGTTCTTGGCAATATTTTTCGGTATACATCTTCGATATTGAGTTGGATTCGGTTATCAAAAAATGACCGCTACATTGCGCCTTCACGACCCAACCGACAACTTCACCATATTGTAATCACACCAAACTTTAGGGTTTCGGCTTGTTTCTAATACTTCAATAATCGTTGGTGCATTCGTAGAACCAATACCAGTGGAAGCTGTAAAACTTTAAGTTGCCATTTTTTCGAGCATTTTTAAAATTTTTGGTTTCAAGAACGCGTGATTTGAGAGAGTTTTAGTGTTGTGACTAAACCAAACTCAACATACATATTTATAGTAAGTTAGGGATGACAAAATGATAAAAAAACAAAAAAAAAAAGGTCACAAACGGCTACTTAAAAAAAATAGCCACAAATGGCTACTTAAAAAAACGCCTAGTTTTTTAGAAAATGTCCAAACTGGTGTCACAACCTGATCCGATCCAAACCGGGTATTTAATGGCTATATCCAAACTGGTTGCAAACCTATGAGTTTTCCGAAAACCGAAACCGGTTTGGTTTTTGTTTCTTTTTGGTTTCGTTTTTTTTTGGTACACGACTAGGTGTAGTTGAGAACGACATAAGTGAATGTTATAATGCATTGATGGTAAATGCAAAAAGGATATCATCAAAAGGAATAAGGACGTGTATTTGAATTATGAAGATGAGGATTAGAGCTAATCCCAATCCCCTCCCTTATATCCCATGGGCAAACCCCCCCACCCCCACCGTGAGATTTTTGGCTTCCTTCACACACACAAGTGACTTTCTTGTTTGATTCTTCGGTTTTGGAGATAAAATTCTGCACAGATCGATAACTAGCATCGACGCTCAATCGGTGTGATCACCGATGGACACAAAAGTGATCCTATTAGAGCTTTTCTTAATCATTAAAGGAGGTACATTTACTTTAATTGTAATATTCATATTTCACATCTACTTGATGGATACTGTGAGGATTTATTTGTTTAAAAGCTCATGTTGCATTCTTTTTGTTTGAAAACCCTAACAAAGCTAACAAAATCAATTTTGATTGTGAACCACCGTACCAGTTGAAGCATCAACTTTGATTTTGGGTTCACAAAGTATCAAATTTTTCCATCATCTATTCTTTGGTTCGGGTTCGATTTTGAAGCATCGGTATTGGGGTTGTGTCGGAGCATCAATTTGAGATTCTGGTTCCTTCCTTCTTGTTCGAAATGGTTATCGTGAAGAATGGTTATCGTGAAGAACACTAACAGGTGATAATTTGTGTATAAATTGAAAGTGCTGGCCATCTTTGTTTTTTTAAGAAGATCTTCGAATCTCTTATGTTTGCAAACTCGAAGACGCGGGAAGAGGTTTTATATGGAAGGGCGTTTGTTTTTTTTTCGTCTGCCAGCGTCTGCAAAGGTTTTCCCGCGTCTGCCCGCGTCGTCTGCCAGCATCTACAAAGGTCTTCCCGCGTCTGCGAAGACTGCAGACCTTTAGGCCATCTATTCTGACCGCAGATTTCTACAGCTAAGTCCGCAGACAATAGACATCAACCTCTTAAAAAACATTAGTGATCATTGTTCAAAAGAGTTATCTCAAACATAATAAATATAAAGATCAGATACATGCTTTGTACCAGTTTTGTTATTTTATCCTTAATATGCAAATCTGTTCTGCCTCTGATTTACATAATTGAAATTGGTAAATTGTATTAGTCTATTAGTTATTGAATTGTGAAATTAATATTACTAATGAATCAAGGATGTAACATTTATTCAAAACTTAAAAATATACTGTATCAGTCTTATATGATTAATTACGAAAAAAAAAACATATTATCAACTTTTTTCTATTTAAGGTAATATATAAATTTATATTTTTAATTAGGAGATTATACAAATTAAACACATTTATCTTGATAATATTATCATAATAGAATATTATTGTGTTGAAATTAAAATTTTTTCGTGGGGTCACCAAAACTTTTTTATATATCATTTGACTAGGCAACCTAACGTTGTACTTTATAAACATTACCGGTTATTTTTTCCATTAGTATAATCTCTAAATTAAAAAAGTTTGTTGTTACCTATATTAGAAAAAATATTATAGTATGTTATTTTTTTTTCCATAATTTGTCCTTTTTATATTCACAAATTACAAAACTAATAGTAATTTGTAGGTAATATTGGTCTATTGATCGACATACATCAAGTATTATGAATGTTTGATGTATATTTCAGTTTATTAAATTCAGATATTGAGTTAGGAAAGTTTATATGAATTATAGAACTCAAAATGAGTAAAGAATAAATAAAAAGGGATATTTAAAGATTGATCAATTATTTTATATATGATAATGATAATCTACGATGATATTTATAAACTTAAGTTATAAGTGTACAACTAGTACAAGGGGTGAAATTGTTATAAGAAAAATAATATGAGTTAAGGGGGTTGTTGTGTATTTAAACCGAACTCCAATACAAGGGTTGGAAGTATATGAACATGTCTATTCATATTACAAGAAGTCAAGAACCCACTCTCCCTCTCTCTAAGTTCCGCTCTCAATTCTCTCTCTCTCTCTCTCTCTAAAATCAAGATCACGATTTAGGGGTTGTTTGTTTAGTTCTTAATGAAATCATATATTAAGAAGTCATTCAAAGGTAAAATGACCTCTTAATGATTCCATGAAGAGGTAAACAAACATGGCCTTAGTTGGTTTCATTCTCTAAAAATCTGGAATCAAGTAGTTTGGAAGTAAACTATAAATACTATAATGATCGATTTGAGTTTGGAAGTCTAAATCATGGTATATACAAGCTTCGTACGAAGTTTCAGCGTCTGATCCAACCTCTAGGCGAGATTTCGATTCTTGACTATGTGTTTTAGTGCGTGTGTTCTTGAGTCGAGATGAACACAACTATAATATACGCATAAGAGTTAAATGTAGTGGCCAAAATCCTAAATGGATGTTTGGCAAATGCTACATAAGAGTCTTAAAGTGTAGATATGGCTTTGCATGCAATAAATTGGATGAAATTTTGTTAGAAATTGTGAACCGTATGAACTGCAAGTGTTGATTTTGGAATTTATGAATTTCGGAATACATGTATGTTCCGAAACCTTCCGAACATTTAGACCTTCATAACTATTGGGTTCTGAACCTTCGAAACATTTGAATACCTTCGGAACTATTGAAAAACTAAGTAAAAAATGCAACCTTCGGAATAATTGACCTTCGGAACTAGTGAACATTCAGAACTACTAAACCTTCGAAACTATTGAACCTTCAGAACTATTAGAATTCAAGTGTTCTTTTTGGAATTCTTTCAAACTTCGGAATAATATGGACTTGTACTTTCGAACTTTCCAAAGTTGCAAACTTTGGAACTACAAACTTTTGAAGTTCATTATTATAAAAGGATACTTGACATTAAAAATATGATAGTATATGGGGTTACATAATATTTGTGGTGTTATTTAGCACATTCGAAGTAAAGAAAAGCGGTTAAAGTTCAGCCTTGACAATTATAAAGATTTGGAATCGAAGAAAATACTACAGTGTTGTGTGAGAACCCAGGACATCCTTGTTAATCAAAAACCCTTGTGAGTAATAGATTACTACTTTTGCTTTTGTTGTCATTGCATTACTACATATATACATACATAATGGCTTGATCCTGTTGTTCATACATATTTATCGACACTCTAACATAATTTTATTATTATTGATGCACCATCATATTTGACATGTTATAAACATGTAGCTAGTGTTCTTTGAAAGTGCATCGTTTTGGTTACATGCTTTGGCATGATGATAGAATCATATTCCGATTTGACCTGGGCTGAGGTTTGACAGCATGCCATTGTCAGGATGACTAATCATCTCATACTCATTCCAACTAGGTTGTACATCCTCGATCGCTATAGTGGAACAACCATTGAGACTTACGTCTCGGGATCCGTGCTTCCCAACACAATGAACTCATTGGTATCCATGCTTCCTAGCATGATGACTACTTGTTATCCGTGCCCTCTGCTCGAAGGAGCAAACATTGCTCATTATTACACATTATTTTCATTACTCATTTATAGAATATGTAAACTGTTATCTCACTAAGCTTATAGCTTATCGTTGTTAATTAAATATTTTCAAGCAAAAGAAAGATCATTAATGGACATTCTTCTTAGGCAATTGCTCCTACACTGCTACACACATGAAGTCTACTAGAACTTTGGTAACTATGTTGGAGTTGTAGCTTTGGGATGGGAACTCTATGATGTTGTAATACATAATCAAGATGTAATAGTCATTAGTATCCTTGTAGACTTAATCTACTTTATGCTTTAGAGATTAACGTGATTTTAACTTTTCTGTATGTTTGGATCAGTAATTTTGCTGTCTTTAAAACGAGTTGTATGTATCCCGGGTGTTTAGTTATGATTATATGGAAGGATATTTCAATCATCAAAAGGAATAAGGACGGGTATTTGAATTAAGAAGACGAGGATTAGAGCTAATCCCAATCCCCTCCCCTGTATCCCATGGATGAGTATATGAATTCAGAGGGGGTTTTATGTTTAAATGCTCACGTTGCATTTTTTTTTTTTTTTTGTTTTGAAAACCGTAACAAACCCAACAAAATCAATTTCAACTAGTGTAATACCCGTGCGGTACACGGGACACAGAGTTTTTAATTGTATGTTTGTAACAAACTACAAAATTTGATCAACAATTATAACGCTTAAACCTGAGAATTGTAACTTTTAAATCCAAATAACATATATTAGACATAAAATTAAACATCACAAGAAACACTTAAATTTAATAAATTGTAACAACAAAACTTATACGATAAGTTAAACCATATTAATCTATTGAAACATTTCAATAGATTGACCATATTTTATAATTAGCAATATATTTTGGACCAAATTTAAAAGGTTTAATGCAATACAATATTAATGTTTTTTTGGATAACATTTAAATAATGTCATACTTACGTGCAAACTTGTGATTTATTGTAACGTGGATATCGTATCCACGTTACAATTGCACATCATTGTTCAAGTCGTAAAATATATTAAAAACACTTTTATTTATTGATTTTTATGCTATAAGTTTATAGTAAATGATGTTTTTATTGTAATACGATTTTCAGTAGTTTCCTAATTTATTCTGTGTATATATAAAAGGTTATAATAAATAGTAAATTCTTACATCAAAACCTTAGATGTGGATCAAAATAAAATGGTCACATTAATGTAATTATATCTATATATACAAAACTTTATGTATGCAAGAAGTTACAAAAGTAAACATTAATAAATTTTAAATGGTAAATGTTAGTAAGTTAAAAAAATTAAATTTAAGTTCATAAAGTAAAAAAAAATTATGGTTTTACAACGGCTAGAAATATGTGTACTTCAAAAAATATGATATATTTTTATGTATCGAAACTTAATCTTTTTTATATCAAAACATAAATAAAAAAACATGAGTTATAGAGATATATTTATAAGAGAATATTAAGAAAATAAAATTTAAGTATGTTTCAGTTTAAAGTTAAAAAGTTATGTGTCTAAATTCGTAACAAAAATAAATAATGATGTTATGTCAAAGCCTTTAATGATTTAAGAGGGATATAAAAAACATGATTTATTTATATGTATAGAACTCAATTTTGTTTGTTTCAAAAGGTTAATGAAAATAAATGGGTCACTACCATGTATTTATATTTAAATGAAACTATATATATTAACAAACTAATTACTATTTAATATAGATAATAATTTAAAATTAAATGGTCTTGTATGTAAATTCGTAAACATATGTTATATATTAGTTCAAAAATTAGAGGTGTTATGTGTAAAACGTTAACATATGAGCTTAAATGCGTAGACCAATTACCATAGTATTTAGACACTATTGGAATTTTGGTGTTTATTTGCACTAAACTTTGATAAAAATCGAAAATTTATTGAAAAACAATACCCATTAAATAAAACATGTTGAGTTGTTCACTATAAATTACATATGCACAATCCACTTCAACTTGATGTTCATCTTTTAAAAATTATTGTAATATTAGCTATAAAGTAATCACACACTCTCTTGGATAAAATATTTGAAAATTTAAATAATATGTTAAAATAACAAATTGTCTTCATAAATTCTGTAGCATTGCTAAAACCTATTAAAAATAATTTTTGGCGCACAACTCTTATTTGAAATAGAGGTCTGTTTCATGTAACGATTGTACAAAACTAATTTGTTTTGGATTATTACTTATGTTTAATACGTGAATTTCATACGAAAAATAAAAAGATTTAGTTTCAAGAAACTATGTTGTAAAGTATCAAATACATGAAAATTAAAGGGTGAAAGAAATGATGAAGAATAAACAAAATCTAATCTTCTCACTTGAGAATCTTCATCTGCTTTGGTCTTTCAATTTGTTAAAAAAAGTTTCATGTCAATATGTCATAGGAAGAAAACGTATAATATTTATATACATTGTAGCTCTTGATTGATCAATGTAACGAACATGATTAATCAAATATAAAAGTAAATTTTCTAATTTAGCATTTGCGAAATCGTTTTCTATAATCTGTAGCCAAATGTTTTGAGTTTTTTTTTTTTTCAAGATCAATTAACATATATAAAAACTAAATTCTTACTTAACAATTAATATTGTTGATTTACGTAAAAATTGAATAAATTTATTATTGTGTGGATTTATTTACCTTATTGTCGATAGGGAGAGTACTTTGGAATCTGTTTTGACAAAATAATTTTGTGCTATAAATTATTCAATTTTTATCATTTACGTAAAATAATGTATTGAATAATTTATAGAACAAAATAATGTTTACAAAATTAGAAAATCAATATATAGAAATTTGTTAGATGATGGTCTCCATAAAAAAATGGAGTTTATGTGAAAATCCTCCTAAAATCAAGGATATTGTTTGTCTAACCTAGTCAAATGAGAGTTTATCGTCAATAATGTTCCTAATAAAAATGGTTTTTTAAAGTAAATTTAAATATTAATTTATAAGAAAAGGGTATATGTGTAAAATGCTAGATATATAGTGGGGTAGTTTACAAACATATGTAGTGGGGTAGTTTTTTTAGTCAAATGAGAGTTTATTGTCAATAATGTCCCTGATAAAAATGATTTCTTAAAGTAAATTTAAATCTTAATTTATAAGAAAAGGGTAAATGTGTAAAATGGTAGATATGTAGTGGGGTAGTTACATACATATGTAGTGGGGTAGTTTTTTTGTATAAAATGGACGGTTATTCACAAATGCATGTATGAATGAGTTGTACGTTGTGCAATAAAAGAAATAACTGAGTTAAGACGGTCAAGATTTAACGGTTAATTAATCAAACGGCTTAGATTCATCTCTTCAATGTTCTTCCGGGGCAATATATAGGAAGAATTTCCATGGTGAACCACCGGTTGAAGCATGAAATTTTTTTCAGATGAGGCTTTGCTGCGGGTGTCCAAAACCGGATATCCGAATGTTGGATACTGATTTTTTCTATCCAAATGCGAATCCAAAATTTCGGATTCGGATATTGGATTATCCGAATATCCGAAAAATTCATATTTTTCAAATTTTTTAATAAATAAATCAAATATTTAAATATCTAAAATACAAATTCATATATATTCAAATACTTATTAAAGATAAATGTATGACAAACTAAATGAATCTGGAATTATTATACTCAAAACGACTAATAAAAAATAAAAAAAAAAACTAAAATGTTTAAAGTGTTAGTTAATAAATCTACAAAATCAAGATAAAACTAAAAAATATATATTAGAATAATAATAAACACTCAATATTATGTATATAAGCAATACCAAAAATATATAAAAAGTTTAACATTTTTTTGGATTTTCGGATATTTCAGATATCCGAATATCTAAAAATTTGGAATATTACAATCCGAATCCAAAATTTCGGACGATGGTTTCAGATCGGATTTTCGGAATTTATTTCGGATGCTCGGATTTGGATTTTTATGAACGTCCCTAGGCTTTGCTACCATCCATCGTCTATTCTTTGGTTTCAGGTTTGGATTTGAAGCATTAGTATAGGGTTTGTGTCGAAGCGCCAATTTGAGATTCAGGTTCCTTCGTTCTTGTTCGAAATAGCTTTCGTGAAGAACGATAATATGTAATGGTTTGTGGTGAAATCGAAAGTGTAATTCTTTTTTGTTAGTGTTCATTGTTCAAAAGGGTTATCTCAAACATAATAAAAATAAAGATCGACTACACGTTTTGTACCAATTTTAATTTGTTTTCTTATGCTTAATATGCAAATCTATATATAACGTAGTTCCACCTCTGATTTACAAAATTGATTGGTAAATTGTGATGGATATTGGATGGAGAAATTAATATTTCTTATGTATCAACGATTTAATAATTATTCAAATCTTAAAAATACACAGTACTAGTTTTATATGGATGATTAAAATAAGAAAAAAACATATCATCAAATTTTTTCCATTTAAGGTGATATGTAAATTTATATTTTCAATTAGAAGATTATACTAATGAAAACTAGAATTGTAGATAATATTAGGGTTTATTACGAAAAAACCAACATGTTTTCACGTTTTATGCGTTTTCGTCCTTCCATTTTATTTTTTCTATTAAAAACCTCAAGTTAAATTTTTTTGGTTTAGTTAAATTTGGACATTAGACTCCGGTTAAAATTTGTGAACCGGGTTTTTAAAAACTCAAAAAACCGGGTTCCAATGTCCAAATTTCACTAAACCAAATAGAAAATATTAAGTTGAGTACTTTTATGGAAAAAAAAAATAACATGGAGGGACGAAAACGGAAAAAATATGAAAACATGTTTGTTTTTTTTCATAATATTACCATAAAAGAGAAAATTATTGTGTTGAAATTAAAGTTTTTCGTGCGGTCACCAAAATATTTCGATGTATTATTTGAACATGCAACTTGCCGTCGCACTTTTTAAACATTACCAATTGATATCCTAATTAACGGGGTTTTTCTCATTAGTATAAATTATAATTTAATGAAATAATGTTTTTTTCGTTATCATTTGATAG
>JAANYP010002819.1:0-51681 GCA_020465985.1 Centrapalus pauciflorus | reverse complement strand
ATCCTTTTAAGACATCTGGATCAGATGGCAAAGTCATCCACGACTCTCTCATTCCTTTAGACTGGCCAAATATATTGAATGCTGCTAAAAACAAAGGATCCAGTTTATCCAAGCCAACTACTTCCAATTTCTCGTAGCATTCATCCGTCGTCGGGCCTTCTTTTCACTTTACTAGATGTTCAAGTGCTTTCTTCATTTCGCACCTAACTTATCAACAGTCACAGAGGTTTTAACCTTTTTCTTACGATGACCTGCATCAGCATCATCATCTTGAACACTTGGGCCGGATTCATGGACAGGTGATATATTCTCATTACTGGTCTCATCATTAGAGGCACTTGGTCCAGCTTGATGAATATTGTGACCATCATCTTCGAAAATATCAAAAGGGTTATCTATTTCCATAGAAGGTGCTGGGGTAATACGATGAGAAAACAATGCCACCTCAAGTATGTCGGTAGATGTCCATTGAACATCACGAGTAGCAACAGTTCCTTCAAACACACTGACACATAGATCAGGATAAAGCAATGGATGTGTTCTCAATGATGTCATCTTTGGATGACCCTAAACCCAATTTAATAAGGATAAGTATGTTTTTTGTATATGTTATTATTTATGTATAACTAAAAAAAATAAACTATAATATGTAAACACCTTTTTAAAATCCTCCCAATCTTGAGCTGTTAATTTGAATGAATTTGATGTCGGATTATAAAGATTACCAGTTTTGTTCTTTAGATATACCCATGCATTGTATTTACTCTTCAGATTATCATAAGCATTTCTAATTTGTTTTTGAGATAGATCCATACCAAAATTTTGTTTTAACGTCTCCGCTATTTTCGCCCATGACTCCTTATAGAAGGTTTTTTCCTTTTTACCCACCCGATCGATTTCCGCGAGGCATGTTTTCAATAAGCATTTGGTCGCCTCATTTGACCAAACTATCCTCTCTTCCGTACGTGGCGAACGTCAACGTCTCATTTAGAACTATATATATACACACATGTTCAAGAAACAAAATCACATTACAAATTAAATAACATATACAATCAACAATCATATTAAAATTTTTGACCGTTATATATTTTGATTATTCGGTTAAATATAACATATACAATCCTATACATATACACACATGTTTCTAATAAGCATTACTATTAAAATTTAATTTATTTAATTACTTAATCAAAAGGAACTTGGAACATAAAGACCCAACAAAACACACTTTACACAAACCAAATTACACATGACAAGTCATAATCAAATTTAACCATATTTCACCAAAACAATGCCTATAATTTCAGAATTGGGATCACATTATGGTGTTCCAAACCACACCAATCCATAATGAATCTTTAAGATCCAAATCAAAACTACAAAATCCGTTTTTTATTGAAATCATTCCTCATAAACCTTAAATTAGATCTTTATTAAATCTAGAATAGAAAATCCATTCAAGAACAAAAATTGTTTCTTCAAACTCCATTGCAAATGGAAACCGTTCACCATAAACCCAGATCAACATCTTTATCAAATACATAACAAAAAAGAATCATGAACAAAAAATGAACATATTGAATCATAGGAACACACCCATTTATCATATTGATCAACATCTTTATCAATTTAATTTTAAAAAATAAATTGCAAATCTACCCTAACTTAATTTATCCTCATTTGGTTAAAATTATTCCTAGTTTGTATGCCGAAGAAGAGGATCTTAAGAACCTTTGCAGCCCATGAACCCTTAATGCAGAATCCCACTTAGGCACTGCTTTATGTAATATTAACCAATGTCTCTCCTTGTTCATTCTGTCACAAATTATGGTGATTTATGAAGGAGGGATATATAGGGTTTCGACCTCTAATTTGTCCTGAATCATGTTTATTATGGTTAACTTTTGAGTCGGTTTGTAGTTGAATTAGATAGCTAACCCCTCAAATGTTTCTTCATGCCCTAATCGGTTTCTGCCCCATATCGTTTCACCACTGGCCACCCACCATCGCCTTCTATAACCACTTCCCATTTATAAAATGAACATATTGAATCATAGAAACGCACCCATTTATCATATTGAATCGTAGAAACAAACTGCACCGAACTGAAAATTGGTAAACCGAGAGGGAGGGACAGAGGGTAGAGACAGCAGAGGGGAAGAAATAGAGAGATCGAGAGGGAAGAGAAAGACATACTTGAGAGATGGTCGGCGGCGAGGAAGCAGCGCAGGGGCGAAGAACGGCTAGGCGGAGGAGGCAGCGCATGGGTGAAGGCGTCGAGAAGCTGAGCAGCGGGGGTAGAAGTGGCTAGGGTTGGAAAAGCACTTCTCTCTTGTCTCTTGAAGCGGCTAGGGTTGAAAGCGCTTCTCTCAAAAAGACAATGTTTTTGTCTGTAGCAAATAAGAAAATAAAGATCTTAAAACGTATTTTGTCTTTTCGTAAACAAACAGTCTTCAATGCTTTTTGTTTCCCGGTTGTAGACATTTGGGCCCAAAAAGGTCTTCTACCAAAAAACAAATAAACCCTTAGTCTTGTAGTTTTATATATGTTCTGGGGCTTTTCAATCATATATATACAGGTATGAAATTGTGTAAACAAATAAAACGAAAATACGGAAGCAAAAGTAGAACTAAAATAATATAGGAACCCGAAGAGGGAGGCACCAGAGGGAAAGACCCTGATTGTGATGGACTGAACAGAAAATGAAATTTGTTACTAACTAGTTATTGAAGACCCGCACGTTGCTGCGGGGTCTAAAATATTAATTACAAAAAATATAAAAAAAAATGAATAAAATATTTTTCAAACAATTCAAATAACGAAACCCAACTGAACCAGGATTAAAGATTGAAATTGAAAATCTGATACAGTGATATATATCCAAGAAGAAAGTGAAATTATATTAGGGAAAATTATGTAAAAAACGAACAAACTATCAGTCTTTTTCGATTAAGTCCCTAAACCCAAATCGTTGCCTATTAAGTCCCTAAACCGGCTAATTATTATAAAAACCATTTTCTTTTGAAAAATTTAACTTGTAACCGGCAAATACCGTATATAAATCCAACGTGTCATTATTAACGATACTTTCCTCATTTTTACTAGTTATGTTCGTCCTTTAACCCTAACCGGTCGGTCATTCTTCCGTTAAGACTAAATCGAAGACATTGCGAAGACACTGAACCCCTGAAGCGAAGACTCTGTTGAAGTGAAGACGAAGGAAGAATCGAGAAAGGCTGTTGCGAAGTGAAGACGAAGACCCTGAAATCTCCTTCGAGCATCGAGAAAGCCTCCTGCGAAGTGGGAATCAAAGTTGGAATCATCATCTGTAAGTGTATGATAACATTATGTATTGACATTATAACCTAGATTTGACATTTTAACCTAGAATTTACATGAACTAAGCATGAAATATCAATTTTTACAGGATGACATTGTCATCTAAATGTTACAAGTTAACACTTGAAATTAATTATGGTGGGATTTTTGATACGCCTAGTGATGCCCCTGTTAAGTATATTGTTGGTTTTGTGAAAACAGAGGAATTTAACTTCTTTGGTGTTGATTACGCTAGTTTCATAGAGGTTCTTCAAAATATGAAATATTTAATAAACTTCAATCTTTATTACTTAGTTCCTGGTAAGAAACTTTGTGGAGGTTTAAGGATGTTGAAGTGTGATGTGGATCTTATTACATTTGTTGAACAGGGTTTGAGGAACAAGGGGAAGATGACTATATACATAGATGAGTATGAAACTGATATGACAGAATTTTTAGGGGAGGATAGTATGAAGAAGGGTGCTGCTGATTCTAGTGACCCTTCTTATGAGGAGGAAGCTGATGTTGATCTATCTGATTCTGTATCAATGGATGCTGAGAGTGAAGATGATGTACCTGATTTTAACCAAACATCAACTAATCCTTTCTTGAATAGACTTTGTGAAGTTGCTCCTACAACTTTTAACAACATAGAGGATAGTGATGGAGAGAATGATGATGTATTAGGAGAGGGATTGGGTGAAGATGAGCAAAACAGTAACGATGAAGCAGATTGTAGAGGTAAGATGCCACAAAATTTTCCTGTATTTGATCCCAACAAAGATTGGAAAGAAATGAAACCAATACTTGGGGAAAGGTATGAAAACCATAGACAACTGAAATTCTGTTTGACATGTTATGCTGTGGCGAATGGATACAGTTTGTGTTATGTTAAAAATGAAACAAATAGACTTTTAGTGAGGTGTGGCAGAAAAAAAGAAGGGTTTAAGTGTCCTTTTAGATTATGGGCTTCTAAAATGCAAAAAGAGGACTCATTTCAGATCAAATCTTTGAATGATAATCACCAATGCAGTAGGAATTACAGCTTTGGATCGTTGGTTTCTTCATCATGGCTTGCTAAGATGTATTTAAGGGAGTTGGTTAAAAATCTGCACATTATGTTGAAAGACATGCAAGCTGACATCATGGACAAGTTCTTGAGTAAGGTTAGTCAATCACAGTGTTTCAGGGCTAAAAAATTGCTATGGATGAATTGGAGGGTGGATTACATAAACACTATGGTAAGGTGTGGGACTATGCTCATGAGATCTTGAGATCAAATCCAGGAAGCACAGCCAAGGTGGGAGTTATTGCACAACCAGATGGTAGCACAATGTTTAGCAAGTTTTATGTTTGTTTCAAAGCTCAAAAAGAATGATGGAAATCATGTAGAAGGGTGATAGGTTTAGATGGATGTTTTCTAAAGGGGGTTTGTAAAGGGGAACTTCTGTTAGCTATAGGTCGAGATGCAAATAATCAGTTATATCAGATAGCATGGTGTGTTGTTGATATTGAGAACAAGGAAAATTGGAAGTGGTTTATTGACAACTTAATAGATGATCTTGAACTACAATATGGTACTGGGCTCACACTAATCTCAGATCAACATAAGGTAGCTTCATTACCTAATTTTTAGTGATTTAATAAATTCCTTGATTATGTTTTATTCATCATTGTTTTATTGTATTCAAGGGTCTCATTGAAGCAGTAAAAGAACAGATCCCATATGCGGAGCATAGACAATGTGCTAGGCACATATATGCTAATTTCAAAAAGAAGCATGGTGGTGTGGAGTTAAGGAACTACTTTTGGTCTGCATGCAAGTCGACTGTCAGACAAGATTTTAAAGGTGTCATGGAACTAATAAAATCCAAAAGCTTAGAGGCTTATGAATACTTACTTCAGAGGGACCCAAACACATGGTGCAGGGCTTTTTTTGAAACTGATAGAGCATGTGAGGCTGTAGAGAATGACATGAGTGAGAGTTTTAACTCTGTCATTATGGATGCAAGGAGAAAACCAATTATAACAATGTTAGAAGAAATCAGAATGTTTGTAATGAAGAGGAGTTACAAGCAAAGGATGAAAGCTTTGTCATGGGAAGGTGAGCTCTGTCCTGGTATAAAGAAGAAGTTAACAAAAATATCAAACTTGACAAGGTATGGATTGTAATACATTCTTTTTTGAGACTGAAAGGTGAGCATGTTTCTAATGCATTCTTTTTTTTGCAGGTTATGGATTGTTGTACCCTCAGGAGGACATGTATTTGAGGTAAGGTCAATTCATGACTCATACTGTGTGGACATTGAGAATAAAGAATGTAGTTGCAGGGTGTGGCAAATCTCTGGAATACCTTGCATACATGGAGTGACTGCAATCAACTTCATTAATGATGATCCTTGCAAATTTGTAAGCCCATTTTTCAGCATTGAAAACTTCAAAGAGGCCTACAAACATCCTATTAACCCCTTAAATGGTAGTAAGATGTGGCATTAGACTGAATATCTTAAACCACAACCACCAAAGGATATAAGGTTGCCAGGAAGGCCCTCGGTCAAGAGGAAAAGACATGAGAGTGAAAAACAAGGTGGGTACAAAAGAATTTCATGTGTTGGTAGGAGGATGACATGCTCTAACTATTTGGTGCAAGGCCATAACTCACGGCACTGTACAAATGAAAAAAAGAATACCACCACCTAAAGAACCTAAGGCTAAAGGTAAGGTAGGCCTATAAAACAAGGGCAAGAAGGGCTGCCAAGACCTGTTAGAGGAAGAGGAAGACCAAGAGGGAGAGGAAGTGAGAGGTCCAGATCTGTTGGGGTATGTACATTATATTTGACTAAAATTAACTTCGTTTCTATGCAATTAACACTTTATTGAACTTTAGGGATCGAGTGGTGCACCTGCTGGTTTCAAACCTGCTGCTCCTCTTCATGATGCAGCTGCTGGTGCTCGGCCTGCTGCTCCTCTTCATGATGCACCTGCTGGTTTCCAAAACCCAGATGTAACTGCTGCTGGTTACCGACACCTACAAGTGCCAGATCCAAGGACCCTGTATGTACAGATCAAGAAACAAAGAAAGTCATCAAGAATCTTGAAGAAAAAATTGAGCTCACCTGTTTATGATGAAGATGGAGGGGGTACTTCAGCAGAAAAGGCACTTCACATAAGTTGAAATAGATGTGTGTGATTAAGTATATGCTAGGAATCTTCAACAAATCAAGAACATCTTCTTCTTCCTCAAGCTTCGGCTTCATCATGGCATTGTAGGTTTCATACATTATTTGCCTATACCAATCATTTGGAAGTTCTGGATCAATCCAGATAAAAAACTTGCATTTCTTTGTAGGATCCTACAAAAAGAACACTATGGTTATTTCAATGATGATAAAAACCAACAAATCTTTCAAAGCATACCTGGAAATTAGGGCAGCCTTGAAATCTCCTTCGAGGGTTCGATATGCTCCATGACAAAGATTTGGTTGCTTCAAGTCCACAAAAGCATCTACCATTGGGATAATCTCCACTAACACATACATGTTAGTGTTGGAGGTTGATCTCCACGAAGAAGAAGACATCATCTTCTTGTTCCTCCTCTTCTGGTTTCCTCTTTTGCGTTTCTCAAGTAGAAACGAAACTAGGTTAAAATGTATTTATCAACATATACTTCCAGGTAAGCAAGCCAAGTCAGATTTTACTTTGCCATCTGTATGCCACCTCATCATGTTATCGGCTTTAAAAAAATGGTTTTTATAATAATTAGCCGGTTTAGGGAATTAATAGGCAACGATTTAGGTTTAGGGACTTATTCGAAAAAGACTGAAAGTTTGTTGGTTTTTTACATAATTTTCCCATTATATTATTAGTTGGATCATATCATTGGTTTTTCTAGATTTTGCAATGTCAAAATTATAAACCATGCCTTATTGAATCTGACCTAAATCGGAATTAAATAATTAAATATTCATAACCATAATTTGAAATTGTAACATTGATTCCAATTTAATTTGTTGGTTTTACGATCAAATCAAACAAAGTTATAATGGTAATATCTCTAACACATCGATTAGAGTCTGTCAACATTATAATAGTTATGTTCAATGTTAAACATCATCATATATAATACAAAATCTGAATATTAATTAGTTATATTTTTATTATAAATGAATTTCATAAAAATCTTGAATTGTGCATTTTAATATTGTCTTTTTCATACAATTAAACATAACAAAATAGTTTCAAAAGACAACTTCAAACATATATATGATTAAACTCATAATTTCAAGCGTGTAAGAAAATATTGTAATAATAAATGTTATAAAACGACGACTAAATAAAAACTTATTAAAATAAATGGGTTAAATAAAAGGTAACACAAAAATAATAATGTTTTATGAAAAATTTAAACTAAAAAAAACACCAACCAATCATGGTTGGCAAAATTGCAAGTTTTCATTGGTCTTTTTTATACAATTAAACATAACATAATAGTTTTAAAAGACAATTCCAAACATATAAATGATTAAAATCACAATTTTAAGTGTGTAATAGATATTGTAATAATAAATGTTAAAGAGGACTAAACAAAAGTTTATTAAAAAAAAGTGTTAAATAAATGATAACACAAAGATGTTGAAGTCTCATGATTCTCACATTCTTATGCAATGCTTCCTACCAATAGTCGTTCGTGGATACCTAGACAATGATATCACAACCACGATTCGTGAGTTTTGTACTTTCTTTAAGCAGATTTGTGCACGAACGTTGGTTGTTGAAGATATGATGAAAGCCGAAAAGGTATGTGTTATAAAAATTTTAAATTAAAAAAACCCCCACCAACCGCCAACCAATCATGATTGGCCAAGTGTAGGCTTCAATTGGCCTAGGAGATTTGGTAATTGTGTGTGTGTGTGTGTGTGTGTGTGTGTGTGTGTATAGACACACACATTCGAATTACATTTCTTTGAACGATTTAAGTTTAAAAGGTTGTGCAATTTGCATGTAACTCAACTGTTAAGTAGTATGTTTTTCTCATGCTATTAGGTTAAAAAAGGTGCGAATTTTCTTATCGTGTTGTGACCATCTGTTGTGGGGATAGTTCTCTGCTTTCCAGTGTTTGGGTTTTCTCGAATATGAAAAATGTTTCTTCTGTTTCGATTCCTCATATTTTTACTGTTTTTGCCTCTCTGGGTCTTTAGTAGCATGTTTCCTGTGGTTAACTATGACATTGAGATATATTTAGATTACTTTACTATTAATATACTGATAGTATGATTAGAGGATTACAATCCATGTTAAGTCTATGGTCAAGGACTCAAGGCTCTTAATCTTAGTACTTGATCAATGATTGAGTCCCATCCCAGCGAGACAAGCATCTTTAGGGACCGATTCACTCCACTTGGCATTCACAACATTTGATTCAATGGGGTTAACAACTATGTATATGTATGTGTATGCATGTATGTACGTACATATGTTTATTGTTGCACACACACACACACATTATTTATATATGTATGTACATATATATGTTCATTGCTACACACACAAAACACACACACACACACACACACACACACATACAAGCTAAGGATCCTTTGAGCACCATTTATAATTAAGCACTGGTTAGCACCAATCAAAATAAGGTTTTATACATACAAATTTTTTTATATATACAAGCTTTGAACAAATAAAATAAACTTTTAGTGGGTTCATTGCATTCATATGTAATATACACAAGATTCATTACATTTATTACATTTACATGTTTTTATGTATACAAGCTACATTAGGTCCATTGCATTCATAAGCTTTAATATACACAAGATTCATTAGATTGATCACATTCAAACTATGTAAGTAAGTTATTTGTGATATGCAAAGGTTTTAGTTGATCCTGATTTTGTTAAACTTTCATTGGTGCTCACGGTGTTTATTATTAAATGGCGCTTAAATGATCCTAATTCTACATATTGTATACACACACACACATAGATGGGATTATTGCAGAACCTAAATTTGATGTTCAATTGTAGAACCAATGTCGTCCATAGATTAAATTAACCTGATGGTCTTAATTAAATAGATTATGTGTAGAATTAATAGAAAAAAATTGATATTAGTAAATTTTTAATTCGACATCTTTTCTTGAGGACAAGGCTTCGTCGTTTGGATCCTCATAAATGATGTTAGGATGGCCGGCACATCCTCGGAATCCTAAAAAAAGAGGGAACAAAATTACGTTTTTTCAGTGACATATCAAATTAGATTGAATAGGATATTGAATGGTAAAATTATAAAAGATTGGTAATAGCAAAAATATTGGCATTAGCAAAAAAAATTCTATTTTTAAAATAAATTAAAATAACATTAATATGATTAACTTTATAGAAAAAAAATCATACCATAAAATGAGAATTTTAGACGAGACCGATTATTATATAATTTTTTGAAAAAAATTATGTTTTTATTTTCTGTAAGAAAAATTACTCAGATAAACATTATTATATGTGATTACTATTCTATTTCATACATACATACATACATACATACATACATACATACATACATACATATATATACATATATATACATATATATATATATATATATATATATATATATATATATATATATATATATATATATATATATATATATATATATATATATATATATATATATATAGGTTCAAGATCCATGGAGTACCATTTTAGATTGGAGTACCGGAAAACCAATTATAACCATCCATTTTGAATTAACTTGTGGCTGAGATTAAAAAGAGGAATAACTAATTATATTATAGATATTATTAATTAAAATGCCATTTAATTTTTGAGAAGGGTATAATGGGGAGATCTCTCAATTGATTGATGTATGCTTATAGCTTGCGCATCATATCCCGGGTAATACGCCAGATTTTTCTCAATCTCTTTCTAAACATTGTTAGAAGATTTAAAGATCACTATCATTCTTCCTTTCAAAAGCTTTTTCTCAAAAAAAATGATTTCCATATAATTTTTTCAATCGGTTGATTCTATCTACTTCTTTTTCAATTAAAAAAAAAATACTTTTATCATTCTTCTAATATTAAAAGATACGTACAGAGATAAAAAGTGTTTTTGAATTCATATACCTCATGATTTTTGGGTTCATAATGGAAACGATGTTGTAATGAGGAGATTTTGGTCGTTGCATGCATATACTACTCACCAAGCGATGTTGTAATGAGGAGACATTTTATGAACTTGTTCATTGTGATTGTATGTGTTGTACGTGTCCATCTGCTTCCTCTCACCAGGTGATCCAGCTCTGGTGCTCTCCTTTGGCTTTCTCCGGTGCTCTCTGGCCTCTGCTCCGACACTCTCTTTTTCTTTCACCTTCTGCTTCCTCTCCTCAGGTAATCTCTCTCTCTCTCTCTCTCTCTCTCTCTCTCTCTCTCTCTCTTAACCTACAATATGTATTTATGTGTTTTAATGTTTGATTTTTATGCAATGTACCATGTATCGATGTGTATTGTGTGTACTTTTTGTGTATCATGTATAACTTTAGCGTGTATTTGTGTGTGTATGATTATATTAGTGTGTGTATCTGTGTATAACTAGTGTATAGATGTTAAAATGTAGGTAAATAATGTTTTAGGGGAAAAAAATGTTGATATGTTAAATTTATTTGTAGATTTGTTTAAAAAATTTTAGGATAAAAGTTGTAGGTTTGTTAAAATTAGGGTAAAATACTTGGATTTGTTAAAAAAATATATAGATGTGTTATGTTGTTAACTATTTATAGATTTTTTTTAATTGTTTATAACTTATTTATAGATTTTATTGTGTGTGTATTTAATTTATTATGTAAAACTTATGCAATGTATGCATTGATGTGTATTGTGTATATTTCGTGTGTATTATGTATAATTTTAGTGTGTATGATTGTATTAGTGTGTTTTTGAGAATATTACTTAAAATTTCGTTGAATGGTTTAAGTAGATTTTAGTGTGTGTGTGTGTGTGTGTGTGTGTGTGTGTGTGTGTATTTAATATACTAATATGTGTATTTGTGTGTTAGTGTGTGTATTTAGTGTATTAGTGTGTGTATTCATATGTATTTAGTATATTAATGTATGTATTTGTGTGTTGGTGTGTGTATATGTATACATGTATGTATTAATGTATAACTATTGTATTAGCGTGTGTGTATGTGTATGTTAAAGTGTATGTATTATTATGTGTAATAATCTTTTAAGGTCAAAATCGTGAATTTTTTAAATTTATTTATAAACTTTGTTTAGTGAATCAGTATAGTAATGTGTGTATATATGTAAAGTATGTGTACATAATCTTTTAGGGTCAACTTCGTGAATTTCTTAAATTGATTTTGTAGATTTGTCAAAATACGTTAAAATAATTTAGTTTATGTATTAGTGTATGAGTGTAAATTTAATTTAAAAATTAATTTAGTGATGTGAAATTTTTTTTTATATGAAAAATGAGAATATATACTCTTAAAATAGAGAAATGTGTTTGGTGTGTGTTTGAGCTTATTAGAATACATGCCCGTCCGAAATTGATTTAGTAATTAATTTCGGATTGTCCTCGTTTTGGAACTGTATTTTGAATACTTTATCTCATTTAGGACCTTTAGCAGCGATATTTAGGACCTTTAGCAGTGACATCAGAGACCTTTAGCAGCGACATTTCTCGCCGCTAAAACCCCTGTTTCTTGTAGTGATATAAGATATATCGTTATAGATTTATGCATCATATCATTTAATTCTAAAATTAAAGATAAAATTTAAGTTTCATGCAACATGAGCTTATTTTTAAAATTTTTGGAGTCTATTTTCATTATTGCTTGGGGTCCTTCAATTTTACATGCATATATTAGTATAAAATTAGATAAAATTTATGAATATTATGACTATTCCAACCTCCAATACGTTGAGCTTCTAACATTAATTTAGTATTAAATTTTCATAAATTTTGTTGTTACCTTGAAGGTTCAATACTCTATAAGTAGAGAATATGCATGTTGGCTTATGAGATGAATAAGAGATACTAGTATATTACCCGTGTACTACACGGAATAGTAGATAACTTGTTTTTTCAAAAATATATATATATCTGAAATATTATTACAGAAACTACAAAAAATAGCAATATTATACTGTTAAAGTAATTATAGAAAATATATAAAATGGGTTAAATGTAAAATACATAACTAAAAATTAAATAATAACCGAAAAAGGAAAAAAAAATTATAGAAGCTAAGAAGTTTGGATAAGAAGCCAACAAAAGATGTGAGTTATAGACTCAAATTTAAATTTGAAAACCAAAATAATAGGAGTTATAGACTCAAATTTAAATTTGAAAACCAAAATAATAGGACTTATAGACTTAAATTTAAATTTGAAATTCAAACTTATAGGATGATATTTTATTTCTAAATTAATTTAATTGATTCAATTATTATTTTAATATGGAATTTATAAATTATACACGTGTCGTATCCACGTTATGCCAATTGGCATTCTAGTTAGATGCCAAGTGGCATCTATTTACTCTTTTAATAGAATAGATAGATTATATTCTCCCTTTATTGACCATTTGGTATGCATCAGATTCATGATAACTATTCTATGGATCGAAACAACTCTCCTAATGGACACCAGAGATCGTCTGCGGGAAGTCGTCTTAATATTGGAAAATCATACAAATAAAAATTTTCATTTAAATACACGTCGGTAACTTTTTTGCTCACAATTTATTTTTATATCATGTACTTCTTTAGATAATGATGCGTGAATCAACTTTTATAGGTATGATTATTTTGATTGATTTTTAATTTGAAGGGTATGTACATATCATTATTGGTCTCTAAATTATGAAATTCTTTTTTATCTACAGAAATGTTTTGGACAGATATTAGGACGTTCGTGACAAGGATGAAGTTGCAGTTGATTTAGTACTTTAGTTTTTTTGTTGGATCGAAGAAAATAGATGCATGGATATCTTTTGGTTTCAAGATTTTTGCAAACTTGTTACGAATGGTGAAATGTATTTTTGAATGATGATTGTATTTCCATTTGAATTAATGAAGTAGAGAATTTCATGTATTACCGTTTAAACAACAAATTAATTTCATATTAAATTGGGTTAAAACTATAAAATGATACATGTAGCCAAAGAAAGTCACCGAAGTCATTTGAGTTTTAAATGACACAATTATAAATGCAATTAAATTTTGTATCAAATGACACAAAGTATGTGCCATAAATTTCATTATGTTTTTGTGACAACAATTAAATGCCAGATCTTAAATTTTGTGACAAAAAGTTATGTGCCATTAAAACTTACAAGAAATATACTGACAGAATATATAGTGCACTAGATCCTGAAATATATACTGACAGAATATATAGTGTCACTAAATCCAGTATAAGCTGCAGCAACACAAGCAAGAAGTGCTACTAAAACCCTATAGTGGCACCGTCCTTAGTGACACTTATTTTTTCTGTCACCGATTCCTCTGACCATTTTTAGTGGCACTTTTTAAGCCTTTAATGGCATTTTTGTGTGCCACTAATCGGCAACTTTTTTGTAGTGAATATACGAAATGTCGTGTATCGATACCCCTCAACAAAATGGTGTTGCCGAACGAAAACGTAGACATCTACTTGAAACTGCTAGGTCGTTGTTATTGTATTCTGAAGTTCCACGCGTTTTCTAGGCTGAAGCTCTCCTTATGGATGTCTATGTCATTAATCAAATCCCCATTGCTCATAACTCTGGTCTATCTCCATTCGAAAAACTTTATGGAACCACACCTGATTACTCTTCCCTATGTGTGTTTGGTTGTGCTTGTTTTGTTCATCGTCCACTTGTTGAGTGCAACAAGTTGTCTTCATGGTCAGCTTTATGTGTGTTCTTGGGGTATGACATAGGTCAAAAGGAGTATCATTGTTTTGACCCGGCCAGTCAAAAATCGTATGTCTCGCGTCATGTAACATTTTTAGAGCACATTCCCTTCTTTTCAAATCCTAACTCGTCACCTGCCCCGACACGGTCATAACTTTTTTTTTACCATTGATCCTTTTAGTCCTGACACTGATGATCCTACATTATATACATCTGTTCCTGACGTCTACAACATCAGATCCTCCTCCTACGCATCTGACCACTCATTCACCAACCGACAATGCAGATGTTTCTATCACATGTAAGTCTACTCGTCCTCGTAAGCCTACCAAACTTCCTGACTTTATATATTCTTCTTATTTTGCTTCCTTTGCTTCTTTTCTTGCTAATCTGCACTGTTTGTTTGAGCCTACATCCTATAGAGAGGTTGTTTCTGATCCACTTTGGCAGGAGGCGATGGTTGAGGAGCTTACCGCTCTTTATCATACTCGTACTTGGGATTTGGTTCCTCTCCCTTCTGGAAAGGAACTCATTGGTTGTCATTGGGTCTACAAGATTAAGACCAAATCGGATGGGTCTGTTGAACGATATAAGGCTAGACTTGTTGCTAAAGGATACTCATAACAGTACGGTATGGATTATGAGAAAACTTTTGCACTTGTTGCAAAGATGACCACTGTTCGTACTTTGATTGCGGTATGTCAAAAAAGCCTTCTTGAATGGTGATCTTAATGAGAAGGTTTACATGACTCCACCTCCAGGTGTTGCTCATCAGAAGGGTGAAGTTTGTCGCCTTCGTAAGGCTCTCTGTAGGCTCAAACAAGCCCCTCGTGCTTGGTTTGAGAAATTCTCTAATGTCATCACCTCTCTTAGATTTATTGCAAGTAATCATGGCTCAACGTTGTTTGTTAAAACCACAGGTCCCGGTCAAATTATCTTATCTTTATATGTTGACAACATAATTATTACAGGTGATGATTTTGAGGGTATTGAGTCTCTTAAGCGTGATCAACCTACTCGTTTTGCTATGAAAGACTTGGGATGGTTACGCTATTTTCTGGGAATTGAAGTTGCTCACTCTGATATGGGTTACTTGCTATCTCAATTGAAGTATATTTCTGATTTATTTGAACGCACTCACCTTTCTGTTAATAAAGTTGTGGATACTCCCCTTGAAACCAATGTGCGTTACAACCTGAATGATCGAGTTCTTCTAACGGATCCGAGTTTGTATCGTAACATTGTAGGTAGTTTGATTTATCTCACTGTCACTCGTTCGGACATCTCTCAGGCAGGTAATGTGGTCAGTCAGTTTGTTAACGCTCCTACTACTGTACATTGGGGAGCTGTTCTTCGTATTTTTCGGTATTTGAGGGGTACTCTGTTTCAGAGTTTGTTGTTTCCTTGTACCTCGTCTCTAGAGCTTCGTGCTTATAGCGATGTTGATTGGGCTGGTGATCACAATGATCGAAAGTCTACTACGAGTTTTTGTATTTTCCTTGGGGACTCTCTTGTCGCATGGAAAAGCAAAAAAGCAGGATGTTGTTTCTCACTCCTCTACAGAACTGAGTATCGTGCTATGACAGTTACTAGATGTGAGGTCGTTTGGCTGCGTTGGTTACTGGCGGATATGGGTGTTAATGTTTCTCAGCCTACTCCTTTATATTTTGATAATCAGAGTGCTATTCAGATTGCTCGTAACTCTATTTTTCACGAGCGTATGAAACATATTAAGATTGACTGTCATTTGACTCGTCTCCATTTTCGCATCGGACCATATCATTGCGTTTTGTTTCGTCCACTATGCAGATTGCTGATATTTTTACGAAGGCCCATTCAACTTCTCGTTTCCGCTTCTTGCCTGAAAAACTCTTAATGCTTGTTGCATTAGCATTGTGAGTTTGAGAGAGGGGGTGGGGGGGGGGGGTGGGGGGGGGGGGGGGGATATTGGCATAAATAGTCTTTAAATATACTTTGCATAGTTGGGGGGTTGCTAATGCCATTATCTTATTCCTTGTTTATATGTATATCCCTTCTGTTGGTTCTTTGTATTGTAACACTCTATATACAATAAACCCTAGCCGTATTCATAAACCCTAGTTCCTTTTCTTTATTGTTCTTAAGTTGATACCTATCAATTTTATAATATAAGTATAGATGATCAAATTGATATATATTGATTTAGCACAATAACGAATCACCTAATACTATAAATCCAACTCAAATAATTGATTTAGTACTTGATTCATATATTTTGTAAATTCAATAGTTTAAATAACTTATTTATTGTTTGAAGACGTTTGCCGAATTATTCAATAATATTAATGATTTAATTAATTGAACACAATTAAAACCATTTGATTTTGTAATTATATATAACCCTACTATGAAACTTTTGACTTTGCAATGAAAATGTAACAACCTTGAAGTGAGAAGGTACATGTAATTTTTATATTCGCTATATTTTTAACATTATTGACTTCAACCAACCATAAATTGATACGTGGGTTTGAGCACATGAAGTGATCACGTGGGTTCAGGAATTCAGGTCAAAGTTTAATAATAGAATATAACCTTATTAAGTGTTAATTAATTTGGATCTCGATGATATAAACTTGCGATAATTGATAACATGATAGGGTTATGACAATCAGGCTGGTTTTTAACCGAAAATGTATATGATACGTTTCCTTTAAGACTTCCTTTCATTCTTCACTTTCTCAAATGCATGTTGTGTTTCTAGACAACAACCATAAGCTAGAGTTGGGAGAAATAGCTGTTGGAAATCCTCAAACTTCATCAACCTAACTTGTTTTTCTTGTTCAAGGTGAGTTCAATCCCCAACTCTTGTATTAGCTATGCTAATTGCTCAAAAATCTATTGGGATTTGTATATTTATGTTTTGGAATCAAGTGAACGTACGTATTTGGGACTATCATATGGAGTAGAAATGGATTCTTGGGCTAAACCCATAGGTAAACCAAAATAAAGCACATGTTCTTATCAGCTCTGTCTCGATCGCAACCGCGGTCGAAGGATCACCACCCACGATAGGATGAGGTGGTCTAGGGTCGAAATCAAGAAAGTACGGGCATGATGAGGGAGCACGGTCGAGCCTAGACGAAGTGGGAGCGTGACCGCGACTGGGTTAGCGTGACCGCGGTGGGGTGACCACGACTGCGATTGGGGTCTAGAGGGCAAAAGTCACAAATTGGGTTATTGGCTTGGGTTAGGGCTATTGTGTGTGGGTTTGGGCTATTGGTTTGGGCTAGTTTATGAAGTCAGTTGTTGGCTGTGTTATTCAGGGTCATAGGCAGATTCGGATAGGTTCAGGGACGAGATTAGAGATCCAGAGAGCTCGTGAGATAGCTACCAGGCGAGATGCATGTATTTTAGAGATGCAGTTTATAATCTAATTTCTTACTCTTCTAGCATGATTATTGGGTTTTACAAGTGGCTTGGAATTTATCGGGCTAACGGGTTTTATTTAATTAATCATACCAGTTTACTTTGTGTAAGTGTGTTTTATACATATAAGAGGACGTATTGTAATTGTTGTGATAAACTATACGGTTGGGTCAGAGTTTGGGTAGCTCCATACCTTTTTAGTACTCGGGACTGCTTTGTGCGGTTCTTGAGACTATGTGGGTGTGAGAGGGATCACACCATCATTATTATCATTATAGAGACAAGTTCCATCTGGACAGATCTCATATTTGAATTTAGCTGGGATTGCTAAACCATTTTATCGGGTATTGTGTTATTAAACTAACTTGCATTCTCACTAGCTAATTTAGCTAACCTATTTTCTTAACTTGTGCACCTAAGGGACTCATGGAAGCGATAGTAGGTCTACTGTAGCTAAGTAGTCATCATCAGCTACTCCAGCTCGAGGATATTTAGCTACCTTACTAGAGGGAGTCATCTTTTATGTTGTATAATTATACCTGCTTCAGATTTGTTTATTTTAAAACTTTCATACCTTACGTAACTTAGCTTCCCGTAACACCCCAAAATTTGTAAAACAATTAAATAATGATTAGCTATTACATTACAGTGGATTAATGTGGTGTTTAAATATAGTTAGTATAATTATGTCAAAACTACTCATTTGGGTATTGAATTATTGATTATATGTGAGTTGTAGCAATGTGGTTTGTATTTTTAAATAAGATATGATTAATGGAGGGGTTGTGTGGGTGTGGGAGATAAGTAGAAGGGGCAAAAGTGGCCAAAGGCCAAAATTTCACCCCTTTTTCCCCCTAAAATCGTCCAACACAAACACACACACACACACACACACTCACTTCTTGCATTTTGAAAGAGAGGAGAGGAGAAGAGAAGAAGGGAGAAAAAGAAGCCTTTGAGCTAGGGTTAATATTTGCTAGTGATTTAGTGAAGACTAAAGCTCCAAAATCAGATTGTGGTATCCTCTTGGAAGGTATGATCATATCCTCTAGTCTTCTTCCCTATGTTTTTCCATTTCTCCATTTTGGAGATGAAACCCAAGATGGGTTTGTGTTGATTTGTTTAGTAAAGGCTCCAATCTTTTAGTATATTGTTATATGATCAAATTGGAGCCATAATATGCAACTAGATTGGTAGTATGTATCGATTTAGAGTAGTCTGGATTGAAATCCATTGTAGGGCTAATTTGAGCTTCAATGGATCAAATGGAAGAATTTAGGTGTTTTTGATGTTTTGGAAGCTCTAAATGAGCTCAAATATAATAATAAATGCTTTGCCAATCGTTTGGTAGCAATGGTACTTTATAAAATTAATTATGGTGGCTGGGGTATCAAAACCCGTAGGGAAGAAGTGCAAGTATGTGAGCGACTCGTCGAGTCGAATCATTCTGTCTAAAATTTGATTGAGCTACGGGGTCCTACACTAACATCTAATACTTCTAAGTTACCTCTAAATTAAGTACTTAAAGGGTTCTAAAGTTTGATTTCAAATTCGGGTCTCATAGGGTCTCGAAACGAATCGAGACATTCGGCTTAGAACCCGAAACCTTGTCGGAGAGGTTTAAGAGTTGTTTAGTGTATGAGAGCCTATGACAAAATATAATTATACTTGTTATAGGTGTTTGGATCGATCGGGGCCCATTGGAAGCGACTTAACTCAAATTTGACCGTTTCGGTTCATTTTGAAGGACCGAAGATTTATTGTGCAAACCACTATGAGTTCTAGCATTAGTGTTACATAATGTTCATGTATCTCGTTGTTTTACCTCGCTGAACACATTGTTGAGCCATTTGTTGATATCTTGATAGTAGTTGCCTATTTGCTCTCAATTCTTACATGTCGATTTATTTGGGCATATGTGAGGCACCTTTACCACACTTGCTATGCTTTTATTTGACCTCACCTGGATATCCATGGAACATGTTGGGCTAGCTCTAAGACAAAATTGAGCAATACGTTGGACTAGATCTAAGTCTAAATTGAGCAATACTTTGGACTAACTCTAAGTCTCAGTTGAGCAATATGTTGGCTAGATATAAGCCTAAATTGAGCAATATGTTGGGCTACCTCTAAGCCTATATTGAGCATTCGATCATATTGGTTATTGAGCATACTTGTTGATTATTCTTGGATGCATGTTATATTATGTATCTTACTAATCCAGTAACTCACTCAACTTTGTTGACTCCTTTAGTTTGTTAACCTTTCAGGTAAAGGAAAGGGTCACACTTGACCATCTCGACAGTAGACTTTGAGCTTGACTAGCGGCTCGTTGATTTGGTATTGCTTCGACAATGCTTGGGGTTGGGACTTAGTGGACTCCTGTTTTGTTATACACTTGATCCATGACTTACCACACTTTGCTCATTGATAGGTAGCAAAGTGGGGAGAATCATGTTGATGGCTTGAAAATTTAAATTTGACCACAATTCCGCAAGTATTTATTGTTAATTATGTTAATTGTTCGTAAAACATCTATTTAAGTTGGAAGAGTGTTTCACTTCCCATGTTTTGGTTGTAAATTAATTGGGTCATGGTCGTGCACTTATATACATTATGCCACCTGACATTCATTATTATGTGGCATTGTGGTTGTGTTTTGGGCGTGTTACAGCATCGTATCAGAGCATACGTTTAAGAGATTTAAGTATCACTAGTGGATGTTTATGCTTAAACTATTGTGTCTAGATCCTTTGGCTTGTAATCCAAAGTAGAATAATTAGGGATAGAGTAAACTATTATGTTATGCTAAGCTATGACCACTATTTCTTATATAGGTGACTATGACTAACGAGGGAAACTGGCCTAGGGATGACAAACCCTAAGGGGACAAGTACGTCCGAATGGACGATTTATGATATTATTGCGAGAGATTCTGGCAGAGAGAGACGATGTTCAACGATGTTAGACAGGATTTGGGTAGTGTACCCCCGCTAGGAACGAGAGATTCTTCAGGAGCATGCCCGTGTTTAGCTCCGCCACGAGCATGCTCATCCACCGGAGTTATCTGGCGGAGTCGAGATGGGCAAAGTAACGACATGGATATAGGAGGTGGAGGTTTCTTTTTGGGTCACTCACTTAGAACCGAAGGACATGGTTGGATATGCTACATACCTACTAAATGATGTGGGCATTTCAATGGTGGAACACTGTTGTTAGTGATATGGGATCTGGGAGGGCTTACACATTAACATGGGATGACTTTAAGACTCGTTTTGTGACTCAAGACAGGAGATGGAGAAACGATTCATTAGATTGGAGCAGGGAGACATGTCAGTGCAGTTGTTATGACGTATTTTGTATATATTTTTCCATCATATTTTGCCTCGGATTTGGGTTATTTTTGCCTCGAATTGTTTAAATACGACACTTATTTAATTACTTTTGTATTTTGTAGTTCGAAGGTTGCCTAATTGTTAAAATAACAGATTCTGGAGCTAAAGTATCAAATTTATGGTCTGAGCCAGACTTCCTTGAATTTGGGTTGACTTTGACCTGCTGCCCGGATCACGATCGCGACCACAAGCGCGTGGTCGCGCTTGCCAGCGATCAGAGAATCGTGCCTACGTTCATTAAGAAAATATAAAGTCAGCAGCTGTTTCGTTGTTTTTAAGCTTATTTTTTTAAACGAACTTTCACACATAGTTAACGGTGTGATTAGTAGGTGTTCAATAGATTTCATATTTTAGCTTAGTTTAGGTTAGTGTAGTTAATCATTCGGCTATTGGAGTGGATTCAAGCATTTGGTTGCGGTTGTATTTCGATTTTCATCCGGTATTTGGTACACTCTTTCAGATTTACTTTCTGTAATGATGATGTTTAACATAGATTTTGTTTATTTTACTGTTTTCATTATGATTAGTGAGTAGTTAAGTTAAACACTTGCTTGGTTACGTTTTTACATGGATTAGTGGAGTATTTGATGGTTTTGGTTGAAAAATGTTTGATTCATTGATGTATTTTTATTCATACGATTAATATTGGTAAAATCAGTGTTATAGTTGATTTTCTAGCATTATTGTGATAATGATGGTTGATTATAAATTCTGATTTGTATAAACTTAATCAAATTTATGTGATTTATTAGTTGGTTGTTATTTCTAGCATTATTGTGATTATGAGATGGTGACTAATTAATAAATTGTGAAATCATTATATTCAATTTAATCCTTAGCAATATTGTGATTATAGGATTAGTTTAATCTTTGATTTCCTTAGACTTGATTAATGTTTATGCGGCTAAATTGAATATTTAGAGTTATTTCCGAGCGCTTGACGTGTAGACATTTTTAATCTCTAAAAGCCAGATTTAGTTGACTTAATTAATCGTAAAAGACATTTTCTGTTGATATTAAGAAATTGGGGAATACTGGAGAACTCCATACTTGGTTTTTTGAAATTAATAAAATATGTCCATGAATCGGTTTTACATCAAAGTTTCAAACTCTTGAACTTAAAAGATTAAAACAGTTGGATTTAATTCTAGCTTACTTTTTCTTTGACCAAAAACAAGTGTTTTTATACATTTTTACTCCATTAATCCTAAAAGACGTATCCAACTGAGCGTTGCTTTAAATATATTTTAATTTTTCCCTGTTTTAGTTTTATAGTTTATAATCTTTAGTAATCGGCTAGATAGTTTAAATATTTAGGATTAGAATCATCTTCATCCTTTCTAAATGGCTAAATATTAGTGACCATCCTAGTATCGGTGTCTCGATTCCTATTCGCTGTTCCCTGAGTTCGATAATTCCTGAGGTCGTCTTCTAGCTATACTATCTACGACTGGTACACTGCCAGTGGTATTTGGTATAACGTAGGCTTTCCTCATTTCTTTTGATTTTGATTGCCAAATCCGCCTAAGATCAGCAGCAGTACATTGACACCTTTGATGAGTATGTTCAGTTTGCTCCTTACATGGTAGACACTGATGAGCGCAAGGCGCTCACCTTTGCAGGTGGATTTCGTCCATATATACATAAGTTTGTTATGCCACATCGGATTCGCACATTCCAGCAGGCAATGAAGTTTGCTAGAGGTGAAAGAGTTGGAGTGAAATATGGGACAGCCACTAGCTTAGACACAGAGGTTTGAGACACCATATCATTCTCCTGGACCGTCTAAGTTCAGGAGAGACAGTCACCCCAGTGGGCAGTCAAAGCAGCCATGGGGCTACTTCGGTCAAAGTTCAGGATCCAAATAAGACCGAGGTAGAGGTGACAGACATCGGGGAGCAAGTTCGGGTCAGGGTCAAAGTCAGAGACCATCTGAGGTAGCCAGAGCATGGGTAGGGTCAACGAGAGTCAGTATAGCATGGGGAGGGGGTCGAGGGATATAGACAACCCAGGTTGAGAGTTTTAGGGGGCGACTGGGATTGCCAAAGTGTCGTCGCGGTCATGCAGGGCCATGTGCCCAGGACCACATTCGTTGTTTCAGGTGCGGACTATATAGACATATAACTGGAGCTTGGACTTCTAGAGAGCCGCTACGCTTCAGATGCAGAAGCCGGGACATTAATATTGGGACTATCCATATACTAGGGTTGGGTAGCACCAGTTGGACCGACAAAGGAGGTGCATCCTCATCAGTGCCATGCAGAGACATTGTGCCCATTGCTCGTGGGAGGGTTTTTCAGGCAACAGCCGAAGAGGTGAGGGACTGGGTCGATGTACTTTCAGGTACATTTATTCTTATTAGTGTGTGCCTGTGTTCTATTAGATTTCAGTTCTGATCGTTCATTTGTGGAAATTACCTTTTATGATTACCTTTCTACTTCTTTTGCTTTGTCGACACCTATTATTATTGAGAGGGTTGATGGTGTTACTGTTCTTGTGAGTCAGGTCTATCGTGAGTGTACCTTAGTGATAAATGGTCACTGATTCCTGGTTTATGATCTTCTACCGATGGAGATTGGTAGCTTTGATGTGATTCTAGGGATGGACTGGCTGATAGCAGATATTTTATGTTCCATGAAGATCACATGTATTCTAGTGTTAGAGATCGACTTTGCTACAGTGTATGGAGAGAAAAAGAATGGGAGTTAGCGATTGCTTCAATGATGCGAGCCAAAAAATTTGTGGCTAAGGGTTGTACTGCATTCTTAGCCTACGTTATAGATATGAAGAATGAGAAGAGGGAGATTAGTGATGTACTGGTGGTTCGAGATTTGTCGGATGTATTTCCAGACGAGCTACCAAGGCTCCCAGCTAAGCGCATCAGGTCGAGTTCAGGATCAATTTAGTTCCCGGGATAGCACCGATCATACGTACTCCTTACCTATTAGCCCCTACCGAGATGTGCCAAATGATGACTTAGCTGCAAGATTTGTTGGATCGGGGTTTCACACACACACAGAGAAGTGATTCGTTAATGAGAAGCAATATGATTCGTTAATTTTGTACATTGATTCATTCATTAAAAATTGTTATTTATTATTTATATTGAAAAACTAATGAATCAACATAAAAAAAGTTGTGAATTGTTGATTCACTTTATATAGAATTAATGGTTCATTATTTATATATTTAAAAATTGATGAATTAATATGTAAAAAAAAAATGAATCATAATATTTTCTCATACTTCTCGGTATACATTTAATTTCTCATTTGATTTTAAATCTATATATACAAAGGAAATGTTTATAAGATTTATATGTTGGTTGTCGTAAAATCTTGTGAATGACCCATGAATGTAAATTCATAGCTGTGAAACATTTGCATGTAAATTCATATATAGCTGTAAATTCATAGCTGTGAAACATCCTGAAAATCGGCCCGGACCGAACCGTTATCATTGAAATTGTTCCGGTTTCGGTTTCTTTAAAATTACTATTTGTGATTTTTGATTTTTCGGGTTCGGTCCACCGGTTTTCAGTTTTTAAGCCGGTCCAAACCGGAATTTAAACTTTATGTTATCAATTTTAAAGTTTATGTTATATTGTTATTTTTGTAGTCCATAAAGAAACAACATTTTTAAATATATATACTATTTATAAGTCATATAAAATGTCTATGTAATAGCTATTGAACTCTTTCGTAAATATATAATCATATAAAAGTGCCTTTAATGGTGTAAATATTTTTTTTTGTTATAATATTATAGAAATAAAATATAGAGAACTTAATATAAGTAAGATATGTTTAATTATTTATTTTGTTCAAAGATAACGTGATAAACTTGATAATTTTACAAGGAGAAAGAGTTGAGGGAGAAAGATAAACAAAACAATAAACATCTATAAAACTTGTACCAGTTCCAACCGATCCGAGAACCGAAAAACCGGACAAGACCAAACCCGTATCACAAACATTGGGCCGATTTTTGGTTTTCTTATTTCCTTAATTTTGGTTTTCTGGTTTTTCCGGGCCGGATCGGTTTCGGCAGGTTTGGAGCATTTATCCAATTAATGCTCATCCCTATTTGCATCTATTAGTTGATACGCGCGTATTTAATTTAGTTAGTATTAGTGTTAAATGTGTGATACTGGAGCACTATATCACTAGCTTATACATAGGCCCGGCCCTTGACATATTCAATGCGGGCTTCCGCACAGGGCCCCATTCTTTTAGGGCCTCAAAAGAAGTCTGATGGATTTATTTAGTTTAGATTTTAGAAGCCCAAATTCTCTTTTGTCTTTGCCCTTGGAATTGCAACAGCCCAACGACACTTTGTTGGGAGATGAAGCGACTATTATAATTATCACATTAAGTTGTAAGTATTAAAACAGTGATATACTTTGGTGTTTTTTTTTTTTTTTTTCATTTTCTTTTCATAGTCGTTGACCGTTGTTACTTGGAAATGGAAAATTTCTATGTGGTTCATCAGTTGAGAGTTGGAATGAATGTAAGTTGTACTTGGCTATTTTCTATTTTGTATAAATGTTTTGAAATTTTTGTAATCAAAAGCTCTATTTGTGATTTTTGCACAGGGCTCATGAAATCCATGGCACGACCCTGCTTACGCATACTGAGTAACACTCCCATACAATTATTTAACTTAAAACTCTTTGTTGGTCCAAAATTTTTTTTACCTTAAGTTCAAAACACAATGTAGAAGTTTCATATATAAGCCGTGATGCCAAAGAAACACTAAGGGGGCGTTTGGTTCGCAGATTTTTTATTGGGATTTGCATTTTTTCTAAGGATTTGCATTATACAGCATTTGCATTTGTCAGGATTTTGTCAAAGAATCTACATTATCTTTTAGGAAAAATTTGTTAATCTGAAAAATGCAAGGTAACTGGGATTTAAAATCCTAGGGGGGAGGCTGGGATTTTAAATAACAAAGGAGGAAGGGATTTCAGAAATCCTAGGATTTCACATCCTTACTGAAATCTGCGAACCAAATACAGGATTTTAAATGCAAATCCCAGGGAATCCCAAGAAATCCGCGAACCAAACGCCCCTTAAGGGTGTTCGGATTTGCGTGTGAAAAAGTGATGTAGCGTTTTAGAAACTAATAATCAGATATTGCTTTAACAAAAAGTGCTGCAGGAAATGTAGTGTTTGGTTTAGTTTCTGCTGTTTGATATCATAATTATCAAATAATCAGTTTTTAAAGTGTTTGGATTTGCGTTTTTACTTGTAAAATGACCAAATAATCACTTATTAAGCAAATAAGCTACAATTTTTAACTTATGAAAAAGTGTGGTAGGACAAACGCTAAATACAAATAATCATTTATTAACGTATGCAATCCAAACACTTTAAACCAATTATTTACGTTATTGCAACGTAATAAGCTAATAATCACGTTTATAACGCAAAACCAATCACCCTCTAAAATCGATATTCAAGCAAACCCTGCTACATTTTTAGCATTTATGATTTATATATTATCGAAGAGAGGCGAAAAAGAATTTCAAGATAAACAATAAAAAGTTTAAAAGCTTCTTAAAAAAGAAATATAAATCCTATACAACATGTCACATATTTACCCTAATCAAAGCTTTTCTAATTAATGACTCAAAATTAAAGACCAGGTATTTAAAAGTTGTTTTTGTACTTCTCTCACTTTTTCTTTTAGTTTAATTATACCTTCTGTCTATGGTCATCCATAGTTACTTCTTTACCCTAATTAGGGTTATTATTATTTTTTTCTTTTTTTTTCTATAACTTATTATAAATCACAACACCTTCTGTTCCTACAAACCAGTTGATTGGAGAGCAAGAGGACAGACGTTTAAGGTGAGATATACAGCTAACTTCACTCATATTTGCGTTTTCCAAGAACCAAAGTATATAAGTTGTTTTTTTTGTGTTCCTAAAACGCAATTTACTCTACATATCATGTACCCAGTACCTATGCTATTACCATCTTTTCTAAAGAAAAAAAAATTTAGACCCACAACCATCTAATTGGGAAACCACATTGGATACATTTGACCAAATGTTCCCCTTTTTTTTTTTTTTTAATACAGATCTACGAGTAGTTGAGATAGTTAGAGATGAGAGTGAGCACGTACACAACAGATTCAATCATTTGAATCTCTATGTAGCTAAATCTCTTTCTCAGATCGTCCAAGAAAAGCACACATATATGTACTCGATCATTCTCTTCTGTCAGTCGATCTGTCACCGATCCTTCCCTCTACCACACCATCAAACACAATAATAGAAACATAAAATAAAATCGAGGGGAGGGGAGGGGAGGGTGGGGTGGGGGTGACAGATAGAGGGTGAGCACACATAGCTTCAAGCATATGAAACGAAGCCTGCTATATTTGCAAGAAAAACCATGGGTGCTCACTCTCTTCTGTCACCGCCCTTTACCTGTTTTTGCTTTCCATAATATACATGCATTTATATCTTCGCATAATATAGAAGTATAAACATTTATATCAAGAAAGAGAATGCATGATTGTTGATTGCCGTATATAGCAGGAAACTCTAATATGTTAGCTTTCCTGATTGGGTAAAACCCCATAATTGGTAGGTGGTCTTACTGTTCCACAGTATGGGAACTAGCACTAGTGTGTGTTTTGTGTGACTAACAAGTGGAAGGTATTCATCCCTTAAATAGACTCACACTTTTCATGCCCCTTGGAATAAATGTGGTTTTATCTTTATCTTTCCCCAATTAAAAATAAGTTTTTTTTTAATGTTTTATACTTTTATTCCTTCCCATTTTGATAAATATATCAAAAACAGTATATGATAATGATAAAATATTTAAAATATATATAGTTTAATACGAAAAAAACCAACATGTTTTCATGTTTTTTGCGATTTAATCCCTCCGTATTATTTTTTCTTAAGAAAGTACTCAAGGTATTGTTTTCAATCTAGTTTTCGGAAAAACTTTTTTTTTTCATAATTAACCCTTTTTATTATTTTTCTCCGAAAAGTCCACAAACTAGAAGACTTTTTTGAAAAAATAAAAAAATTCCAAAAATCACAAACAAATATATTACTTAAGGATTAATTTTATTGGTAAAAAATAATACGGAGGGACTAAATCGCAAAAACTTAAAAAACATATATGTTGGTTTTTTCATATTAAACTCTTTAAAAGCTATACATTATAATAATCGAGAACAATTCTTGTCACGTGTCACCTTTCTAATACCTCACTTTTTCATTTTCCCGCTCTTTTTCCAAAAATAAAAAGGGTTATATGCCAAAAATAGCAATAACTTTTTGTAATTTTACCGTTTATACCAACATTATTTATTTTTTATCATTAATAGCAACAACTTTTGTATTTTTTACCGATTATACCAACTTTTAACCTGGAAACCTGCTATAGCATGTTACCATCAATTAATACCAACAACTTTTATCTTTTTACCAATAATACCAACAACGTTTTATATTTTTTACCAATAATAGCAACGACTTTTAACTTTTTACCAATAATAAAAACATATCAAATTAAAATTTTTCTTTATCTTTAACTAATCATTACTTTAAAGAAACTAGGTTTATGAAAATCGAAATACAATCAAATAAGTTCATAATCCATTTTTTTAAAAATTTTGTTAGAGATAAATCAAATGCAATGTGTGTCTATAAAAATATAAAAAGTATGTTTTCTATAGATATTAAAAAATGAAGATTATTTTGATGTGTCATATTTTCATGCATAGCCGGGTTTTATAGGTATGATAGGGTCAACCATTTAAGTGTAACATAACAACGTGAAACTCAAATCATTTTGTATAAGATGTATTTGATAAATAAAATGGTAATATTAAAAATTTTGTATTCTTTTTTTGGAATATAATCAACACATTATGCTACATTTGTATTCTTTTTTGGATAATTAATTCTTTATTTGTTTGATAAAAAAATGGTAATATTAAAAAGTTGCATCCGTTTATTTTATTAATAATTATATATGATTTAATAATCCAATTATTCTAATATGAGTACAAGAGCCTTTAAGCTTCCAACAAAATATAAGTAACTGAAACTCATGAATTCTTATAAGTTTTGTTGGGAGAAGCTCAATGTTTTGTTCCAACCAATTTAACAAACTCAAGGTATAATTTTTTATGCTTTAATAAGTATGGAAGTCTCATCATGTCCTCATCTTCTTGTGTTGCTATTCATATCATGAAATAATGCAAGAACTAAATAAGTGTGTTTACAAATGCCAAAGAATAGATAATAATCTATGTAGAGGGATTATGGATAATTGAATACAAGAAATCTACTAAAACTTGGGTTTGGAAATCTTTGAATCAATCAAAGAATTTAGTTGGTAAATTAGTTGATTTCTTGAAGAATTGAGGCTAACCAATCTGAAACCGAAAAAATCAAAAAATCGAAACAAAAAAAAAACCCAAACCGTTTGGACTTTGAATTTTCAAAAACCAAAAATTTCGGTTTGGAGGTCAAAATAAACCGGAAAAAACCAAACCGAACTGAAGTTTATAACTTTAAAAGTTATAACTTTTCAATGTCTAAATTTCATATGAGACCAAAATTCACTTTGAATATTATGATGATTATTATTGCATTTGTATGTGTTGTCATGGTTTTGAATGATAAAATGATTTAATGTCTAATTCTTGTTTGTGAAAGAATGCATTAAGTGTTATATATTTTGATTTTATGTATCCATATATATGTTTATTCCAATATGTATGTGTGTGTGTAACACCCCCGAACTAATCCCCAAAGCCACGTAAATAACACGTCAACGCAATATAATATAAAATATCCCTAACTATTCACAAAGCACATACGTGGAAACCTGATAATTTTAAAACTTTTAATCTAGTTTCTTAAAGTAATGATTAGTTAAAGATAAATAAAATTTAATTTGATATGTTTTTATTATTGGTAAAAAGTTAAAAGTCGTTGCTATTATTGGTAAAAATATAAAACGTTGTTTCTATTATTGGTAAAAACATAAAAGTTGTTGGTATTAATTGATGGTAACCTGCTATAGCAGGTTTCCAGGTCATAAGTTGGTATAATCGGTAAAAAATACAAAAGTTGTTGCTATTAATGATAAAAAATAAATAATGTTGGTATAAACGGTAAAACTACAAAAAGTTATTGTTATTTTTGGCATATAACCCAAAATAAAAATTAACATTAATTTAAGTAACATTCTTATCATTTAATTGATTTAATTTAAACTTTATTGTTGAAACTTATTATATTTGTTACCTAAAATAATTCAAACTACAATTAACATTCATTAAAAGTTTTCAAGATTAATAGCCTAAAATAATTTTTTTTAAATCAACAAAATAATAAACTTCATGTTTAAATGTCCCAAAGAGTAAAGAATTTAAAAAAATCGGTAAAATAAAAAATTTAGTTTTATAATAAAAAATTTTAAAAGATCAATAAAATATCAAAATTTTTAATGTCCGAATGATTTTATGAAATTATAATTAAATACTTTAATTTAAAATAAATTTAAAAAACCTTTTTGTTATCAAATCTTTATATGTTAAGTATTAAATTTTGACGCATTAAAAAATAATCATTTAAATTTCAAATGTATTTTCTTAAATAAAATTTTGTATTAATATTTTCTAAAGCATCAAAAATAAATGTTGCAAAATTTATATTTAAAAATAACTTAATTTCTACTAATCTTACTTAATTAATTATTTATTAAGTTGACGTTGAAAATGTTATATCAAGTTTTAATCACTAAGGCAATAAATATTTATTATTAATTAAAACATCTCCAATAAGAAAAACTTATGTATGCGTTATTTTAAGATCTTTAACAAATTTATACAATTTAAATTAATATACTTCATAAAATTAAATAATATAAAATAATTACCATTTAAAAATTATTTTGTTGATTTCAATGGGATTATTGATGATAACACAACAAATAAAACAGAATGAAGGTTTAACATTTTTTTAATCAAAAATAGTAAGATAATAATTTAATTGAATTGCATATGTAAGAGCCATAAAATGCTATATTTAAATCAATAATTCAAATATTTTGAATCACATTTTAGTCGTCTTCTTTGACTTAAACATTGACTTAGAGTCATCATTTTTTACCATGACTCAATGATTTTGCATGTATGCCATCTTTTTATTGGTTTCTTTGTATCTTAATTTTAAATTTTTTTTTTTGAAGGTTCTTAAGGGATCTCACTTTATTAATATTTAATTTATAACATATCTTTTACATCAATCCATGTAATACATGGGTATTAATCTAGTACTCAATAAAATAGATAAATCAAAATGAAAATCATAAATATTAATTTATTAAAGATTACTAACCAGATTTGGTGAGATTCAAATCACACAAAGATTGTGTTACACATGCAATAACAAATTAAGACTTGATGTTGATCCAATTTATTCTCTAATTAAGGTAATGGAATGGTGTTTCTATCAACATTATTAAATCTAAAAAGGATACTTAATTAATTGATATATTTGATGATTTATTTGTTTCTATAGATCACTAGGTAACTGAGTACAAGCCATTTTGATTGGGTTACTTGGATTTTTAACCCTCGAAAAGCTTGTAATGTCTACATAATATATTTTCTTTTAGCTACTAGCGGGTTATTTTATAGCATTTGATGTTGTGAGTAAATGAAAACTACTAATATAAAAATGTGTTTTGTTATTATATATACATACATTAATCAAATGGGCTAGTCCAATGGACCTTTGACACATGGCCAATCATGATTGGTTGAGTTTTTTTTTTAAAAATTTTTAAACTTTTCCTAATTCTTTTTTTTGAGTTTTGGTTTTTATTTTTAATTTTAAAATTATCATATTCTTTTTATTCTTTTTTTTAATTTGGTTTTTATTTTTAATTTTTAATTTTTCATATTTTTTTAATTTTAAACTTTTCATAATACACTCTTATCTTTGTGTTATTTTTATTTAAGGCCTTTATTTTAATAAATTTTTGTTTAGTCCTCTTTTAATATCTATTATTACAAAATTTTATTACACGTTTAAAATTATGATTTTAATTATACATATGTTTGAAGTTATATTTTGAAACTACTATATTATTTTTAATTGTGTGAAAAAGAATTTATTATTCAAATGCACAATACATGATTTTAATGAAATTGTTTTATAATTAAAATGTAACCAATTGATATTCAGATTTTGTGTTAAATATAATCATGTTTAACATTGAACATTACTATTATAATGTTGGCAAGTCCTAATCGATGTATTGGAGACATTACTATTATAACTTTATTTGATTTGGTCGTAAAAACCAACAAATTAAATTGGCGATTAAACCAAATCATTATCAGAATCTCAAAATATGGTTATGAATATTGAATTATTCAATTTCGGTTCCAATCCGATTTAATAACACAGTTTTGTAATTTTAGTATTGCAAAATATAGAAGGTCAATCATAGGTTTTAACTAATAGTATCATTTGGCTTGCTTCTTGAATATATATATATATATATATATATATATATATATATATATATATATATATATATATATATATATATATATATATATATATATATATATATATATATATATTCAGGTTCAAAAAGGTACCTCTCGAAATCAAGTGCACCCGAAGGTACCAACCTTAAAAAAGTTTTTTTTAATTTTTTTCTCATAACTATGTTTAATTTAATGTTATACACATGATATATGAATTTCACATACATTCTCACTTTCTGTGTCCTTCAAAATTATGTGAATGCTCAATGTATATTTATGTGAATGGTCATCCATGTGAATGGTCATTTCACATAATGTGAATGGTGTGAATGATCATTCACATGATTTTCTTTACCATTCATAAGATTTATGATGTTGCTTCTTTTGAAAAAAAAGTCTTATAACGTTGTCTTATACATGTTTATTCAAAAAAAATATGTGTGAATGATCATTCACATTAGGGTACGCTGGGTACGCTGGAATCTTATAGGTACGCTGATGAACCTGATTCTATATATATATATATATATATATATATATATATATATATATATATATATATATATATATATATATATATATATATATATATCAGTTTTTCAATTTTACTCCTCGATCCTGATTTAGTTGAGTTTTGTTATTTGAATTGTTTGAAAAATATTTATTCAATTATTTTTTATATTTATTTTTGTGATTAATATTTTAGATCTCGCAGTTACGCGTGAGTATTCAACAACTTCTATATATACATTTATCAAATTCAACAAAAAACTTTATTATTTAAATGCAAGATACAAAATTCTAATACAAATGTTTTACAATTAAAATGCAATTATTTAATATTTAGATTTTTTTATTAAATATGATCATGTATAACATTGAACGTTCAAACAATTCAAACAAATAGTAAAATTGGAAAGCTGATATTTCAAAAAGAAGACAAATGATAATGTCTTATGATTGGAATTTTAGATTACGCAATGCGAAAAATACAAACAAGGTCTTATTAAATCGAATCATGTGACGTCTTCATATTTTGATAGTATAAATGGAATCATCAGGATCAACACATAACCTAATGATAAATATGATAATTAAATCGGATCATGTGACGTCCTCAATTTTCTATCAGTGCCCGAATTCGGACTTCGGATGAACAGTCCGAATTCGGTTCATCCAATCCGAGTTCATACTTGAATAATTTCCAGATTTTCCAGATTATACTTTTTTTGTCAGTTTATGCATGTTTTTGAGTCTAACATTGTAAATATGAACTTATATGCTATCTTTTAACTTAAAACATAACACTAACATACCAAATTAACCCATTTGTGTCCATTTTTCATCAAATATCGATGAACACACACACTAGCTTAAAAATCATACTTAGAAACGGAATTAGAACCTGAAATTTGGTACATTGCATTATCAAGACTCGATTTAAACATATCTATAACAACTTTCAACATGCATTAACATTTTCAACTTTAATCCTATGATTCGGTTTTCACCAAAACCGAACCAATACTAAAAATTCATAAATCTGAGCAAATGTTACCAAACCAATTGAAAAGAAACCGTGGGTTTCTTTTAGAGAGAGAGAATCGAGAGAGTAGAGAGTGAGTGAGATGATGAAAAATGAAGGAGTTTTCCTTCTTTTATTTGACACTTTGAGCTATTTGCACATTACACCCTCAACTTCGTATTTTCTTAATTAACCGTTTTTATGATCAAAATTTGCTTCAACTGATATAATAATTCATTAATACAATAATCGAATCCTTAAAAATCATAAATTACATGTTCTTAAAGTTAGGGATGTTACAGCATGGGCTCCACCACGCCTATACTTCGTCCGCGAAGTCATGCTGCGCTAAACAGACTTGGGTACTTAGTCTTCATGTCTTCTTCTGATTCCCAAGTGTGATTAGCTCCCCTATGATGCTTCCACTTGACCAACACCATCTTGATTTCCTTATTGCGGAGTTTCTTGACTTTTGTTTCCAAGATGCATTCCGGCTCATCAACGAACCTTAGCCGTTCGTCAATTTTTATCTGTGAATGGTCAGTCTATGGTTCCCACTCGGGTACCAGACTCTTCCTTAAGTATCCAACATGGAAGACCGGGTGAACTCCTGATAGTTCATCTGGTAAATCCAAAAGATAGGACTGATTCCCAACTCTTTCAATGATGCGAAAGGGTCCTACAAATCGAGGAGATAACTTTCCTCGCTTTACGAATCTTGTGACACCTTTCGTCAGAGAAACCTTTAGGTAGACCCAATCATCCTTCTAAAACTCTATCGCTTTGTGACGGCGACCGTGATAGTTCTTTTGTCGATCTTGTGCCGTTTTCATGTACTGTCTAATGAGCTGGATCTTTTCATTTATTTCTTGCAATAAGGCTGGACCAGCAATTGGAGTTTCTCCTTTTTCCCTCCAACAGGTTAGAGTCCTACATTTCCTTCCGAACAGGAACCCGAATGGTGCCATTTTGATTGTGGAATGGTAACTGTAGTTGTAGGAGAACTCAACCAATGGGAGGTGATCGTCCCAGTTACCACCCAAATCCATGACACAGGCTCTAAGCATGTCTTCTAGAGTTAAAATTGTCCTTTCACTCTGCCCATCAGACTGGGGTCTATAAGCAGTACTCATTGCGATACGAGTACCAGACCGTTTTGCAGAGCAGCCCAGAAATTAGAAGTGAATCTACTATCTCGGTCAGAGATAATAGACTTAGGCACACCATGCCTAATGACGATTTCGTTCAAGTAGATCTGGGCAAGACGGTCTAGTGAATAGGTTTCCCGAATGGGAATGAAATGAGCAGATTTTGTTAATCGGTCAACAATGACCCAAATGGCATCATGTTGACGACGTGTCTTGGGCAGCTTTGTTATAAAGTCCATAGTAATATGGTCTCACTTCCATTCTAGGATAGGAAGAGGTTGCATACTACCATAGGGTTGTTGGTGCTCAGCTTTGACTAGACGACAAGTTCTGCACTTCTCTACGTATTGACCAACATCTCTTTTCAACCCTGGCCACCAGAAATCAACTTTCAGGTCGTTGTACATTTTTGTGCTACCAGGTTGAATTGAGAACTTGGATTGGTGAGTTTCTTCAAGAATTACATCTCGCATACCACCAGACTTAGGAACCCAAATTCTGCCGTAAATACCTTTGAGTCCTGTTCCATCATCTTGCATTAAAGGTAGTTGAATTTTGATGTTCTCGTTCTTGATATTTTCCTCCTTTAGAGCCTGCAGTTGAGCAGCCCTTACATCATCTATGATTGTTTATATCAGTATTGTAGAAGTCAACGCATAACAGTACGCCTTGCAGTAAGTTTTTCTGCTTAGAGCATCAGCAACCACGTTGGCTTTCCCTGGATGGTATAGAATTTCACAATCGTAGTCTTTGATCAGCTCCATTGACCTTCTCTGCCTCATTTTCCAGTCCTTCTGACTGATATGTACTTCAAACTTTTATGATCGGTGTAGAGCTGACACTTGGTTCCGTACAAATAGTGCCTCCAAAGTTTGAGAGCGAAAGTCACAGCAGTTAGCTCCAGATCATGAGTAGAGTAGTCTTTCTCATGTGGTTTGAGCTGTCTAGAAGCATATGCTATGACATTTTCTCTTTGCATCAGCACTGATCCCAAACCCATGCGTGATGCATCTGTGTAGACTACAAAGTCCTCGTTCCCTTCAGGCAGGACTAATACTGGTGCTTCACTTAGTAACTTCTTCAGATTATCAAAGGCAGCTTGTTGTTCTTCTTTCCAAAAGAAAGTTGTGTTCTTGCGAGTAAGCTTAGTGAGCGGAACAGCGATCTTTGAAAAGTCTTTGATGAATCGACGGTAATAACCAGCCAATCCCAGAAAACTGCGAATCTCGGAGGCGTTGCGAGGTGATTCCCAGTTCTGGATAGCCTCGATCTTTGCAGGATCAACAGCAATCCCAGCACCAGATATCACGTGCCCCAAAAAATTGGATCTGAATTGAATGTTGAGTAGGTACAAGTTAATAAAAGAGTTTATGATTGAGTATTTGGATCATGAAATTGTTTGGAATGTTGAGACGTACCTGCCTCAACCAGAATTCACATTTCGAGAATTTGGCATAAAGTCGCTCTTTCGCAGTAACTCTAGCAATTCTTGCAGATGTGTAGCATGATCCTCTTTGGTCTTCGAATAAATAAGAATGTCATCAATGAACACGACGATAGATTTGTCGAGCATTGGCCGGCAGACTCTGTTCATGAGATCCATGAAAGCAGCCGACGCATTCGTAAGACCGAATGGCATTACCAGAAACTCGTAGTGTCCGTAACGAGTTCTGAAAGCCGCCTTTGGAATGTCATCTGGGTGTACTTTGAGCTGATGATAACCCGATCGAAGATCAATCTTCAAAAACTAACTTGCACCTTGTAACTGGTCGAAAAGATCATCAATCCGGAGCAACGGATATTTGTTCTTAATTGTGACTTTGTTGAGTTTGCGGTAATCGATGCACATATGTAATGTGCCATCCTTCTTTTTGACAAACAGAATAGGAGCGCCCCAAGGAGATGAACTTGGGTGGATAAAACCTTGGTCAAGTTGCTCCTGTAACTGCTTCATCATTTCCTGCATTTCGGCAGGGGCTAAACGATAGGGAGCCTTTGCTATTGGAGCAGCCCCAGGAATGAGATCAATGCGGAATTCCACTTGACGATCAGGTGGCAATCCTGAGACATCTTCTGGAAAGACATCTGAAAATTCTGAAACAACGGGAATGGTGGATAGAGATTGAACTTCAGCCTTTGCATCAACAGCATATGCTAAGTAAGCTGAACAACCCTTAGCAACATGCTTTCGGGCTTTTGCAATTGAAATAAGGCACAAGTCGCCTTTGTGTCTGTCACCATAAATATAGATGTCTCGGCCCTCGGGAGTGGTAATCTTGATCATTCTTTTCTTGCAAACAATCTGGGTCTCATTGTGAACCAACCAATCCATAGCTACTATAACATCGAACTCCCCAAACTCTATAGGGATCAGATCTATATTGAATACTACATCTTCTACCAGCAATGTGCAATTCCTATATACCTTGTCTACTTTAACTAACATGTTGCTAGCAGTCTCAATATCAAGTACAAATTGCAATTCGGAAGTAGGCAGATTAAATTGACGAGCAAATGAAGTGGAGACAAACGAACGATTGGCTCCGGAATCAAACAAGATGCGTGCGAGAATTGAATTTACAAAGAACGTACCAGTGACCACCTCCAGTTCATCTTTTGCTTCTTCAGCTGTGATTTGGAATGCCCTTGTTGGAGCCCTTTGAGATTGATCCCTGCGAGCAGTGGAAGCTGCAGAAGATCTTGTCGTTGATTGCCGAACACTTTGATCTCTTGGGGGTTTCGGGCAGTCCATTGCAAAATGGACAAGTCTGTGGCAGTTGTAGCATGCATCGTCTTTTCGAGGACAATGCTCCCAGTGATGGCCCTTCTGCCCACAACAGAAGCAATACATATCTTGTGTCATGCACTCCCCAGAGTGCGCCCTCCTGCATCGCCTGCAGTCTCTCATTTCCGAATTGGCTGAAAAGGCCCTTCCCTTCTTTAGTGATGATGATGGTTGATTGGATTGAGGAGAGAATCGAGATGATCCAGACTCCCGCTGCCTTTTTGGCGACGACGGTTGAGTCGGTGTTGCGGCGGTTGAACCGATGACATATCTAGACAATAAAACAATCTGCTCCACATTTCGAGCAGCCTCCAGTAACCCAGAAAACGTTGCATACCAACCCCACTCATGGTTCGGCTAATCTCATAATCTAAGCCGGCTTCAAACCGGGCTATTTATACTCTTATGTGTCAACTTGATGGGGGTGCAAAAAGACTTAAACGTGTAAACTCGACGGCGTATTGTGTAACCGTCTTTGTTCCTTGGGTTAGGTTCAGAGATTTCGCCTCTAGACGACGCTTCTCATCTGCTACACAGTATTGCTGAGAGAATACTTCCTTAAATTCACTCCAGGTCATGTGTGACACTACCTCCATCGTCAACACATGTGTCATTGCATCCCACCACATAACTGTGTCCCTTGCAAACATTGCGGTTGCAAACCGGACCATGTCCTTTTCAGTGCAGTCGCTGATTCTGAAAGTTCACTCAATGGTGGTGATCCATTCCAATGTCGTGACGGCATCTCGAGTTCCATCAAAAGTAACCGCTCCGTTACTTTTGAAGTCCTTAAATCTACAACCCCTTGATTTGTTAGAAGACCCAGTGTCTCCTTGTCTTTCCTCTTGATCATCTTGTTGTTGTTTCTTGTTCTTTCGTTTATCATCCTTACGTTTCTCTTCGGCCTCATCTCTGGCCCTTAATTGGTCGGTAAATGACTGAGCATGCTCAGCCATTCTTTTGGATTGTAGTTCATTATTCTGTTCCATAAGAGCTTGCATCGCTGGAACATCTGTTGAGGAGTCATATCGTCTCCTGACATGTTTTGAAATATAACAATTTATATTTAGAACATTTATTTGTAAGTCTTAAGTGTTTACAGTTACCCTTTAATTGTCCCCGTGTGCATGTCAATCCTATCTTAGTTCGGATCATTTCCTAAAAGTCCATTCAAATATCATAACCTAAGTTTTAGTCCAAGTCCTCGCGGACACTTGAAACCTCAAACTAATGCTCTGATACCAAGGTGTGACGTCCTCATATTTTGATAGTATAAATGGAATCACCAGGATCAACACATAACCCAATGATAAATACGATAATTAAAATTGAAGCTTAATTCAGATTTAAGCAGTTCCACACTAAAGCAATAAAAGTACCTGTCTACAGTGATTAAGTCTAACTATTACAACATCACATAGTGTTTTGAAAGTAACAAATCCCAGCCCAAAGCTACTACATCTGTGTACCAATAGTTTCTAAGTCTCTGGGATATTGAACTGAAATGCTTAAGTAGAAGGTCCAACTACTCCTTTGCCTTTGCCTGAAAACATTGTGAGTCAACAGTAAGCTAATTTGCTTAGTGAGATAACAGATTATACAAACAACAAATATTTCTTTACAAGCATAATGTGACTACGGGCAGTGTAAGCCCCAATGTATGTGAAAAACCATGCAGTGCAAGCATGGGGTTGGCAATTCAAATGCTGATCGGGGATGTGCCGAACCTGACCAGGATAACGAGTGGGATGATCAGTCCCCGACAGTGGCCTGCTGTAAGCCCCAGTCCAGGTCGCATCAGATTGTGAAGTAATGATCATGCAGTGCAAGCATGATGTAAATAAATGCACTTTCAAATGAACGTTGGCTACATGTGTGTTACATGTCAAGTACGAGTGTGCATCATAACAACAAATCAATCATGAGTGCCAATTGATGTGTATGAACAATGTGAACATGCCATTGAATATGTAAAACGTGAATGCAAAGACAATAAATGTTCAAATGATAATCTATTACTCACAGTGGTTTGTACAGTGTGTCGTGTCTCTGAATCAATGTGTGTTTGATAACACCACAATGATCTGTCAAGTCAGTGTAATAGTGTTTTAATGTCAGTAATTGTTTAAAGCTTAAATTCTAAAAATTAAATGAAATTTGAACAGGATTCGGACCACATCCGAATTCGGATGGTCCGAAATCCGGATGGCTCTTGGTCCGAAGTACCACTGGTCCGAAATGGGTGTTGGTCCGAAATGGGTGTTGGTCCGAAATGGGTGTTTGACTTAGTAAATTTTCTATCAGTGCCTGAATTCGGACTTCGGATGAACAGTGTCTGAATTCGGATGATCTGAATTCGGTTCATCCGATCCGAGTTCATACTTGAATAATTTACAGATATTCCTGATTATACTTTTTTGGTCAGTTTATGCATGTTTTTTAGTCTAACATTGTAAATATGAACTTATATGTTATCTTTTAACTTAAAACATAACACTAACATATCAAATTAACCCATTTGTGTCCATTTTTCATCAAATATCGATGAACACACATACTAAAAACACACACTAGCTTAAAAATCATACTTAGAAACGGAATTAGAACATGAAATTTGGTACATTGCATTATCAAGACTCGATTTAAACATATCTATAACATCTTTCAACATGCATTAACATTTGCAACTTTAATCCTATGATTCGGTTTTCACTAAAACCGAACCAATATTTCAAAACTTCGTAAATCTGAGCAAATGTTACATTGATTTGTTGATTGCAGTAGTTATAGTTCCGAATTTGCAACTTGTATCCAACTTTTTAGCCTCCAATTTAATGATTTTTAATGTCTTTGATTTCCAATTGAAAAGAAATCGTGGGTTTTTTTAGAGAGAGAGAGGAGAGAGAATCGAGAGAGTAGAGAGAGAGAGTGAGATGATGAAAAATGAAGGAGTTTTCCTTCTTTTATTTGACACTTTGAGCTATTTGCACATTACACCCCTCAACTTCGTATTTTCTTAATTAACCGATTTTATGATCAAAATTTGCTTCAATTGATAAATTCATTAATACAATAATTGAATCCTTAAAAATCATAAATTACATGTTCTTAAAATTAGGGATGTTACAGATCAAAACTAGAATTAGCTAATTAAATATTCATAACCATAATATGAAAATTTGGCATTGAATCCTCAATTTAATTTGTTGGTTTTACGATTAAATCAAAAAAAATTATAACGGTTGGGATCAACCAACCACGTTTTTTTTAAACTTCAAATTTAAAATTTTCATAACACACCCTTATCTTAGTGTACTTATCTTTTATTTAGCTCTTTTATGGTTGATAAATTTTTGTTTAGTACTATTTTAACATTCATTATTACAACATTTTTATGCACACTTAAAATTATGATTTTAATTGTACTTATGTTTAGAGTTGTCTTTTGAAACTATTATGTTATGTTTAATTGTATGAAAAAGACTTTATTATTCAAATGCACGATACAAATTCTAATGCAATGTTTTTATAATTAAAATATAACTATTTAATATATAGATTTTTTAATTAAATATGATCATGTATAATATTGAACACTACTATTATAACGTTGACAAACCCTAATCGATGTGTTAGAGACATTATCATTATAAAAATTTTTATTTGATCGTAAAACCAACAAATTAAATTGACGACTAAACCTAATCAATGTCAGAATTTCATATTATATATGGTTATGAATATTTAATTAGTTAATTCTGGTTCTGATCCGATTTAATAAGACATTGTTTGTAATTTTAATGTTGCAAAATCTAGAATGTCAATCATAAGAACCAACTAACAGTATTATTTATCATGCTTTTTGAAATATCAGCTTTCCAATTTCACTCTTTGTTTGAATTGTTTGAAAAATATTTTTCTTTATTTGTTTTTATAATTAATATTTTAGACCCTGCAGCAACATGCGAGTGTCAATAACTCGTTTTAAACAATCTAAAGATGTGATATATATTCTTTATTTGTTAAATATATTTTTATACAACAACCTTTATACGTTTGGTACAGAGAAAAGAAATGAGAAGAAATGGAATTGGAATTGGGGGAGAAATGGAATTGGAGATAATGAAAATGGATAGAGAATTGAAATTGTGTATCTTGTTTGGTATTAACAGAGAAATAAGGAGGAGAAATGGTGGCTCAGACACAAAGCAGTCAATCTCACCATTTCTCCACCAAATGGAGAGAATTGCATTTCTCAATATTTAGCCTTCAAGCAATTCCCAGAGAATTCAATTCTCTGCCCATAAGTTGAGAGCATTTCTCCCAAACAAGAGAAAAATCAATTCTTCCCCTCAAATCTCTCTACCAAACAGCCCCTTAATACTTTTACCATCTATGTAATGAATTAATATTCTTATCAATTAATACGATCAATTTGTAATTAATTCCTTACCATTTCATGCAATTGACTTATAACCTTTAATATTATATATATGTTACTTACTATTAAAAAGGAGAAAATACAGAGAAAGATATATACCTAGCTACTCGAACTCTATCAAACAAATTAAAATATAGCCCTCCCTATACCATAACCATGACTAAGTCAAATGATAGAACATCAGTAAAATATTATCCGAACTAGCTTTATTAATCACATATGACACCATAAATATCGTGCAAACCCATAACCGGGGTTTAAGGGTACTTTTGTAGAGTGAACGAACCCAGAGTTCTACCAATATTGCAGCTTGATTTCTATTTTCTACCTCGAAGCCTTTACTTGACGTCGGTAGCACAAGCTAGCTAGCTAGAAAAAGTTGATGTCGGTTGCATTCCTTTTTTTGAAGATTCTTTATCAACAAGTCAATCATCGCGCGCGAACCATCTCCAAGGAGGTCGGATATGAGTACTTTGGATATATTCTTGTGTGCATAGTTACAATTTATTCTTCTTTTTTTATTTATTTATCTGGATGACTAATGTAACCACAAGCTAGCTAGAAAAAGTGCACAACGTAACTATAAAAAAAATCTCGTGTGATTTTCTCTTTTCTTAATTTCGTCTAACATCTTTAGTTTCGCATTACGTGACGATTGAGCTAAGTACATATCGACATTTCTGGTTTAGTAAAGTTGCAATGCAGTTCTTCATTTGTACGTAATACCCGAATAATATATCCTAGCTAGTTACTCGACAAATATATAAATGAAATAGGGTCGAGATCAATGGAGTATCATGTTAAACTGGAGAACCGGAGTCCACCAATGTTTGGTTACAAGTACAGAAGGGTAATATAGTCAATTAAATTTTATTTTAATTCATAGATGATAACTAGTGAATTAGAAAATCCCTTAATGGTAGAGATTTGATATCCCTTATAGTCAATTAATAATTTTATTTTAATTAATAGATGATAATTAGTGATTTAGGATATCTCTTAATTGTAGGGATTTGATATCCCTTACGTACAGTTACCATGTGTTTACGTGAACATGATTTTTCTATTTTCCTATATTGCACATGTGCAATATACATGTGCAGTATATCTTTTCTTTATGTGATAATAACAGTTTTATAAAACATGTTCAATAATGGTACCGAACATGTGCAATATACTGGGGATTGCCTTTAAAACCATATTTGAAATCTTTGAACATGTGCAGTAAGAGAATATATAGAGGTAAAACACATTAAACATGTGTAGTATTGAACATGTGCAATATACATGTGCAGTATATAAAATGTGTGGAATTGAAAATGTGCAGTATTGAACATGTGCGGAATTGAAGCGGACAACAGCTTGAAATCGATTTCAAAAGAGGGTTATCGCTGAAATGGGCAACATAACTAATAACTGCAACTGAGAAATTATTCGGATTTAGAGAATATTTTATTCTCATTTTTGAAAATTTTCATACCCATTTTACCCCTCACATTAAATGACATAGGATTCAATTTTCAGCAGAATTTTGGGTATTAATTACTAATTTTAATGCAAAATGATTGGCTGTGAACGGTACCCGATACCCCAGTCTAACATGGTACCCCATTGATATTGAATATATGTATATAGGTTCATCAGCGTACCTATGAGATTCCGACGTACCCAGCGTACCCTAATGTGAATGATCATTCACATTTTTTTAATAAACATGTATAAGACAACATTATAAAACTTTTTTTTCAAAAGTAGCAACATCATAAATCTTGTGAATGGTACAAAAAACATGTGAATGGTCATTCACATCATTCACATGGTGTACGTGAAATGACCATTCACATAAATATGCATTGAGAATTCAAATAAATTTTAAGGACACCGAAAGTATGAATGTATGTGAAATACATATATCATGCGTATAACATTAAATTAAACATGGTTATGAGAAAAAAATTGAAAAAAAAAAAGTTTTTTAAGGTTGGTACCTACAGGTGCACTTGATTTCGAGAGGTATTTTTCTGAAGCTGTATATATATATATATATATATATATATATATATATATATATATATATATATATATATATATATATATATATATATATATAATCAGGTTCATCAGCGTACCTATGAGATTCCAGCGTACCCAACGTACCCTAATGTGAATGATTATTCACATATATTTTTTTTGAATAGACATGATAATACAACATTATAAGACTTTTATTTTTTTCAAAAGGAGCAACATCATAAATCTTGTGAATGGTAAAAAAAGGAGCAACATTACAAGACTTATATATTTCACACCATTCACATGGTGTGAAATGACCATTCACATGGATGACCATTGACATAAATATGCATTGAGCATTCACATAATTTTTAAGGACACAGAAAATGTGAATCTATGTGAAATTCAAATATCATGCGTATAACATTAAATTGAACATGGTTATGTGAAAAAAAAAGTTCAAATTTTTTTTTAAGTTTGGTACCTTCGGGTGCACTTGATTTCGAGAGGTACTTATTTGAACCTGACTATATATATATATATATATATATATATATATATATATATATATATATATATATATATATATATATATATACATATAGGGGTGGGTTCTTCTAAGAACCATAAAAAATGTGGGAACCTAAGAACCTTTTAAGGCCTTTGGATTAATGATAATCAATGGTTGATATATTGTATGACAATTTTGTAATTATTTTGAACTTTGATAGTGGAGAATCTTGAAAATGTGTGAAAATGGTATTTTTGGAAGAAAAAAAATCTATTTTTTCTCTTTCTCTCTCTTACTTTTTTTCATTTTCATTTTATTTTTCTTTCATTATAATTGATTTTTAAAGTAAAAAACGTTTTTTATAAACAAAAATATTTTTTCTATATAGAAAATTGCGGAATAATAAAATTACAAGTACATACAGATTAGGATTTAAGTTTACATATTTCAAAATAAAGTTATAAAAGGGTAACATCTAATCTAATCATAATATCATACATTACATCATATCTACCCAGAACCACCACAATTGTTGTCTTCCAATCAGTACCAGAAATATTTGTTGAGTAGTGGTCTAGAAAATCTTCAAAACTTGAATCTTGAATGACCTAAGTACTAGGTCCTGCAGGTGATTTTCCTTTGGCTTTTCCTGTAAAATATTAATGCAACATCTGTAAGCAACGCTTAGTGAGTTTATAGATTTTCAATATCAACATGCGTGTCAAGCGGAGTCATTAGTCTTAGCGTGATATGTCTTGGCTGCCGCTTCAGCCCTCATGATTGAGATATAGAATCATAGAATCGGATGATGTTCAAGCCACACTCACGCTTAAATCGTGGGGATCAGCCACATACTGGGCTAGCTACCAGTAAGTCAATATGGCGGAACATCGGAGGTCATTACCAAGTTCATAAGAACTGGTGAAATAGCCGGGTCTAGAACAATAGACCTTAAGGGCTAGTCAAGCTGAATCAATCTATCAAATGTCTGATCAATGATGTAAGCATATGTCTTAGAAGTCATGATAGCAATGAATCATTAAGCAAAGTCTGAAGCAATATTAAATGCAATATGAAAAGATAATCAAATAGCTATCATGATCCACTGGGCAACACCCATCCATGGTGTGCACAGGTCTCAATCCAGCTGATAAAGTGAATATTAATAAATTTATCAGCAACAATATATCTCAACCGGATCTATGCATGTTCAATCTGAATATCTATAACTCACAGGTCTGGTCTTTTGTCAAACAGATATGAATCTGCCACCTGAGTTATCTCAGGATTTTATCTCTGTCAGTCTATCTTCTTTAAGTCTTTAAATCTTTGTTCAGAATATACTGAACCTGTCCAGAATTATTCATATAAATCTCATGTCAATATCATCATCATTATCATGGAATTTCATCATCTTTTGATCATTAAATCTTTAATTCTATCTGATTCTGATAACTTTCAGTTCATCAATCTTTTGTTCGTTCATATTCTTTATTCTTTAAAATTCTCAAAAAGTTCTCTAAATATATATATATAACAATATATATATTTGTATAGTCATTTATCTTAACTAAAATTTTAAATATAATAATTGGGTTTCGGTCCATCAATTTCGGATCAGCCCGGATTGGGATCCGGATTCGGATTTAACCGAAATGAGCATCCGGATTGGGGACCCGGATTCGGATTCATCCGAAATGTACCATCCGGATTCGGATTTAATGGTTATCCGAATTGTAATTGAAGTTCGGACCAATCTATCATCCGAATTAACATTGGAACCGAATTAGGATCAAACGAATTATAAGAGTCCGAAATGAAATCATCCAAACCGAAACATAAGTCCGAAATATGGGATCCGAATTGATGCTACACATCCGAATTCGGACTCACCCGAATTCGGATCCCACATATTCATATTTTTCCCAGAAATGTTCTTATTGTTCTTGAATATCTTCATACGGATTTTTACATATAATTCACCAAAACTGATTTATATTAACATGCAATGTATTATAATGTTGTATTATCATATTTGGGTTGTTTTTAAACTATTTTCCCTATCAATAACATTATAAATCTATCAAGATCATCCAAAATAAGTCATTTTTATCAAGAACATCTTTTTATCATAAAAATTCAGTTTTCGTAATAATTTGGATGATCAAACCTCTGATTTTTGTTTCTATAACCTTTATATACTTCATTTCATCATAATCATCTAAAATCATAGACATGCAACATAAAAATCCATGATTTTAATTCTTGGTTTCGGATTTACCCAAAAACCGAACCAAATTCATATTTTCTTGAAATTTAAATCACATATTACCTCTAAGCCTTGTTGTTTGATGATAATCTTTGCTTCTTGTAACCTTCAAATGTCTTCAAATCTTCAATTAATTTAAACTTACAATCTTTTTGATGAAATGAAGAAGAAGCCGTAGGCTTAGAGAGAGAAAGAAGAGAGAGAGAAATTCTGTATTAAATGACAATAAAAGTCATTAATCTTGATTTTATATTTAATCAATTATGTTTGCAATTTAACCCACTATACTTTTGTATTTTATATCTCTTTATTATAATTATCTTTTAACAATTAAAAATCATAAATATAATTTACTTAATATTTTCATATTCAATGAAATTAGACAAAATAATTAATGTAATAAAATTACATTATTTTCTCAATGTACACAGATTATAACTGGATCAAAAGTTGGGTTGTTACAGAATAGGCTCCACCACGCACAAACTTCGTCCCCGAAGTTAGCTATGTTCGAACAGACTGGGATATGTTGCTTTCATGACATCTCTGGATTCCCAAGACTGATGCGAACCTTTGTGGTGTTTCCACTGGACGAGCACCATCTGTATTTCTTTATTTCTAAGCTTCTTAGTCTTCGAGTCCAGAATACGTTCTGGCTCTTCAACCACGCGAAGCTTCTCATCTATCTACAGGTTAACGTGTGGTAACTGTACTTCTCTTTCGTCAGCTAAGCTCTTTCTTAAATGACTAACATGGAATACAGGGTGTATTCCAGCTAAGTCCGCTGGTAAATCAAGACGATAAGACTGATTTCCAATCTTTTCAACAATCTTCAACGGTCCGATAAATCTCGGAGCTAGCTTGTTTCTTTTAATGAACCGTACCACATTCTTCATTGGGGATACTTTTAACATCACCCAATCGTTAACTGCAAAACTGATGGATCTATGCCGATTGTCATAATATGACTTCTGCCTGCTTTGAGCTTCAAGAATATTTCTTCTAACAAGTTGAATCTTCTCGTGAGTCAACTGTAGAAGGGCAGGTCCTGCTATTGGCGATTCGCCTGTTTCACGCCAACAGGTAGGAGTTCTGCATTTTCTTCCGTACAAAGCTTCAAAAGGAGCCATCTTGATTGTTGAATGATAACTGTTATTGTATGAAAATTCGACCAACGGCAAGTGGTCATCCCAGTTACCACCTAAATCAAGAATGCAGGCACGAAGCATATCTTCGAGAGTTAGAATAGTACGCTCACTCTGGCCATCTGCATTTGGATGGTAAGCAGTACTCATAGAAATCCGAGTACCCATCCCTTCTTGTAGTGCTTGCCAAAATCTGGATGTGAAACGACTATCACGATCAGATACAATAGACTTTGGCACACCGTGACGAGAAATAATTTCAGTGATGTACAACTGAGCCAATCTATCCAAAGAATAAGTTTCTTTCATCGGAATGAAATGTGCTGATTTCGTTAAACGATCAACGACTACCCAGATAGAATCGTGTTGTCTTTTGGTCTTTGGCAGCTTCGTAATGAAGTCCATTGTTATATGCTCCCACTTCCATTCAGGAACTGGCAGTGGTTGCATATCCCCGAAGGGTTTTTGGTGTTCTGCCTTAACCATCTGACATACTTTGCAGTTTTCAACACATTTTCCGATGTTTTTCTTCATTCCTGGCCACCAGTAATCAGCTTTCAGATCAAAATACATCTTTGAGCTGCCAGGATGAATAGATAACTTGGACTGATGAGCTTCGGATAGAAGAGTGCTGCGGATTGAACCATATTTAGGAACCCAGATTCGGTTTCCCTTGAGACAGTGAAGTCCCAAATGGTTCAGAGTCAGAAATTGTAACTGCCCTTTTAGATTTTCAGAATCTATGTTCTCTTCTTTTAGCGCTTCAGTTTGAGCAACTCGAATATCTTCAATAAGATCAGAAGAGAATATAACTGGAGTTAGGGCATAACAGCACTTTTCTGGATATACTTTTCTACTCAACGCATCCGCGACAACATTTGCTTTGCCGGGATGATATAAGATCTCGCAATCATAATCCTTGATAAGCTCCAAGGATCGACGCTGTTTCATGTTCAGATCTTTTTGAGTGAAAAGGTATTTGAGACTCTTATGATCGGTGTAGAGCTGACACCGAGTCCCATATAGATAGTGACACCAGATCTTCAGAGCAAAGGTGACGGCAGCCAACTCAAGATCATGAGTTGGTGCACTTTTCTCGTAATCCTTTAATTGCCTTGAAGCGTAGTCAATTACTTTTCCCCTTTGCATAAGAACACATCCCAAGCCAGTACCAGAGGCATCGCTATAGACAACGAAATCATCATTACCTTCTGGCAAGGCTAGGATCGGCGCTTGAATCAACTTTTGCTTCAGAATATCGAATGCCTCTTGTTGTTTATCGGTCCAAACGAAAGGAGTATTCTTTCGTGTTAGCATTGTAAGCGGCACAGCAATCTTTGAGAAGTCCTTTATGAATCGCCGATAATAACTGGCCAATCCAAGGAAACTTCGGATTTCAGAGGCATTACAAGGTGTTTGCCACTTCTGAACAGCCTCGACTTTTGACGGATCAACGGATATTCCTTCGCCAGAAACGACATGGCCAAGGAATTGAATCTATAAGATAAACAAGATAGAAATTCAAGTTCTGATGTGATTCATAGAATAAAACAGCTCAAGACATATATAATAGAAATTATACCTGTCTGAGCCAGAATTCGCACTTAGAAAACTTTGCGTAGAGTCTTTCTTTTCTTAACAACTCTAGCAATTGCCGCAGATGAACATAATGATCAGCCTCCGTTTTGGAGTAAATCAGAATATCGTCTATGAATACGATAACTGATTTATCCAACATAGGTCTGCACACTCGATTCATGAGGTCCATGAACGCCGCTGGTGCATTCGTCAGTCCGGAAGGCATTACGAGAAATTCGTAATGACCGTATCTTGTACGGAAGGCTGTCTTCGGTATATCCTCATTTCTTACTTTCAGTTGATGATACCCAGAACGGAGATCTATCTTTGAGAAATAACTAGCTCCTTGCAGTTGATCAAACAGATCATCAATCCTGGGCAGAGGATATTTATTCTTTATGGTGACTTTGTTCAACTCGCGGTAGTCGATGCACATACGGTAGGTTCCGTCTTTCTTTTTGACAAATAAGACTGGTGCACCCCACGGAGAAGAACTTGGTCGGATAAACCCCTTCTCTAACAGCTCTTGCAGTTGTTTTGACATTTCCTGCATTTCTGCAGGTGCAAGTCTGTAAGGAGCTTTGGCAATAGGAGCCGCACCAGGAACCAAGTCAATACTGAACTCGACTTGACGTTCCGGTGGCACTCCCGAAATGTCATCGGGAAATACGTCTGGGAACTCACAGACGATAGGAATATCAGATAATGATTTCTTTTGGGCTTCAGAGATAGATTCAGATGAGACATAGCATACGTAGGATTCATGACCCTTAGATAAGTACTTATGCGCTTTTCAACAGATATGAAACAATGTGCACCTTTCCGCTTCTCGCCCTTGATCTCTAATACTCGGCCGTCTGAAGACTTGATTCTAATGATTCGCCGGTTGCAGATAATTGTAGCCTCATTATTCGTTAACCAGTCCATGCCGATGATGACGTCAAATTCTTTTAATGGAATCGGGATGAGATCGAGGTTGAATACGATGTTATTTACGAGCAGAGTGCAGTTTCGGTAAACGGAATCAGCCATAACGAAATTGTTACTGGCTGTCTCAATATCAAGTATTATGGGAAGCTTTGATGAAGCTTTATGTAGCCTTTGTGCAAAAGATATGGATATAAAAGAACGACTGGCGCCGGAATCGAATAATACTCTAGCAGGAATGGAGTTAAGTAAGAACATACCGGTAACCACATCAGGTGTTTCTTTTGCTTCCTCGGCTGTGATTTGGAAAGCTCGAATCCGTGCAGTCGGTGTTGCAGCAGAACTTTTCCCCGTAGAACCTCCTGCTGATGATTGAGACTGATAACGTGATCCGCTTCGACACTGGTACATGAAGTGTCCTCTCTTACCACACTTCGCACATCCTCGTCCCTGCTGTGGACATTCCTCACTGCTGTGACCGATCATATTACACGCAAAGCAAGTAACGTCTTCTGGATTGCACAACCCCATGTGTGACTTTCTGCATCGCTTGCAGAATCGTGGCTCGTTCGTGAGGGAGTAAACTTGTGCTTTCTGTTGTGAACTATGCTGATGGGATTGCTGAGATTGTGACTGAGACTTATTTGGCCTAAAGAATCTGCCAAATCGCTGTTTCTTTGGAGGAGACGGATTCATCGGGTTAGTAGACGGAGCGTATAACTGATCGCCGTACTCTAAGTATCCTCGCTCAATCTGTC